>JAAGEH010002534.1:45863954-45893017 GCA_011751065.1 Lasiurus cinereus | reverse complement strand
AAAATAGTGCAAAAAAGGGGGGAAAACAAAAAATAATAATATAGAAAGATGAATACAATCAGGACTTTGAAACTTAAAATTATATGAAACCCAGAAATACTATGATAATGTGAAGACAAAGTTAAATGCTTTATATTTAAGGAAACTTTGGCAAAACTTTGTCAGCTACTTCAAAAAGAGTGTATTTTTTTTATAATGTAGATAATTATGCATATCTTCCATTCTCAAGATACATGTTTTATTGTACTTTTTTTTTTTTGCTAAAACTCACCTCACTAGGGGATTCCTTCTGACAAATATAAAGCAAATTTTCACTAAAAGGAAAATATTTTTGACCCACAATATAAAAGTAAACCCTGCTGAGTGTTTAACCAGGTTTCCAGAGGTAAAGCTCTATCACCTTAATAAGAAACCAAAGCCAATTTTGAACAGCTAAATAGAAATATTTTTTTCCAGCACATTAAAATGTGTAAAGAAAGCATAGTATACTCATTGCTTTTGGCCTTTATTTTCTTGTTTATGATATAACAAAATTTTCAAATACATTTAAATTATTTTTTAACTTTAAAAGCATCATTTGAACCAAATTTATACATGGGGTGATATTTGTTTGATTTCCTGCTATGTCAAAATTTTGATTCTTGTTTATTTATTTCAGAAATTATTGAGAAATAATTGCACGCTTAATCAAAAAAGTATATTTCAATACTTTAAAAATATTTGTCTTTTATATTGTGCATAAACTATTAAATAGTGCAAATTAGCTTGATAATTATAAAAATATCTCTGACTCGCCTTAGCTGGTTTTGCTTAGCGTTTAGAGCATTACCCAAGGACTGAAGGGTCCTGGGTTCTATTCTGGTCAAGGGTATGCATTTTGGTTGCAGCTGGATCTCTTCTAGCCCTAGTTGGGGTGCATGTGGGAAGTGACCAATTTATGTGTCTCTCTCATATAGATGTTTTTCTCTCTGTGTCTCTCCTCCATCCCTTCCACTCTCTTTCTAAAAATCAATGGAAAAATATACTTGGGTGAGGATTAACAAAATAAAATATCTCTGACTCTTATTCATGATTGTTAATTTCTTTCTATTTTGCAAAATTGTAATTTTTAAAGAATATTTAACACTGGATTATATTTTTTGTGATTAAAATTTAAAATTTGTTGGAAAGAATTTTAAAATACATATTTAGTCTACAAATATAGAGATCCACAACTAATGTGGTTGACATAAATCTGGTCCAAATGCGTGTATACATTTAATATATGTAACAAAATTGAAATTTTATTGTGTAAATAATAAATTCATTTGCTTTATTCATATGCTACTGTATTTCAAACATCTGTCCCTGTCTCATTAAAGTAAAATTTATATTTCAGTGCTATATACTATTCATTTGTATTGCTATATCACAATTGGTTAAAGCATATTTTCTTTCTGGTTATTCCATTTTAAAAACTTCTGTCTGTATTGCCTTTGATTATATCTAAACTTTCATAAAAAATTATTCATAAAATTACAAAAACCTGCCGGAACCGGTTTGACTCAGTGGATAGAGCATCGGCCTGTGGACTGAAAGGTCCCAGGTTCTATTCCGGTCAAGGGCATGTACCTTAGTTGCTGGCACATCTCCAGTGTGGGGCATGCAGGAGGCAGCTAATCAATGTCTCTCTCTCTCATCGATGTTTCTGACTTTTTTTCCCTCTCCCTTCCTCTCTGTAAAAAAATCAATAAAATATATTTTTAAAAAGTTACAAAAATCTGATCTAGTGTTATCATCTTTTAATGCTTTAAATAAGTTTAACAAAGATTTTAGGAGTCAAAACAATATTTTTCCAAAAATAATATATAAGAATTAATCATAAACCATCAAAAAATGATTATCTAGCCCTAACCAATTTGGCTCAATGGATAGAGCATTGGCCTGCAGACTGAAGGGTCCTAGGTTTAATTTTGATCAAGGTCATGTACCATGGTTGTGGACTGGATCCCCAGGAGGAGGTATGCAGGAGGCAGCTGATGGAGGTTTCTCTCTCATCAATGTTTCTCTATCCTTATCCCTTTCTTTCTGTAAAAATCAATAAAACATATTTTTAAAGGATTATCTAAAAATACATTAATAAATTTTATTTTTGTGCAATTTTGAGAATTTCCCATTACTTCCAAGATTAGTATTTTAAATTATTTCTTAATTATTATCTATTTCAGCTTATGTAAATTATATGCATTTTTTCTCTCTCTAATTTTCTGTTGCAATATTTCTTTTATTATTTTGCAGAACATCCAGGCCTAATTTTAAATTTTACAAATATTCTCTAGTTATGCCATTTTTTTTAGATGAATAGGGTATAGTGTGGGCTAATCAATAATTATTAAACATCATATAATGAAATCTACCAATATTATACCTCATTAATTTTTTAATGTTTTCTGTTAAAAATTAGTCTCCATTGAAAGGTTAAGTATACTTAAATTTTCAAGTGTCACTTATTAAGCTTGTATTGGTGTTCTGCAACAATTGTTTATTTATGTGTTTTGTATGTTGTTATTGATTATGCTGTTTTCTTTTGGTGGAATAATAGTGTTTCATACTTCCAGAAGTGCATCACTATTACTAGCTTGTTAAAGAAATTTTAGTTTTCTGTTTCAATGTATTTGTGTGTGTGTGTGTGTGTGTGTGTGTGTGTGTAAAATTAAAATTCATTTAATTTTCAAAATTGAATTATCAGCTTTTAAAGTGTGTCTACATTTTGGGACACCCTGAATATTAATCTTTAAACTAGAGGCCTGGTGCACAAAATTTGTGCATGGGCTGGGAGTTGTCCTTCAGCCCAGCCTGCTCTGTCTCCAATATGGAACCCCTTAAGGGATGTCCAACTGCCCGTTTAGTCCTGATCCAGGTAGAATTGGGCCTAAAGGGGCAGTCAGACATCCCTCTCACAATCCAGAACTGCTGGCTCCCAATTGCTCCCCTGCCTGCCTTTCTAATACCCCTAACTGTTTCTGCCTGTCAGCCTGATCACCCCCTAACCACTCCCCTGCCAGCCTGATCGATGCCTTACTGCCCCCTTGCCAGTCTGTTTGCCCTTCACTGTCCTCCCCTGCAGGCCTGGTCACCCCTAATTGCCCTCCCCTGCAGGCCTGGATTCTCCCCAACTGTACTCCCTTGCAGGCCTGGTCTCTTCCAACTGCTCTTCCCTGCTGGCCATCTTGTGGTGGCCATGTTGTGTCCACATGGGGACAGGATCATTTGACCACATGGGGCAGTCATCTTGTGTGTTGGAGTGATGGTCAATTTGCATATTATTCTTTTATTATATAGGATAGAGGCCTGCTGCATGGGTGGGGACCAGCTCCTTTGCCCTAAAGGGTGTCCAGGATCAGGGTGTGTGTTCCCTTGAGGTGTGGGGTGGCCTGGGTGAGGAGCCTGTGGTGGTTTTCAGTCCGACCACGCCCCCAGTGATCAAAACAGAGGCCCTGGTATCTTGGATTATTTATCTTTTACAATTGAAACTTTGTATCCTGGAGCAGAACCAAGCCTTCTGCTTGCTCTGTGATGGCAGCCCTTCAAACTTTGTTGCCTTGAGGCTTGGGCCTGCCAAGCTGTGTGGAAAGCTTGGCTTCCTCAGTTGCCAGGAGCAACCCAAGCATCCCTCCTGTTTTCTCTGAGGCTGTAACCATCTTGGTTAGGTTAATTTGCATTCTTGTTCTGATTGGCTGGTGGGGGTGGCTGGTGGGCGTGGCTGGTGGGTGTAGGAGAGGTATGGTCAATTTGCATATTACTCTTTTATTAGATAGGATGATTGCTGTCCTGAAAGATATCAGGAGAAAATCTGGATGTCCTTAGATATGGGGATGTCCCTTTAGAAACAACACCAAAGGTATGATCCATGAAAAAAATGATGGGTAAAATGGAAATTATTGAAATTAAAAAACATCTGTGCCACAAAAGATAATGTTAAAAAAAATTAAAAACCTGCCTCACACTGAAGGAAATATTTGCAAAATAGGTGTCTAATAAAGAAATATTATCTAGCCCTGGCTAGAGTAGCTCAGTTGGTTGGGTGTCAAACTGTGCAGTGAAAGGTTGCCGGTTTGATTCACAGTCAGGGCATGCTTAAAATTGGTAAGAGGGAGAGAGGGACGTAGGAATAGCCAATTGATAGTCCACTCCCGCAAAGAAGTTTCTTCCTTCTCTCCCCTTTCCTCTCCCTGCCTCTAACAATCAATTTTTAAAAATCTTAAAAAGAAGAAATGGTATCCAAAATATCAAAAGAACTTTTAAAACTCAATAAGGAACAAACAACTTGATTTAAAAATATGCCAAAGAACTTAATAGCCATTTCATCAAAGAAGACATAGAGATGGCAAATAACTATATGAAATTTTTTTTTCATATCATACATCAAAGGGAAATAAAAATTAAAACGACAGCCAAAACTAGTTTGGCTCAGTGGATAGAGTATCAGCTTGTGAACTGAAGGGTCCCAGGTTTGATTCCAGTCAAGGACATGTGCCTTGATTGTGGTCACATCCCCAGTGGGGGGGCGTGCAGGAGGCAGCTGATAGATGTATCTCTCTCATTGATGTTTCTAACTTTCTATTCCTCTACCTTCCTCTCTGTAAAAAAAAAAAAAAATCAATAAAATATATTGTAAAATCTTAAAACAACAATAAGGTACCTATTAGAATACCAAAATATAGTATACTGCCAGCACCATTTTAAATGCCTATTACTAAGTGGAAAAAGCCAATATGAAAAGGTACATATGTATGATTCCAGTTATATGACTTTGTGGAGAAAGCAAAAGTGTAAACATGATTTAACATTTCAACATTAACAATTAAGCAATAAAAGTTATGTATTCTGCATTTTCTCAAGGCTATATAGTCAACCCTATGTTTTCTTAAAGGGTGAAAACTTCCTGTTGAAGTCTCATAGTAGTTGCAAGCATGGGAAAGAGGGATAAATAAATACAGCACAAATGATTTTAGGATAGTGAAACTATTCTATATGGTAATATAATGGTAGATACATGTTATTATAGATGTGTTTAAATCCAAAGAATGTACAACACCAAGATTATCTGCAAAAAAAAAAAAAAGATTATCTGCAATGTAACTATGGACTTTGGATGATAATGTGTCAATGTTAGTTCATAGATTGTAACGTAAGTGCCCTTCTGGTTGGAATGTTGATAATGGGAAATGTATTCATGTGTGGAATAGGTGATATATGAGAAATTTTCATATTCTGCTCATAATATTTCTGTGGAATGAACAGTGCTCTAAAAATTAAGATATGCATTTAAAAAGAAAGGAAAGGATGTAATAAGAGAGGAAAAGAGGAAGAAATAAAGAAAAAAGAAAGTGGCTTGTGAGTCGGTCCTTTGGCCCCTTGAGTGTGGCTCTTCTACAAAATACCACAGTCTGGGCGTGGCATTCGAAGAAGTTTAAATTTAAAAAATTTGGCTCTCAAAAGAAATTTCAATTGTTGTACTGTTGTTATGGCTCTGTTGACTAATGAGTTTGCAGGCCACTGCCCTAGTAGAAGCCCAGTGGATCATATTGTAGCCTTATAAACCAGTCCCTTTTATTACATTCTCTTTATTAAAACCAAGTCACTACTTCCAGCACATGTTGAGGAGAGATGAATGAGACTCTATATTTTAATTAGAGGAATTTCAAATCATTTACATACATCTTTTTAAACTTCCACAACCATCAATTCACACCATGTATAATCCTTTGTGATTACTGCATCTTCACAACTGTTTGTTTCAGGAGATTCTTGACCAGGATATCTGAAAACCAATAAATAAGTTTACTTTTTGCTTCAGGAAAAAAGTAAACCAGTTTATTTGAGCTTTGATCTTCCTACAGAAACTAGGGCCTTATCTATGTTATGATTATATTTCAAAGGATTGTTTCCTACGTCCTTGACAAAAATAGTAAAGGTTCTACCATGTGGAAAAAAAAAAAAAAGCAAGAAAGATTTGCTTCTCAAAGAGGCAGAAAAGAGATTTACAATTAATTTTTTTCTAAAGAAATACAATAAGAAAAAAGATACTAAGGACTCAAAACAAGAAAGAAGCCTGTGTAAAGTTTAGCTAAGCAAAGGGGAACTTTTAAGCCCTCTTGGTCAGGACTCTAGTTCATATTTACATGTTTTTTTTAGCAACTGTTTTTGACAGAGTGCTTTCCTAATTTGGGCCCTTCAGTAATTTATAGAATGCTTCTGAGTGGTGGTGGTATAACTTCCAGCACTTCCTACAGGCCTTGCCTATGGACAGAGAAGTTTCTTTCAGCCAGAAAATCTCAGGGGCAAAGGTTTAGAGGTTTTGTCAATTGGATTTAACACAAACTGGATAGAAACTATAAGGGCCAAGAGAGTATGAGTAGGGCGCCAACAGAATCTATCCAGAGGTGACATTGTCTAGAATACTATTCAGAGCTTTAAAAATACTAAATCATTTTGAAATCTAAGTTGTTATTAGAAAAATTATTATCAAACAAGTAACTACTTCTGTCTTATCCTGCAAGTCATCAGGAAAATTGTTCCATGGCAAAAAGAAGTCATAATTTTATGCTTCTTTAAAACATACTTTAACGTATAATAGCCTTTTGTCAATAAATAAATGGTATTTTTTATTGTTTTCACTCAAGATTGTTTATTGAATGGGAAAAGTTTATTTATTTATTTTTTGGTAAAATAAGGCAACATATATGCAGCAATTCAGTGATATACATAATGGATGCACTTATATAATGAGTCTCAGGTAGAAATTCTAGTCTATCAGGAAATGTTATAGAATGTCAAGTGAAATTAAATTCTCTTGAAATTTTCTCACTATAGCTTTCTTATACTGAAAAGGAACTACAGAGCAATGAGTCTATAGCCCTTGATGTTCTGGTCACAAAGATACTAAAAGAAAATAAATCTCACTCATATGTGTTTAGATAAAATAATTATCAATCTTCACCTCAGGGGTGTTTTAACATGCTTTTAAAAACTTCAGTTTTCTATTGAGTATTAGCTAATAACCTTTGATTTAATAGTTGTTTTGATGGCAAACCATTGCATTAAATAATGCCCTAAAGCTACCCTTTGGCAAAGTTAAAATTCAGTATTTCTGTTGGTTAAATTTTGCTAGCTTTAGTTAATTAGAGACTTGAAGGTATCTTTTTTTTTTTTAGGGCTGCTATCTATTGAGCTTTGCTCTAACGTTATTAATTGCAGCATTGGAATTGAAATTTTTATCTTATGATAAATATTATATTCTAGTATTCAGAAGTGGAGAAAAACAGATTCATAAGATAATGTTTAGTTAATTAAAGTTTTAGAAGTTCCAAGAATATATCATTCTCTTATCTGTAGGGAGGAGATCTTTGCATCCCCACTGGTTGCCAGTGGAAGTAGGTTTCTTGCAATGTCAGAAGAAGAATTTTCTGAAACTTGCACAGGAGGATGAGTGGCATTTGTTTGCATGGAGTTAAATCCCTGAGTTTCCAAGGTCCCATTTCCTTTGTCTCACCATGGAAGAAGTCCAGCTGTGACTTTAGCAAAGCTAAGATTAAAGCTGCTGCCCAGAGTTTCTGCTCCATGTTTCAGTAGTGTAATCCCACATCAACCTAGCTTAGTTTAGTTGTGTTCTCAGGTATAGACCATCAATCCATTGCACGTGGGGTTTGCATAGCTTCATGACAATAAAGGGAAAACACGTAGGAGCAAGAGAGACAAAAAAGCCAAGAGCCCAAACTTCTTTATCTTGGGATTATGAATTCCCAAATTTCAGAGTTTTGTGGAAAACCTCTCTAGCAGATTGTTTCTGTCCCAGATTAGAATGACAGGTACCTTCTCTATGTCACCCTGACTTTATTGCACATATGCCCAACTCCTCTTTGTCTAGTCCCATGCCCTAGTGATTTGCAGGGAATGGACTGATGGTTCTCTGAAATTACAGCTTCCTGGTGAACTGGCCCAAAATAGCCATGCTTATAATGTCTGGTTATTCTTTTCTATTATTAACAACTAGAAGACCAGTGCATAAAAATTCATAAAATACATGAATTTTTATGGTCCCTTAACCCAGTTTGCACCTTCTCAAGGTCTGGGAGCCCTCAGTGGCAGGAGGCAACCCAGTGATCAGGGGAAAGTGATGCCCCATCACACCTCTGCTGCTGCCATTGCCAGCAGTGCAAACTTCGGCCAGCCCTGATTATCAGCACTTCAGCTGGCCTTGGGCGGCTGGGAAGCTGCCATCTGAGGCTTTCCTGCTCCTCAGGCTGGCCCTGGACACCTGGGAGGTTGAGGGAATTGAGGGGCTCCAAAGGCAGGTACCACAGCGGGGCTGAGGGGAGTGGGTGCCACCATCTTGTGGCTGTGAGTGCCACTATCATTGAGGGCAGGGTAGTCAATTAGCATATTCCCTCCTTCTTGGCTGTGGGTGCTGCTATCTTTGCAACAATGTGAGGGTCAATTAGCATATTCTAATTTATTAGATAGGATTAGCTAATTAAAATGGTATCAATTCTAGCTATAGCACACAGAACTTTGCTGGTTGTATATGTTACCCTTATCCACCCCATATGACAGCCAAAGCTTTATTTTGTTTAAAAAGTACTTAAGGGGAGAATGGTGGTGATCTGAAGCCCAGCCTTACCTTTAACTGGGGATCTCGGATACCTCCTGGGACCCTACAACCACAACCCCCAGGGACAAGCTGCCTCAGCTGAAAACCCAGTGCAAATTCAGAACACTAAGACTCCAGCCTCTCTGACCATGGACACCTAGAAAGTCTCTTCAGAAGAAGACAAAGCAGCACAAATATGCAGATGAGCCTTGTGCCTTCTCACAGAGCAGAGAGAAGGAACAGTTGAATTCATTAATATCCATCTGGAATTGGTGAATTGAACACAGGTCAGATATCACCTAGGAAAATGTGAGATCTGAGATCCAAACTGGAGGGAGAAATGCGTGCAAAAGGCACACAGCGGGAACTAAAGTCTCAGAGGAAGACTGTGCCCCATAAAATTCGTGGCTGCTGGGGTCAGTGTAGCCGTCGAATGTGGAAGGAGGTCCACAGGAATGCTGGCATAAAGGGACTATAGAAATTAACAAACAGCAGGGCTGGGCCCAGAAAGACAGCCTGAAGTTCTACCAGTATTCTGGCTGTGGAGTGCCAGGGGAAAAAGATGCGAGTCTGCATGCATCCTGTGGCTTTTTTTCTTCGTCTTCTTTTTCTTTTTAAATCCTTGCTTTTGATTGCTAAATTCAGTACATAGGTTCTTCCAATTAAAAAACACTCAGGTGTCCATGGTCAGAGAGGCTGGAGTCTTAGATTGCAGGGGAAAGCTGTTTTTGTGGAACCTAGGGTTCAGAGTGGGGAAACACAGCAGAAAACCAGCTCCAGGGCAGTCTATCCCCCCAACCCATTATTGAGTGCTGCAGGGAAAGCAATCTAAACACTGTGTAGGGGTGGGGACTTTTAGCATTGGATATCAATAGAGAAACACTGCAACTCACAATTGTATCAGAAATTGACTTTTGTGTAAATATAACTAAAGGAGGCTGAGAAACAAAAAGCTCCCAACTGCTTAAAAACAAGGTTGTGGTTTAGGACACAGAGGAGCAGTGGAGCACAGGGAATTTCAAGTCTGTGCTGTCTACCTGACAGGAAACATACCTGCCAATCAGAACAATAGAGGTAGTGAATGACTTTCATTACTTCACATTTTTATTTTTTTATATTTTACTTAAGAAATTAATTTTTTATCACTTGATTTTACCTTTTTATTATATTTTAATTATTATTATTACTACTATTATTTTACCTTTTAACTTCTATTTTTATTTTATTTTGGGATTAGTGTTCTACATTCTATTTTTATTTTTCCTTTACTATTATTTTACTCTATCTCAATTTTTCCTTTATGTCAATGTTCTCTTCCTCACTTTATCCTTTTCTTCGGTTTTTCTTACCCTACTTCTGCTTTAATTGTTCTCTATCCTTTCTCTTTACTCACTGTTAAAAATTGATCTAACTCATATACCTAATTTCTGCTCCCCTGCTCCAAGTCTATACACACTTCTCTCTTCTCTTTCTTCACTATCCAAATTTTCTTTTTCTTTTTCTTTTTGACTTTTTCTATCTTGTTTGATGGTTGATAGGTTTGTTTTTTATTGCTTGTTTTTGTTCTTTTTGTTTTGTTTTTATTTTACTTCTGTTTTTCTTTTCCTCTTGTTCTCTTCTCCTACTAATTGTTTAACTAATTCCAATCACAAACTTAAGCCTATTTGCAATCTAGTCTCGTTTTGTAATAATAAATGAATACATAGATAGATAGATTACAAAAGGGGAAAAGTTTTATATATATATATATATAAACACACACACTGAGTGGCCAGATTATTATGATCTCTGAGCACATAATAATCTGGCCACTCAATGTACTTATGTATTATAAGGAAAAGCTTTAAAATCTTGATAAGTCAAGGGGCCAGGAGATAGTGGCCCTAGTCTTGGGCTGGTAAGTCCTCTGCTTCTTTCTAACTACCCACAATGCAGTTCTTATAAATGGAAACCACTTATTTTAAAATCCCACCTCTGTGGTCAGTTTACAGTGAGTGGCCAGATTATTATGCATCAAGAGTTCATAATAATCTGGCCACTCAGTGTGTGTGTGTGTGTGTGTGTGTGTGTGTATGTGTTTGTATTTTTTTTTCTTTTCCTTTTTTGTATTTAGTTGCTTTGCTTTTTTAACTTTTCTTCTTATAGACTCATTCTCTAGCCATCTCCTCTATACTGAATCATGGCTATTTTCGCATCCATTCAATTTCTTGACCTTAACTTCTGGAAATAAGCTCTGCTTCCTCCAGTGTTTGTTGTTTGAGGGGTTAGAGTTTACATATTTTGGATTAGTTGTTTGTAGTTTACATTCATCTCTGGGTGTTTGTTGTTTGCACTTTTTGAATTAGTTGTTGTTTTATTGGAGTTTCTCCCCATATACATATATTTTCCTACCCTTATTTTTCTTCTCTTTTTTCCCCTCTCTTACATTTTTCTTTTCCTTTTCTCAGTATCATTTTTGCACTCTTTTCTGTCCCCTAACTCTCTTTTCTCTGCCGGTCATCTTTACTTGGTTTATTAGTATCATGAATACATTTGTGTTTGGTACCCTGTGCATTGCATCTTGTTGTTTTACATGTTGTTCCTTTACATCAACACAGGAAAGAGAGCGAGAGCTACATAACCAGACACCCAGAGAGAAGCGTTCAGGGAGAGACAAAGAAACAGCCCACATACAAAAAAAAAAAAAAAAGAATCAAGAGAAAAGGAAGTAAACAAAATGGAGGCAAGCAATATGTCAGAGAAAAAATTCCAAATAATGGTAATAAGGTTGCTGAAAAGGATGGAAGACAAATTCAGCACCAAGAGGAAATGAAAAATAACCAAGAAGGAATGAAAAATGACATCACTGCAATAAAAAACTCAATAGAAAGCATCAACAGTAGACTAGAAGAGGCGGAGGATCGCATCAGGGAACTAAAAGATAAGATAGGAAAAAATACCCAAGCAGAGCAGTATTTAGGAAAAAAACACACACAAAAAAAACAAAAACAAACATACAAAACAGGAGGAGAGCCTAAGGGAACTTTGGGACAACATGAAATGAAACAACATCCACATAATAGGGGTGCCAGAGGAGACAAAACTGAGCAAGTATTAGAAAACTTGTTTGAAGAAATAATGACAGAAACTTACATGATATAGGGAAGAAAAAACTCACACAAATCTAAGAAGCTCACAGACTCCCAAACAGATGAATTTAACAGACCAACATCAGGGAACATTATAATTAAATTGGCCAAAATCAACAACAAAGTAAGAATATTAAAGGCTGCCAGAGAGAGACAGAAAGTTATCTACAAAGGATCACCATTCAGACTAGCGACTGATTTCTAAACAGAAACACATTAGGACAGAAGGGAATGGAATGAAATGTACAAAGTCATGCAAAGGAAAGGTCTGAATCCAAGAATACTGTACCCAGCAATGCTATCAATTAAAATTGAGGGTGAAATCAGGAGCTTCACAGACAAAAAAAAAGACTATGGAAGTTTATAATTACCAAACCAGCAATTTAAGAAATGCTAAAGAGTCTGCTGTGAAAAGAAGAAATATAAAGAAAAGAAGGAACACAAATATAAAAAATAAAAATGGTGACAAACAAGTACATATCAATAATATATTTGAATGTAAAAATGGATAAGAAAACATTATCCCTATATCTGCTATCTATAGGAAACCCACCTCAGAACAAAGGACTCACACAAACTAATAGTCTAGTGATGAAAAAAAAAAGGTTTTTCAGGCAAATGAAAATGAAAAAATAAAAAAGCTGGAGTAGGAATACTTATATCTGACAAATTAGACCTCAAAGTGAAGGCCATAATAAGAGATAAGGAAGGCCACTTCATAATACCAAAGAGAGCAACTCAACAAGAAGATATAACTATGCTAAACATATATGCACCCAATACAGGAGCACCCAAGTACATAAAAACTTTTGGAGGATATCAAGGGAGAGATTAACAGCAGAAAAATCATAGTAGGGGACTTTAATACCCCACTAACACCACGGGACAAATCCTCTAAACAAAAAAATCAGAAAAGAAATAAGAATCCAAATGACTGACTTGATCAGATGGTAATAATAGACATCTACAGAACATTTCACCCCAAAGCCACAGTATATACATTCTCCTCAAGTACGCATGGGTCTTTTTCAAAGATAGACCACATATTAGGACACAGGCAAATTCTCTTCAAATTTAGGACGACAGAAATTATATCAAGCATCATCTCAGATCACAATGGTATAAAACTAGAAAAAAGCTACAATAAAAACAATAAGAAAATCAAACACTTGGGAGTCTAAATAGCATCCTACCAAATAATTATTGGGTTACCAAAGAGATAAAATAAAAAATAAAAAGCTTCCCAGCTACAAATGACAATGAAAACACAATTCAAAGTCTAAGGGACCCAGTGAAAGCAGTCTTGAGAAGAAAGTTTATAGCTCTAAAAACCTATCTCAAATTACTAGAAACAATAGTAATAAATTATCTATCCCTAATGCTCAAAGAATTAGAAAGAGAGCAAAAAGAAAAGCCCAGCATAAGCAGAGGGAAGGAAATAATAAAGATCAGAGCAGAGATAAAGGACAAAAAGATTAAAAAAAACACAAAAACAAAACAAGAACAACAAAACAATACAAAAGATCAACAAAACCAAAGCTGGTTTTTTGAAAGGTTAAAGAAGATTGATGAACTTCTAGGTAGGCTCACCAAGAAGCAAAGAGAGAGGACCCAAATAAACAAAATCAGAATTAAAGAGAAGTAACAATTGGTCCCACAGAAATACAAACAATTATGAAAAAATACTATAAACAACTACAGTATATTCTAACAAAATGGACAACCTAGATGAAATGGACAGATTCTTAAAAAATACAAGCTCCCAAAATGCAACCAAGAAGAAATGAAGAATCAAAAATCCTGAATAGGCAATAGCTATTGAAGAAATTGAAGCAGCGATCAAAAATCTTCCAGCAAACAAAAGCACTGGTCTGGAAGGCTTTACAGGGGTGTTCTACCAAGCATTCAAAGAAAAACTGAAACCTATTTTCTTCAGATTATTTCATAAAATTAAAGAGAAAGGCACACTTCCAAGCTCTTTTTATGAAGACAGCATTACCTTAATTCCAAAACCAGATAAGACATCACAAAAAAAGGACTATAGACAAATATCCTTGATTAACATAGTTGCTAACATCTTCAACAAAATTTGAGCAAATCAGATTCAGCATTACATTAGAAAGATCATACACCATGACGAAGTACAATTTATTCCGGGGATTCAAGGATGGTACAATATCCGCAAATCAATAAATGTGATACATCACATAAACACATTGAGAGACAAAAATCACATAATCATATGTATTGATGAAGAAAAAGCATTTGACAAAATCCAACACCCTTTCTTGATAAAAACTCTCAGCAAGTGGGAATAGAGGGATCATACCTCAACATAATGAAAGCCTTGTATGTCAAACCTATAGCCAACATTATGCTCAATGGGAAAAAATAAACTCATTTCCCCTAAGAACAGGAACAAGACAGGGATGCCCACTCTTACCAATCCTGTTGTATATAGTACTGGAAGGGCTAATCATAGTGACCAGACAAGAAGAAGAAATAAAAGGCATCCAAATTGAAAAAGAAAAAGTAAAACTCTCCTTATTTGCAGATGACATGATACTACACATAGAAAACCTAAAAAACCTCCATCAAGAAACTACTAGACCCAATAAATGAATTAGGCAATATAGGAGGATACAAAATTAACACCCAGAAATCAATGATCTTTTTAAACACCAATAATGAACTCACAGAAAGAGAAACAAAACAAAACAAATCAAATCCCATTTACCATTGCACCAAAAAAATTAAGATACCTAGGAATAAACTTAACTAAGGACATAAAAAGGTCTGTACTCAGAAAACTTGAGGACATTGAAAAAAGAGATAGAGGAAGACATAAACAAATGGAAGAACATACCATGTTCGTGGATTGGTAGAATCAACATCATTAAAATGTCCATACTGAGAGCAGATTTTTGTGGATGACCTTCTGGTCTCCCATACTACCAACAGTATTGGAATAAAAGCACATATATGATTTAACCCTGTCTCTGCTTAATTGGCTCAAGTAGTGACAGACAGCACAGACCCATTGATTGTCTGGTTACACAACGAAATGCATTTCCATTACTCACTTATTAAGAATTGCCAAATTCTGGAGGAATAAGGTAGGGAGAAAAATATATACTTCACCAGATTGTTTTAAAATAAGTATCCTGCCCTAGTCAGTTTGGCTCAGTGGATAGAGCATCGGCCTGCAGGCTGAGGGGTCCCACGTTCGATTCTGGTCAGGGACATGTATCTTCGTTGTGGGCACATCTCCAGTGGAGGGAGGAGGTGCAGGAGGCCGCTGATGGGTGTTTCTCTCTCATTAATGTTTCTGGCTCTCTGTCCCTCTCCCTTCCTTCTATTAAAAAAAAATTAATAAAATATATTTTTTTAGAAAACATGTTTCTTTATATTTAAAAAGCAAAAGGAAAATGCTTGTCCTAAAAAAAAGTCCATACTGCCCAAGCAATCTATAGATACAATGCAATCCTCATTAAAATACCAATGCCATATTTCAAAGATCTAGAACAAACTCTCCAAAAATTCATCTGGAATAAAAAGTAAAAGACCCCAAATAGCTACAGCAATTCTGAGAAAGAACAAAGTTGGAGAGATCACAATACCAGATATCAAGCTATATTATAAGACACAGTTCTCAAAACTGCCTGGTACTGGCACAAGAACAGACATATAGGTCAATGGAATAGAACAGAGAACCTAAAAATTTACCCAAGCCATTATGCTCAATTAATATTTGACAAAGGAGACAAGAACATACAATGGAGTCAAATAGTTTCTTCAATAAATGGTGCTGGGAAATTTGGAAAGATACATGCAAAAAAATGAAACTAGATCACCAACTTTCACCATACACAATAACAAACTCAAAATGGCTAAAAGACTTGAATGTAAGATGGAAAAACATAAAAATCTTACAAGAACCCATAGGCAGCAAAATAACAGGTATATGAAGCCACAATACCTTTACCAGCACAGCTCCTAGGGCAATGGAGACTAAGAAAAAAATAAACAAATGTGACTACATCAAAATAAAAAGCATTTGCATAGCAAAAAAAAACACACAAAACACAAAACAAAACAAACAAACAAACAAAAAAACAAAAAAAATCAACAAAACAAGAAGAAAGCCCACTGGATGGTAGAACATATTTGCCAATGATACTTCTGATAAAGGCTTAATCTTCAAAGTCACAGAGACCTCATACAACTTAACTAAAGGAAGATAAACTATCTAACACAAAAATAGTCAAAAGATGTAAATAGAGACTTTTGAATGGCTATCATCAACAAATCAACAAACTGACAAGTGCTGGTGAGGATGTGGAGAAAAACAAACCTTCCTGAACTTCTGGTGGGAATGCAATCTGTGCAGCCACTGTGGAAGACAGTATCGAGTTCATCAAAAAGTTAAAAATGGAACTCCCATGTGACCCAGTAATCCCACCCTTGGGACTATAACCTAAGAAACCAGAAACACCAGTCAGAACGGATATATGCAGCCCTATGTTCATAGCATCACAATATATAATAGCTAAGATTTGGAAATAGCCTAAGTGCCCATCAGCTGATGAGTGGATTAAAAAAACTATGGTACATCTACACAATGGAATACTATGATGCTATAAAAAGAAGAAACTTTTAACATTTGCAACAACATGGATGGCACTGGAAAGCATTATGCCAAACAAAATAAGCCAGTCAGAGAAAGATAAATATCCCATGATCTCACTCATATGTGAGATATAATGATCAACATAATTTGATGAACAAGAACAGATCTAGAGACAAATGGCAGGGGAGGGGTGAGGGTGTTAGAGAGCAACGAAAGTACTTGTATGCATGCATATTAGCATAACCAATAGATATAGACACTGGAGTGGTGGGGGCTTGCTTGGGGTGGGGATGGCTGGGGGGTAAAACTTTAGACAATAAAAAAAATGTAAAAAAAAAAAGTACTTAATTACATGAGAGGGAACTTCTGGACCTGCGTGAAAAATACGAAGGAATTAAGAAGTATAAACTGGCAGTTACAAAATAATTATGGATATGTGAAGTACATCATAGGGAATATAGTGAATAATATTGTAATAATTATGCATGGTGCCAAGTACGTTCTACACTTAGGTGATCACCTAGTAAGTTATATAAATGTCTCATCACTATGCTGAACTCCTGAAACTAATCTAGTATTGAATGTCAACAATAATTGAAAAATAAAATAAATTTTTAAAAGAACCTGTTTAAGTTGAATAGTATAAAACTATCAGATATTAAAAGTATAAAGTCGCTGAGACGGTTTTGGCTCAGTGGATAGAGTGTCAGCCTGCGGACTGAAAGGTCCCAGGTTCGATTCCAGTTGGGGGCATGTACCTTGCTTGCGGGCACATCTCCAGTGTGGGGCATGCAGAAGGCGGCTGATCGATGTCTCTCTCTCATCGATGTTTCTGACTTTTTATCCCTCTCCCTTCCTCTCTGTAAGAAATCAATAAAATATATTTAAAAAAAAACTTTAAAAAAAAAGTGTAGTCACATTTTCATTAGATAATGGACAGATACTATGAATAAACTAGAGGCCTGGTGCATGACATTCATGCATTCTCACACAGCCCAGCCTGCACCCTTTCCAATATGGGACTCCTCGAGGGATGTCCAAGGGGCAGTCAGACATCCTTCTCACAATCCAGGATTGCTGGCTCCCAACTGTTCACCTGCCTGGTTGCCCCTAATCACTTCTGTTTGCCAGCTTGATCACTCCCTAGCCACTGCCCTGCCAGCCTAATTGATGTCTAACTGCTCTCCTACTAGCCCAATTGCCCATAACTGCCCTCCTCTACAGGCCTGATCACCCTTAACTGTCCTCCCCTGCAGGCCTGATCCCAACTACCCTTTCTTGCAGGTCTGGTCTCTCTCAACTTCCTTCCCCTGCTGGCCTGATTACCCCCAACTGCCCTTCTTGATGGCCATCTTTTGGTAGCCATCTTGTGTTCACATGGGCAGCTATCTTTGATGGGGGCAGCTATCTTGTGCATTGTCAATTTCATATTACCTCTTTATTATACAGGAGGAGTGAAGAGTTTATAATGTTTATGGTGTTATTTTGAAATAAAAATTCAGTTTCTTAGTAATAAAGTGAATAGAGAACACTTTAAATACATTATATTTCTATCTCCTAAAAGATAAATTAATTTGGAAATAAACATTGTTGAGCTCTTTTAGCAGAAAAACAAAAGGAAAAGAAAAAAACTTTATCTAAGTATGTAGCTACCTACAAAAAAACTAAAAACAAAAAACAAACAAACAAAACAACCGAAAAAATATAGAGACTTAAAAGCAAGGAAAAGTAATTGTGGGTTTAAGGCCAATGAGAGATGTAAGCAATATATGTAAGATATTTTTCAATCACGTGTGTTAATTACAGTATTTCTTCTATTATTTGAAGTAGGGAATTATATTTATTACCTTAAAAATGAATCAATATCTTGTACAATTTGTTATAATCTAAATTTCAGCCCTGACAGGTGTGGTTCAGTTGGTTGAACATAATTCAGTCCACTAAAAAGTTCATGGTTCGATTCCCAGTCAGTGCACATGACCAGGTTGTGGGCTCCATCTCCTGTAGAAGACATGCAGAAGGCAGATAATTGATGTTTTCCTCTTATATCACATCAATATTTCTGTCTCTCTCTCCCTTTTGCTCTCTCTAATAATCCATAAGCCTAGCTGCTGTGGCTCAGTGGTTAAGAGTCAATTTATGAACCAGAAGGTGACTGTTTGATTCCTGGTTAGGGCACATGCCCAGATTACAGGGTAGATTCCAAGTGGAAGACATGCATGAGGTAGCCCATCAATGATTCTCTCTCATCTTTGATTTCCTCTCCATTCTTGACTGAAAGCAATTTTATATATATAATTTTGTTGTGTTTTAATACAAGAATATACCAATTTATATTTACAATATCTCACTAAGAAAAGCAATTTATTATAATGCCATAAGTGGTATGTATGTTAACAAAATAATTTATCTAAAAATAAATAAATATAAATGAATAGGCAAAAATATTTAACTCATACTTCCTTAAGCTTTTTCAAGATTCTAGGTATAGTTTAATTTACATCTTATACATGTATATGAATGGCTATGCCATTTTTTGACAACTGGGTGAATACTTAAGCTCTTTGTATATCGATTTCCTTACATATAGAATAGGTGATAAGGCTATTTAACTCACATTTAAGAAACACTTAGAATAGCACCTGGCATAGTTAATCTTATATAGATTCTTATCAAATAAAATTCATAAAAAGTAGTGTCTATGAAATCAACTAAATCCCCATATATTCTATATTATAAAAAGTCTAAGTATAGAAAAAATAGTAGTAATTAAGACATTCTGTGCCATGCAAAAACATGTTTTTCGCTTTTCAGAAATTTTTTTGTGTGACTTTTAAGTTTTTGCCTATATTTTCAAATAATGACTAAAAAGTAGATGAATCATTTCAGATAATCATACTTCATTTTTCATTAATACATCAATTGTTAGTAAGATGAAAATCAGATGGTATGGTACAAAGAATATAAAATATGCTTCAAAAATGCATATATGTGTAAAATTATTTTTCCAAGCATTTATAAAATTCCATTTACTTTACCCATATATTCAACTTAAGATGTTGGATCTTGGTATAGAAGATAAAAGGAATAGGCTTTAATATGAGAATAAAAAATAACATTATCATCATCTATTTTCTTGACTGATACAATTACTATTCTTTCATTTTATGGAGTACTTTAAGGTATTTGTTGCCATATCATACAATCCATGAATTTGGATAATAAAAAACAGAAAATTTAAAGTTGGTAGTTAGAATTCTTTGGCATGTCAAGTCTGTGTCATCAGTATGAGCTTTTCATGAGTAATAGTACCATTTAGTTATAACATTGAAACCATAATAAGTATTTAACAGGAAAATAAAATGTAGAAAATAGATGTCTTTAAAAAAATACTTTATTCCATGAAACTAGGAACTTTATTCTCCATACACAAATTTACAACACTGTGTACTTTCCAGTGTAAGTTAACTTTATTTTCAAAATAGCACTCTTTCTTATGCAAATAAATATTTAAGTGAAGAAAAAAGCCTTAAAAGCTATATATGTCTGAAATATAAATGACCTCATAATTCATGTAGGTATTTTAACAATTGTAGGTTTTGCTATGTATTTCTTTTTTGAGTTGTAAAAATATTAAAAACTTAAAATTTTCTAATACATATTCTTACACATTAATATAAACATATTTAAAAGAATAACAATAATAAAAAAATCTATACAAATAAAATGAACAGTAAAACATAATCCTATCTAAGAAAAGAGTAATTTGGTAGTTAACCATCACTCTGTGACACCCAGACCCAATCAGAAGGGAATATGCAAATTAGTGGGACAAAGACAAGGCGGCCAAGGAGCCAGCTGGAACGAGCAGGAGGCTTGGATCACCACTAGCAATGGAGGAAGCCAAGCTTCCTGCTTGCCTGGGTTGGTCACAGAAGGAGGGGCTTGTGGGTGGTGCCACAGAGCAGGACAGAGCGAGCAGGAGGCTTGGGTCACCCACCCTGGCTAGCCATTGAGCGAAGGGTCTGTGGGAGCCAGTCATGGAGCTGGTCTGAATGTGCAGGAAGCTTTGGTCACTCAGGCAGGCCGCCAAGGGAGGGGCCTGCAAACAGCCCTCAGCCCCTCACCCAAGCTGGCCATGCCACCCCAGCGGGGACTCTCATCACATGGGGGCATGGCTAGCCTGTAAAGTACCATCCCCAGTAGGGATGTGGCTGGCCTGCAAACCACCACAGGCCCCTCATCCAGGCTGTCCTGTCCCCCTAAGGACTCTCCACCCTGATCCAGGAAACTCTTCAGGGCAAACCAACCAGCCCCCGTCCATGCACCAGGCCTTTATCTATACTAATAAAAAGATAATATGCTAATTAGACTAGGAGATCTTCCAGGATATTCTTTTAGATGAAGCTATGGTGGCAGTGCTGAGGTAGAGGCAGTTAGGGGCCAAGAGGGAAGGGCAGTTGTGGGTGATCAGTCTGGCAGGGGTGGGGGAGACAGTTGGAGAGGTTCGGCTGGCAGGGAGGAAGCTGGGGGCAAGCAGGCTGGCAGAAGGGGGGAGTTTGGGGGGTGAGCAGGCCAGCAGACAGAGTAGTTAGGGGCAATGAGGCAGGCAGGCAGGTGAGCAATTAGGAGCCAACAGTACCGGATTGTGAGGGAGATGTCCCAGATTGGAGAGGGTGCAGGCCAGGATAAGGGACACTCCCCAACTCCCTACCCCCACCCCATGCATGAATTTTATGACTGGGCCACTAGTTTACAAATAAAAATAGTACTAATATCACCAGTTAAAAATGTGCTCAGTTTGGTTTTTCATTCCAAAAAAAAATGTGAAGACAAAAAGGTGAAACTTTCAGTACCTCTCAATATCTTACTGTGAGAGGACATTAATTTTAATTTCAAAATAAAATATATCCCTATTGAAATAGGATTTTTTTAGGGGTAAAAAATACAGGTTTTAGAAAATTTTAGAAATTTTGGAAATTAAAGGAACCATGGAGGAAGCACAGGATTTCAGAGCAACAAAAGTTATATTTCCATAGAATATGGAAACTGAAAAGCTGCCACAGGTACATTTCCATAGAATGAGGGTGCTGGGAACAGCAAAAGGTCTATATTTACAAAATAAAGAGAAGGAAGCCCTTCATGCTGAAGGAGAAGAAAACGCAAAGGGAATAGGAAAAGAATAAAGGAGGAGGTGGGGGGATGGAATAGCCGGGTGGTGATAACCTCACTTGTCCCATGTGAGGTTCCACCTTTGAGCCCAGGGAATTACTATAGTAACCAGTCTAAGGGAATAGTGACCAATCAGAGGGGATATCAAGGCACCAGGATCTGCAGCCTTTATAAGCCCTAAGAAAAAATAACTCAGTGTGACTCTTTCCCTTTCCCCATGTGGGATTCTACTTGTTCTACAATAAATTTCTATCTTTGCTACACCATCTTCTGTCTATGGATTCATTCTTTGACTCTAGTAGACAAAAGATCAAGGCTCCAGTCTAAAAATTCCGTATCAAAATGGTTCATCAACCAGGAATTTCTCCATAAGTCAGTCAACCCTCTTGTCGAATGGTGAGTAGCCACTGAGTTGTCCTCCCTTTTTTCTCTTTTATGATTTGAGGGACTGATGGCCAGTCCATCAGTCAGAGTCCTCCTCTCTAGGAGAGTCTGAAAATCCTGAAGGCTCTCCATTCCAAGGAAAGTGCCTTCCCTTTGCCCTCTTCCGTTAACCCTGTGTATCAGTTAAAAGGCCTTGCCATCTCTGTCTTTTACCACTGTTTGTTTCCTAGTGGCGAGCCAAACATAGCCAGGGCTGCAGGGAGAGACAAGTTTGTACATAGCAGTGCTCCTGTGAGGGCTTGGGCATCAGGCCCTTGCCTTCCCACCTGTCCTCTTTTCTGGCAGGGACTTTGACCTTTCCCACAGGCTTCTCCATAAGTAAGAACAGGACATCTGTCCCCCACCCCACAACCCAGTGTCTTGGCCCACCCCTCAGTCTAAGGAGTTAAATCTTTTAGCTTCTCTGGAAGAGTTTAAGGCACTGGAAGTCCTTTAACTCAGGAATGCTTATTGGTTTTTTTTGTTTCTTTGTTTGTTTGTTTCCCATGTCAATTCCTTGTAATCCCAGAAGCTGCTGCTAAAATTTTAACCCTTTCAGTACATTTGCAACCAGGAAACTTACCAGCTCTATTTGCTGCTTTTACAGATCTTGGGCTCATTATTCTATTCCTGGGGCTACCAGAAGGCTAGTAGCAGTCACTGGCTTCTAGTTTCACTGCTGCAGCCAGTAAGCCAAAGGCCTAAGCCATGTATTGCTTGTTGTGAAATGCTCATTATTCACTGGGTGGCAGCTGGGCAGCTCCAGTGTCAAGTAAATGTCTGCTGTTCCCCTGCTGGTCACTGTTGCTGCTGCTTGGCTCTGGGTGTCTGATTCCCCCTCCTATTTACTCTCCTCACCCCCCCCCCCCTTACCTACCTTACTCTCACTCTAGGCAAAAGTTTCTGCTGAGCTGAGGGATCTCTGCATTGCCTAGCTGCAGTTTAGATATTTGGCCCCTCTACCTTTATTTTGTTTAATGTATTAGAATTATTTATTCTTAGAAACCTCAGTCCTTTAATGATTACCAAAAGTGAACAGTCAGTATTTCTTAGATTGATATTTGTGAATACACTTTATATACACTTTGCTTTCAAGAAAATGTACTTTAATAATCTTGAGATTTGTCTTGACTTCAGAATTAATTCTTTTCTAGTAAGGCCAATAAAATATTATATATTAAAGTTTCTTTGTTAAACATGCTCACACAGCCCAAGAACCACCCAGTAACCCTGCCCTGCCAGGCTCAGAGATAGGAATTGTTTTAATCTCACTGGACAATTAAATTTTCCTATATATATCAGAAGGGTTAAAGGGAACAAAACGGTGCAGAGAAAGATTTATTATGCTTGGAGAAAACTTGTGACCTTGAATCTAGTACAGATAAGGCACCTGGAAAGCTATGGACCAAACCCCTATGCTAGCAAAGCATTCTGCAGCCAGTAAAAATCAACAAAAACCTATCTCTTCTTGCTTCATAATGTTATGCCCAGAGTTCAGGGTCTCCAATAATCAACCACCAGGGAGCCTTTTCCAATGCAAAAGCAAAGAGTCTTTATTCAAACCCAGGTTTGGCTCCCAGCCTCTTTCTGGCGCAGCAGTGAGACAAGAGAGCATGCCCTGGAAGAACAATTGGTTATATGGGGTTAGGATATTGGGTGGGCTTAGGAAGTGGCCAGAATTACAGAGATTGGTCGCTGTGTTCCTGGAGCTTCATTGGTCCATTTGGGTGGTGGTCAAGGAAGTTAGGACATTGCTGGCACACCTGTGGTCACTCCCAGAAGAGGGAGGGGGTTTAAGCAGGGGGCCCAGCCCTATAGGACAAGATGGAGGCAAGTTTGTTTCTGCTTTGTCCTTTCATAGACACTACCCCCTTTCTGCATTAACCATTTACTCTGTCCTGAAACAAGACAACTTGTCTGAGATCCTGTATATGTAGGCTTTTTACATTTAAGGATACTTTTTTCTTTCTGTAACAGTTGCTTTCCCTCATAGATTTTTCCTCTTTACTCTAAAACCCTATAAGATCTTAAATCCTCCTTCTTTACTACTATGACCATACCTCTGTCCCCTAGCCCAGGGCTCCTCTATCCAGCAGGCTGAGAGTCTTCTACCCTACCCAGTGAATCCCATTGCCACTACCCTATCTCATACCTGCTCCAAAGCAGTTTTTGGCTCTCTTTCTCCAACACTTCAGCATTAGCCTTAAAGTGTCCCTGCCAGAAACCAATAATTGTCTCATTAATGGAAAGTGGAGGAAGAACCTGAAAAGCTGATCAAACCTTGAAGCTCTGAAAGGTCAAAGGTAGCCACTCCCTATCTAATTGAGACAATGAACTTCCCCATCAAATAATGATGTGAAACCTTACTGAAAAAGATAACCTACTTGTTACTGGAATTATCTGCTTCAGGGCAAAGGGTGTATCTCAAAAACCTGAATAAAAGGAATGGCAAGGCCAAAGGAAGGTGGTAGTCTTTCCACTAGAAGAAGATTCCCACCTGGCCCCCCAGTATCGCCAAATTAATGCTTTTCTAGTCTCTCTTTTTGTTTGTGTATGGCCTCCTCCAGAACCCAAACCCTGAACCGGGAACCCTGAACCACGAGGGATGTGGAAAGAGGTTCCCACATGTCCTCTTTGGGAGATTTGCTGATGCCAAATCTGGCTTCATCCCCAAGGTCACCCTCTAGTCAGAGTGGGTGCTATCTCCACTGTAAATCTATCAGGAAGGGAAGGCAAGTTGCAGCTCTCAGGACCACATGATTCTCTGCTTGCTAGAAGGGCTGAAAAAGGCAGCCCAGGAAGCAGTTAACTATGAAAAATCTGGAAGTCTTTCTCTCTTGCCAGACACAGGCCATGAGATGCTGTACTAATCTTAACCCAACAAGCCTTTATTTAAACTTCTATGGGCTGCAAATTTTACAAATTTTATACCTTTAAATTAAGCTTAGAAATCCAAAATTTTAAACTAACATAACAAAATCACAAGTCAGGGAAGAGCAAACTCAAACCCCTACTATACATAGACAGAATCTTCATTAGCTAAGTGGGCTGATTCCCTCCTTGACAAAGAGCAAATATCCCTGAGAAAAATAACTCTCAGCAGCACTGCTAGAAATTTTTGTAGTTTGTCATAGCATTCAGCCTTTAATAAATAAAATGTTTTAGCCAGACAAATTAAGAGAAGTACAGAATAACACAAAGAAGCTTTCACTTTTATACAGGCTTTCACACTTATATTTATAGAGCAGTTAATGAACAGATAATTATGAAAGATAGACAAATATCCATACTCATATTCTTTCAGTAAGACAAGCTCTCTTGGAAGTTAAGCAGACAACTGAAACACTGCCCAACTTCCCTGATGGACATTAGGGCACTCCCAGCACCCACACCACAGGAAAGGACATGATTCTCAACAAACATCCCAGTGAGAACCTCACCAGGAAGTTACCACTGCATCCAATAGAAGACAACTGGTCACAGGCAGACAGACAAAAAAGTAAACTCAAAATTTCTTAATTAAATTTGAATTCACTCACCTCTGGAGGCTTTCTTTCTGATTGACTCTAGAAGAATGCAAGGGCATGTCAGGTGTCCTTTGTCTGGTTGTCAAGATCACTGAGAAGTGTTTCTGGGCTGGGGCCCTGGAAAGCTTCATCAGGTGGTACCTCCCACTAGAGATCCTCAGGGCCAGACTGCCAATTAGGGGAGGCCATCTATCCCAGGCATTTGAGACTAGGTGCTGGCAGGAACCTGTCTCTTAACTCGCTGGGGCCTCCAAATGTTGCATTGAAAATCAGCAAGATGGCAGCATAGGTAAACACCTACACTGCTGCCTCGCACAACAATTTCAAAACTACAATTAAAAGACAGAACGGACATCATCCAGAACCACAGGAAAGCTGGCTGAGTGGAAATCCTACAAATAGAGGGAAAGAGAGGGGCTCACAGAGACCCAGAGGAGCTGCAAAAAAGCTGAGGTACTGAGACTCAGCGTCTGCTGAGAGAGTGGGTGCCGGAGGACCTGGCTGGCTTTCTCTGGCGGGATGGAAACAGAGACTCCCAACACCATTGAACCCCTTATTTTACAACACTAAACCCCAGATCCAGCGAAACTCATACGGGGGGAGTTTGGACTGTGAAAAGGGAGAGGTGCATGGAAATTTAGGGGAGTCGCAGAAGATCAGGTCTGCTCTCGCACGCGGACGGTGCTGCGCGCACGACAGATTGCTGATTGTGCCACTGGCTTTCGCGAGTGGGCAGGAGATAGACCCTCTGAACTGTGCCACTTCTGACTCCACTAAGCCCCTGTTTCGGGCGAAACCCTGGGGACCTAGACTCGTGTGGTCCTAGTGCGCAGGGGAGCTGGAAAGGCAGCGGTTAGAGGCACTGCGGGTGCGCGCGCGCACAAGGACTGCTCCAGGGATTACCCAGTCATGTGAGACTCAGGGGCTGTGGAGGGCGGGGCCTACTGGAAGGCAAGGCAGTCCCTTAAGCCCTGAGACTCCACCCATCCCAAGCTCAACAGAGGCTTCTTCGGTTTTGCATCTGGTATCATAAGGCTGAATCCAACACAGAAGTTTCCCCGGAATAGTGAAAATGCCGAAACAAGGGAAGGGATCACAAACAAAAGAAATGGAGGAAAAAAAACGACTGGATATAGAGTTCAAAATCACGCTTGTAAGGTTTTTCAAGAATATGCTAGAAAAATTGGATAAATTTAGTGAGACCCAAGAGGAGATGAAAAAGGACCAACTAGCGATACAAAAGAGCCAACTAGAGATGGAAAAGGTCCTACTAAAGATGATAAAGGACCAAATAGAAATTAAACATACACTGACTGAAATAAAAAATATTATACAGAGTCCTAACAGAAGACTAGAGAAAGGCAAGAATCAAGTAAAAAAAAAATTTGAAATATAAAGAAGCAGACAACATTCAACTGGAAAAGCAAGAAGAGAAAAGAATCCAAAAATGTGAACATAATGTAAGGAGACTCTGGGACACCTTTCAGCGTACCAACATCAGAATTGTGGGGGTGCCAGAAGAAGAGAGAGAGCAAGATACTGAAAACCTGTTTAAAGAAATAATGACTGAAAACTTCCCACATCTGGTAAAAGAAATAGACTTAGAAGTCCAGGAAGCACACAGAACCTCAAAGAAAAGGAATCCAAAGAGCACTACACCAAGACACATCATAATTAAAATGCCAAGAGCAAAAGAGAAAGAGAGAATATTAAAAGCAGCAAGAGAAAAACAGTTTATTACCTACAATGGAGCACCCATACGACTGTCAGCTGATTTCTCAACAGAAATGATGCAGGCCAGACGGGAGTTGCAAGAAATATTCAACGTGATGAATAGCAAGAACCTACAACCAAGAATAATCTATCCAGCAAAGCTAACATTCAGAATTGAAGGGCAGATAAAGAGCTTCACAGATAAGAAAAAGTTGAAGGAGTTCATCAACTCCAAACCAGTATTATATTGAAATGCTGAAAGATACTCTTTTAGATGAGGAAGAAGAAAAAGGTAAAAGCCAAAAAATCATGAACAACAAATACATATCTATCAACAAGTGAATCTAAAAATTAAGTGAATTAAAAATTTGATCACCAGAATAAACTGGTGAATATAATAGAATCAGGAGCACAGAAAGGGAGTGGACTGATAATTCTCAGGGGGGAAGGTGTGAAGGGTATACAGGGAGAGACTGGACAAAAATCATACACCTATGGATGAGATCAATGGGAGGAAGGTAAGGGCAGAGGGAGGGGTGGGAGCTGGGTGGAGGGGTGCTATGGAGGGGAAAAAAGAGAAACAAATGTAATAATCTGAATAATAAAGATTTAATTTAAAAAAAAAAAGAAAAGAAAATCAGCAAGCTGGACAAGACACCTTAATGAGCCCATTACTTAGGAGTCATCTTTATTGCACACAGGTTCAGAGCAGGTTACCTCTGTCAAATTCTGAACACCAAAAGGAGGAAGCATTCTCTTTTTATATCTTTTTAGGTCCTTCTGTAAGTAATTTTTCCAGACAATTTGTAACCTTAACTTATCATATCTAACAAACACCTGTAAACTTGAGTATCATATCCATACAGGTACCGGGCATTAATGTCAGCATATCAGTTATATGACTATCTTGCAAGGTCAGACAATTAAGTTTACTTTTCTATTAAAGCAAAAACAGTTATTTTACAGTCTAAAAGTAATAGAGGTGACCTACAGAATAAAAGACTAAGAACAGCAGAATACTTCAAACAGCAGTTTCAAATAGCAGTTTTCCAAAGGAGGGATTACTATGCTTCAGTAGGAGGGGAGCACTCACTAGCCAATGCTCTTACTTCAGATTCTGTGTGCTCTATTTTTATGTTGCAAAGGTGGGTTGGATAGGAGTTGCTGATGGTGAGGCCTGGGGTAGGGTGGCAGTCCTCAATTGCCTTAAAGGTCAACCAAGTTTTCTGGAGACAGATTACATATTTGCCATTTGCAAGGCAGAACCCATCAAGCTCAGTATTTTTTCATAATATCTTGAGTCTTGCCTAGTGGTTGGCAAACTACAGCTCACAACACACATGTGGCTCTTTGGCCCCTTGAGTGTGGCTCTTCCACAAAATACCACTGCCTGGGCGAGTCAATTTTAAAGACGTGGCATTATTAGAAGTTTAAGTTCAAAAAAATTTGGCTCTCAAAAGAAATTTCAATCGTTGTACTGTTGATGTTTGGCTCTGTTGACTAATGAGTTTGCAAACCACTGGTCTAGCCTAATAATGTCATTGATAATATCATCTATCTGTAGGCACGACGCTAGTGAGTGTGTGTTTAAATGGTGGACATTCACTCTCAGCCATGTTTTATTCTGTGAAAGTATAAAATCCCTCTTTTTCACAGTTGGAGTTAAGTATAAACACAGCCATGTGGATGGTGGGTGTTCTGTTCCTCAGCCCTGGTAGGATGACATGATCACCGGGCAATTTTGGACATGGCAGGCTCAACACTTGGTTGGTATGTTTATTTTTTAAAGCAGTGGAAAGGTATCTGCTGCATTTGGTTTGCTATATGTAGTATTTAGT
>JAAGEH010002534.1:45833884-45863944 GCA_011751065.1 Lasiurus cinereus | reverse complement strand
ATCTTAAGGACTTCCATTGGCAACTGTGTGGCATATAGAATGGTGGTGGGTATGCTGATGTTTATGGCTGCTGTCTGACTCACAGGTGCTCTCTATTGCATGAACTGGCCCTCTGCAGCTTCTGCTGCTGCTCCCTGCATCTTTGCACCTACACCTGCTAACACATGAGCTGCTGGCCTAGCAAGAGGTGTGATGCCACTCTGGAAGAGATTATCAGAGGTACCACAATGTTTCTTGGAACTGCTACTCTTTAGGGATTGACTTTTGAATTCCCAATGAGTTTGGGGCTCTGATTCCAACTGCATGACACTACTTTCCTGCCCTTCCACTGCCGACAAGTGAGAACAGAGCCCCTAGGCAGAGAGGAGATGGCAAGGCCTGGATCCCAAGTGCCCCCTCGCCCCCACTCCCCACAGTGTCTAACTCAGCCCACTGGCCTGTGCACTCACACTGACTGGAACAGGCATTTGTTGAAGTGATTAGTTAGCTTGTAGTGAAGTGTTTTTTATCTGAATTTGGCCCTCCAAACATATGAGAGGACCTCCATTTGGAAAGTTTCACATATTCTTTTGTTTTTCATGCTCATTGTTGATATGTCACAGGGCAACTCAGTGTATGACTTGAGCTTGGTCATTCATATGTTTTGTCCCCAAATTTTAAAATAAGAAAAAGAAAAACAAAATTTAGAAGTGCTTGAATTTAAATCTTGTTATTGAGACCCTCTTAATATTCAGAATTTTCACTGGTATCTGACCTTCTGAAGATTTAACTTTCAATAGTTCTTCGTTTCTGCAAGTTATTCCATTTTTACTCCAAAAGTTACATTTTTATACTTAAAATGTATATACTTATTTTTGCTGCTTACAACTAAAATTATTTTGATCAATTCACAAATCTAAAGAAATTTATTAGATAATATATATGAGAAAAACTGAATTAAAGAGAATCTGTTATATGAATATATAGTAAGCTAAAAATAATAATAGATTAGTAAGTTTATATGAATAATATAGTACCTACTCATTGTAAAAAACTTCAAAATAGAAATAGTGTCCGAAAAATGTATATACACTTTAACAACTGATAGTCCCATTTTGAAAATAAAATGCATTTTAACAAACATTGGCTTTATAATTATTCAGTATGTGTATACATATTTTAAGACACTCTATATTTGTAAATTCTGGAGAAGATACAATAAAACAGCATGGTTTTTTTGTATGTGTCAGAAGACATGGCTTTCCATTTGATCCCCTTTTTTCTTAAAGTAACTATTTTTAAATTACATAAATAAGATAGACCCTCTTCATTATAATATATACAATAATTAACTCCCAATGTCATTTTTGTACTCTAATTTAATACAATATCTATTTCAATGTTTGACCACATAAAACGTACTAAAAATATGTTCTGTCTCTTCCCCACAGTGATTATCTGTACACTTAAGGTTTTGTAAAGACCCACTCTTTCCTTCCCTGGTTCATCACTAAATTGAAAATAAACCAAACAAAGGTAATGGAGGTCAAGTATCAACTTAACTAGATAAAATAGACAAATAATTATATCCATGGGAAAAATAGCTTTCCAACTGTTGGATTTCAGGGTTAGACTGACATTTCCACTGACTTAAGGGCTATCTAGAACTCCTCAAGCCTGGCCTGCAGAGACAAGGCCAAGCTTATGATAAGGCAACAGCAAAGGCAAAGTGTTTTATTAACTAGACTAAAGGCTCATTGCATAAATTCATGCACAGGTGGGTCCTTACAGGGATGTGGGGGGGGGCGGGGCAGGACATGATCAGCCTTACAGGCAAGAGGTGGGATGCACTTGCTGGCCCAGGATCTGGATCTGTCCCACTGACTTTCTCACTGGTTGTCAGGAGCCAACTGGTGGCTGCCTATATATTGTTTCTTCCTTGCAGAGCATGTAGGAGAGAAAGTGGCCACGGTGCCCATGGCTGACTTCCAAGAGGCTGGTGGTGCTGTCAGCACTGATCCATGGTGCCTGGCCCATTTTCTGGAGATTGGACCTGCAGGACTACTGAGTGAGTGAATGACTGCTGCCAAATTGGTGGGCCACCAGGATGCATCTCAGCTGAGGGGCACTCCTGCTGTGGGAGTACACTGACAGGTGTGCGGTTATATCTCATTGTGGTTCTCTGATGACTAGTGACATTGAGTATCCTTTTGAAATAAGTTTGTAGGAGTAAAATAGGTAGGTTTTAGGACATGTTGGAAATTAAAGGGTCCATGGAAACAGCTCAGGGCTACAGAGCTGCAGAGGACACATTTCCATAGAATAAGGCAGTTGAGAATAGCAGAAGGTACACATTTCCACAGAATAGGGCAGCTGGGAGCTGCAGAGGTACATATTTACAAAATAAAGGGAAGAAAGTCCCTCATTCAAAGGAAGAAGAAAGCTCAAAGGGAATAAGAAAACAAGAGAGAAGATGGGAACCTCATGTCTCTCACCTGAGGTTTGAGCTCTTAAGTTGCTATAATGAGCAAATCAGAGGACATAGTGACCAATCAGAGGGGATGTCAGTGCACAAAGAACTGTAACCTTTATAAACTAGAAAAAATGAACTTAATGGGCCTCTTTCTGAAGCATCCATCTTATATAAAAATTGCTGTTTGAAATTTTAACCTTGCTATTGGCTTCTGTAAATGTTTTGTTGCTTAAATAAATAAGGAGAATGAGACTATTCTCACTTCATAGAGGCCATTAAACCTTCCCTGGACAAAATTATCAGTGCTGGCACCAGGCCTGTACTTTGGTTGAGGTCTCAAGGCCTCAGCACATAAGGGCCCTTTAAGAACTTGCAAAGGAGTGGGAAACATTCCATGTTTGGGAGGCAAAGGAGGTAAAAACATATAAATAGGGGACATTTCTGCATGTTGGGGCCCAGAATTTGAGAAACGTTTCCTCTGGACCCATGCTTAATAAATGTAACTCCAAACTCTCCGAGCATGATTTGATTATTCCGGTTTTCTGTACATCTCCTCCCCATCCATGTGGGAGTCTGTGCTTGTTTCTCAATAAAGTTCCATCTTTTACTATACCACCTTTTGTCCATGGTCTCATTCTTTGTCTCCATGAGACAAGAACCCAGGAATCATCCTGCCTAGAGGAACATCATGCATTCCAGTTCAATTTATCTGTTTCACTTTCGTATGTCTATTAGTCATCTGTATGTCCTCTTTGAAGAAGTGTCTGTTTAGGTCTTTGCCTACATTTTAATTGAATTGCTTAGGTCTTTTTGGTGTTGAGTTTTATAAGTTCTTTATACATTTTGGATATTAATTCCTTTTCAGATGGATCATTGATGAATATTTTCTCCCTTTCAGTGGTTTGCCTTTTCATTTTGTACCTTTGCTGAACAAAACCTTTTTAATTTGATATAGTCCCACTTGTTTGTTTTTCTTTTATTTTCCTTTCCAAAGGAGATATATTAGAAAAAATATATTGTTACAAGAAATTTGTATCCTTCTTGAATACATTTTTTTCTTTCTATTTTGCTATTTTTTTCTCAGAGTTCAAGACCCAGATAACTTTTACAATTTACAAATATTTTTCCAAATTCTAACCTCATTATGGTTGTAATTTGTAAAATATTGTGTCCTGTATTATTCATTTTTTTCTGCATTAAATTATTAATTAATTGTACCTTATTGTGTATGGCTCTATATTAAATGAAAAGTAAATTAATGCCTGCAGGAATTTTGTGGGAACCTCTTTCCACGCCCCGAGTGGTTCAGGGTTCCCGGGTCAGGGTTCGGGTTCTGAAAGAGGCCGCAAGCAAACAAAATGAGAGACTAGAAAACATTAATTTGGCGATATTGGGGGGGCCAGGCGGGAGCCTTCCTCTAGTGGAAAGGACTGGCCACCTTTCCTTGGCCTTGCCATCTCTTTTATTTAGGTTTGGGATACACCCTTTGCCGTGAAGCAGGCAATTCCAGTAACAAGTAGATTATCTTATCAGTCAGGATTGACATGATTATTTGATGGGGAAGTTCATTGTCTCAATTAGATAGGGAGTGGCTGGTTTTGACCTTTCAGAGCTTCAAGGTTGACCAGCCTTCTAGCCTCCTATTTACATCCATTTAGTGAGAACAATGTTTGGTTTTCAACAGAATTTTAAATTTTTATTTTTATATATATAGTTATTTGCTAAATAGCCCAATGCATAATTAGAAAAACACTAGTGACCATAGTTATTTTCCTTATCTTAAAATCTCTTTCATCTTCCTTTGCACATTTCTTTTTTATTATTCCTTTTAATAGAGGGTTTAGCCAAAAATACTTTATCATTTTATTCACACCTTTAATTTCTGCTTTGCTAGGAAATAATTTATACACAAAAATTCAAGCTATGGACATCTTTTATTTAAATGTGAAATGTTTGATCATCAGTTCAACCAATCAAAGTGTAATATGTTAATTAATGCTAAGGACACTAATTGCTTGCTATAATGTTCACTAACCACAACGGGGGGGAGACAATTGACCAGTTGACCAGTTGCTATGATATGCACTGACTACCAGAGGAAAGACATTCCAACAGGTAGGTGAGCTTGCTGCTGAGGTCTGGCCAATCGGGACTGAGCAAAACAGGCTGGAGTCCTCCTGTGGTCCCTCCTTGGCCCCAATCATGCACTAGTGGGGTTTCTCAGCCTGGCCTGCACCCTCTTGCTATCCGGGACCCCTTGGGGGTGTCAGAGAGCCAATTTCGTCCCAAACCACAGTCCAGGCTGAGGGACCCCACTGGTGCACAAATTCATGCACTGAGCCTCTAGTTGCTGTATAAAGAGAAATGTTTGTAACTCTATTAGTTAATCCTACTATTAAAAGTGACATTACACCTCACAAGATAAGTAGCAGAAATTGATCACACATGTAGAGCATAGACCAAGAGTGGAAACTCAGCTCCACTGAAATTAATGGCAGAGTTATTTAAGAGTTGGGATGGAGGGCTCATAGGCTATCTATATTTTGTTAATGTCTTTACCTAACTTAAGAGTAATTTTTATCTTATTAGCATGATAGGTTGGAAACTACCTTGCTGAAGAAGGAGGTAGTTTTATAGCTAAGAGCATGGTTCCCACTCAAATTAAGTTCCTACCCTCCCATGGAAATCCATAGGGGACTACTATCTTCCCTTATGGGTTCCATAAAAAAGGGATAGCCTCAGAGATCTTGAGAAATAAAGTCTTGGGTTGCAAAACTAGCAAGAAGCTTTTTAAAAAGTTGAATCTCATAATGGCAGAGAAAAAACTTGCAAGTTTTCTGGTGTAAAGGATCTAGGAAAAAGGAAATGAGGGGCTTTATATCAGGAAGAAGCCAGTCTAAAATTTGATCAAACTTGGAGAAATTTTAAGGCCTTTCTGGACATTTTTTATTAAAGGGCAATGTATATCCTTCAGGTCCAATTATTGTATCTAATAAAAGAGTAATATGAAAATTGTATCATTCCAACACACAAGATGGCCACCCCCATGTGGACACAAGACGGGCACCACAAGATGGCCAGTAGGGTAGAGCAGTTGGCAGGGACCAGGTCTGCAATGCAGGGGAGTTGTGGGCAATCAGGCCATTAGGGGAGGGCAGTTGGGAGGGACTAGGCCTGCAGGGGAGAGAAATTGGGGAGGACAAGGCCTGCAAGGGAGGGAAGTTAGGGGTGACCAGGCCTGCAGGGGATGGTAGTTAGAGACAATCAGGGTGGCAGGGGAGCAGTTAGGCAAAAATCAGGCTGGCAGGGGAGTGGTTAAGGGGTGATCAGGCTGGCAGATAGAAGTGGTTAGGGGAATCAGGAAGGCAAGCAGACAAGTATTTAGGAGCCATCAGTCTTGGATTGGGAGCCAGCAGTCCAGATAAGATCGGGCCTAAACTGGCAGTCAGACATTCCTTGAGGGGTTCTGGATTGGAGAGGGTGCAGGCTGGGCTGAGGGATATCTCCCCAACCCCCCATGCAAAAATTTTGTGCACTGAGCCTGTAGTTTTTCTATAAAATACATTCTACTAGGGGAGAAAAATGGCGGCGGAGTAGACGGACACATCTGGAGCTTTGTTGTTGGGCAGAAGGAGAGAGAGCAGCTGAGAGTCGCACTGGGAGTGTTTGTTGGCAAGTTAAGAGTCAGTTATCCTCCAAGAGAAAATGGGGGACTGCTGGACGGGGCTCTTATGGCCAGGCAGCCCCACTGCCATTGGGAAATTTGTCTGCTGGAGCCACCAGCACAAACACAGAGACCGCGCCATCTTGCAGAGGGAGGTGGAGGTCTGCAGAGGTCTGAAACCTGTGGCTGGGGCACCCACCGAGCAGCCAGGGACCCGGGGATCCAGAACTCCGCTCTCCAATTGGCGCAGACATGCAGCGAAATCAGAGATCTACACGGCACAAGTAAAGGTCTGATTTCGCCTGGGATAAGGTGAGGTCTCCGTCCCGCACAACAGAGACGCGCACACTGTGGGAACAGGGCTGCGGGAAAGCTGCCTCTGGAGAGGTCCAGGGATATGGGGCAGGGCGTGATCCTTAAGTGTGAAGGCAAACTCTCAGAGCTGTTGACAGAGGGGAGCTCTGGAAAACGACTCATTTTGATCTGAGACAGAGGGACAGCCTGGGAGTTATTACAGTGTCCCGGCTGCAAAATCCCCACAAACTGGTTTTGAGAACCACGGAGTAACAGGATCTGAGCACAGCCTAGAGAGATCCTGTGCTTAGTCTCAGATGTCAATTTCGAAACACTGCCACCCAATGGATGATGCACAAATTGACTCTCGCATAACCACAAAAGAATAAAGAGATTAAAACACAACCAGCAGTGGAACACAGGGAACTGCAATACCCTCCCACCTGGGAAACCGAAGTGCCAAGCAGAACAATAGCGGAAGTTAATGACCATTCTATTTTTTTTTTTTTTACAATTTTTTATTTTATTTAAAATTTTTTCATTTTTGCATATTTTAATTTAAAAAAACATTTTTTTTTCTTTCCTCCTCAATTGATTTTACCTTTTTAATTATTACATTTTTGTTATCAACTAGTATTAGTACTAATATTATTTTACCATTTTGGAAAAAAACAAGTGTCATTTTGTTTTCCCTTTATTTTACTTCAGGATTAGAGTTCTACATTCTATTTTCATCTTTCCTTTAGCATAATTTTACTCTATCTCAATGCTACCTTTATGCCAACACTTTCCTCCTAACTTTCCCCATTTTGTTGTCTTGTTTTCTCTTTCACTTTTCCAACTTTAGAATCTCCCTATTCTTTCTCTTTAACTGGTAAAAATTTCATCCCACTTATATATCTAATTTCAAATCCCCTACTCCAAGCCCATACAAACCTCTCTCTTATTGATTTCACTATCCAAAAAGTTGTTTTTCTCTATGACCTTTTGTTGCTCTTTGCCTGAATGGTGATTATATCGATTTTTTGTACTTTTTTGGTGAGATTGTTTTAGCTTATTCTATTTGTTTTATTTTGCTTTTTGTTTGCTTTGACTTGATTTGATTTTGACATCTCTTTTCCCTCACATCCCTCCATACCAGTTGTTATTTGTAGTTTGTATTAATCTCCAAGTACTGGTTGCCGATATTTATTGGGATTAGTTACTGTTCTATTGGCATTTTCTCCTGACACCTATATTTTGTTCCTCTTTTCTCTCTTATCCTCTTTCTTTGCACTCTGGCTTTTTTCTGTTCCTCTTTTCTTCTCCTTCTTCTCCTTTTAGTTTTCTTATTTTATTTTATTTTTTTTTGTTCATTTATTTATCTATTTTTTTTCTCAATCTCCCAATTTGATTTTGGCATTTATTTCTTTTATTTTTTTCCTCATTTTCTTGTTCTTCTTTCTCTATTTATTGCTAATTTGTCTTTCATTAGTGGTCACCATATCTGTGATTATTAACATCCTGAATACACTTCTACTCAGTGCATTGTGTGCTGTACCTGGTCATGTTGTAGTTTGTGCCTTTCAATCAAAGTAGGAGAGAAAAATACATAACCAGACACCCGGAGAAGAAAGACCATGGGCAGAAAAAAAAAACAGCCCACATAAGACAGAAACGCAGGTTTCACCAGAAAAGGAAGTAAACGAAATAGAAGCAGAAATAACCTGCCAGAGAAAGAGTTCAGAGAAATAATCATAAGGTGGACGAAAAGAATGGAAGACAAAATGGACAATGTGAGTAAGAGCCAAGAGGAATTGAAGAAGATTTAAGAGGAGATGAAGAAGCAGCAAGAAGAAATGCAGAAGAACCTAAAGGAGGTGCAGAATAATCAAGAAGAAATGAAAATAGACATCACTGCTATAAAGAACTCAATAGAAAGCATCAAAAGTAGACTAGAAGAAGCAGAGGACTGCATCAGTGAGCTAGAAGACACGGCAGGAAAAAATACCCAAGTATATCAGCTCCTAGAAAAAAAAGTTAAAAAGCAAGAGGAGAGCCTAACGGAACTTTGGGATAACATGAAACAAAACAACATCCGTATAATTGGGGTTCCAGAAAGAGTGGAAATTGAACAAGGATTAGAGAACCTGTTTGAAGGAATAATGACAGAAAATTTCCCCAATATAGAAAAGAAAAAGCCCACACAAATCCAAGAAGCTCACAGAGTCCCAAGCAAAATTAACCTCAATAAACCCACACCAAGGCACATTATAATTAAATTGCCAAACACTGACGACAAAGTAACAATCTTAAAAGCAGCCAGAGTGAAACCGAAAGTTACCTACAAAGGCACCCCCATAAGACCAGCTACTGATTTCTCAACAGAAACTATCAGGCCAGAAGGGAATGGAATGAAATATACAAAGTCATGCAAAGGAAGGGTCTGAATCCAAGAATATTGTACCCTGCAAGACTCTCAATCAAAATTGAAGGTGAAATCAGAAGCTTCACAGACAAAAAAGGACTAAGGGAATATATTACCACCAAACCAGCAATGCAAGAAATGTTGAAGGGTCTGCTGTAATAAAAAGAATGAGGAAGCAAAGAAGGAACTCAGGGGTAAGGACTAAAAATGGCAACAGATAAGTACTTATCAATAATAACTTTAAATGGAAACGGATTAAATGCCCCAATTAAAAGACATAGAGTAAACGATTGGATAAAAAAACATGATCCATATATCTGCGGTCTATAAGAAACGCACCTCAGGAACAGAGATGCACACAGATTGAGGGTGAAGGGATGGAAGATGGTATTTCAAGCAAATGGAAATGAAAAAAAAAGCTGGGGTTGCAATACTTATATCTGACAAATTAGATCTCAAAGTGAAGGACATAACAAGAGATAAAGAAGGCCACTTCATAATACTAAAGGGAACAATCCAACAAGAAGAAAACCCTGGTAAAAATATATGCACCCAATATAGGAGCACCTAAAAACATAAAAAAAAAAAAAACTCTTGGAGGATATTTATGGAGAGATTTACAGCAATACAATCATTGTAGGAGACTTTAATACCCCACTGTCATCATTGGACAAATCCTCTAAACAAAAATCAGAAAAGAAACATCAATCCTAAATGACTCACTAGACCAGAAGGAATTAATTGACATCTTCAGAACATTTCACCCCAAAGCCACAGAATATACATTCTTCTCCAGTACACATGGGTCATTTTCAAAGATAGATCATATGTTGGGTCATAAGAAAAGTCTCTTCAAATTCAAGAAGATAGAAATCATATCAAGCATTTTCTCAGATCACAGTGGCATAAAACTGGAAATCAACTATAATAAAAACAATAGAAAGAAATCAAACACATGGAGACTAAACAGCATGCTATTAAACAATGTCTGGGTAACCAAGGAGATCAAGGAAGAAATAAAAAACATCATGACAACAAATGACAATTATAACACAACAATACCAAAATTATGCGACACAGTGAAAGCAGTCTTGAGAGGGAAGTTCATAGCCCTACAAGCCTACTGCAAAAAACAGGAAACAATGGTAATAAATTACTTAACCGTACAACTGAAAGAGCTAGAAAGAGAGCAACAAGAAAAGCCCAGTGTAAACAGAAGGAATGAAATAGTAAAGATCATAGTAGAGATAAACAAATTAGAGACCAAAGAAGCAATTCAAACGATAAATAAAACCAAGAGCTGGTTCTTTGAAAGGATAAACAAGATTGATAGACCTCTAGCCAGGCTCACCAAGAAGCAAAGAGAGAAGACCCAAATAAACAAAATCAGAAATGAAAGAGGATAAATAACAATAGACCTGCCCAAATACAAAGGATTGTTAAAAAATGCTATAAACAACTCTATTCCAACAAATTGGACAACCTGCAAGAAATGGACATGTTCCTGGAAAAATATAACCTTCCACAACTCAATCAGGAAGAATCTAAACAGCTCAATAGTGCGATAACTATGGAAGAAATTGAAGTAGTCATCAAAAAGCTTCCAGCAAATAAAAGCCCGGGACCAGATGGCTACACAGTAGAGTTTTACCAAATATTCAAGGAAGAATTAAAACCTATCCTCCTCAGACTGTTCAAAAAACATTCAAGAAGAAGGAACTTTTCCAAACATCTTCTATGAAGCCAGCATCACCCTAATACCAAAACCAGATAAAGACAACACAATGAAAGAGAATTATAGGCCAATATCTCTCATGAGCATAGATGCCAAAATCCTCAACAAAATTCTAGCAAATCGGATCCAGCAGTCCATCAGAAAGATCATACACCATCACCCAGTAGGATTCATCCTAGGAATGCAGGAATGGTACAATATCCGCAAATCAATATATGTGATACATCACATAAACAAATTGAGGGATAAAAATCACATAGTCATATCAATTGATGCAGAAAAAGCATTTGACAAAATCCAACACCCTTTCTTGATAAAAACTCTCAGCAAAGTGGGAATAGAAGGATCATACCTCAACATCATAAAAGCCATATATGATAAACCGACAGCTAACCTCATACTCAATGGGAAAAAAACTAAAACCATTTCCCCTAAGAACAGGAACAAGACAGGGATGCCCACTCTCCCCTCTCCTGTTTGACATAGTACTGGAAGTATTAGCCATTGCAATTAGACAAAAAGAAGAAATAAATGGCATCCAAATTGGAAAAGAAGGAGTAAAGCTGTCCTTACTTGCAGATGACATGATACTGTACATAAAATTCCCGAAGGACTCCATCCCAAAACTAATTGACTTAATAAATGAAATCGGCAATGTAGCAGGATACAAAGTTAATGCCAAGAAATTTGTGGCATTTCTGCACACTAATAGTGAAATTACAGAAAGAGAGACTCAAAAAGTAATCCCATTTTCCATCGCACTAAAAAAATTAAAATACCTAGGAATAAACCTAACTAAAGAGGTAAAAGACCTATATGTAGAAAACTACAGGACACTGAAAAAAGAGATAGAGGAAGATGTTAACAGATGGAAGAGCATACCATGCTCATGGATTGGGAGAATCAACATCATTAAAATGTCCAAACTACCCAAAGCAATCTATAGATTCAATACACTACCCATTAAAATACCAACGACATACTTCACAGACCTAGAAAGAATTCTTCATAGATTCATCTGGAACAAAAGAAGACCATGAATAGCCACAGCAATTCTGAGAAAGAAGAATAAAGTTGGTGGGATCTCAATACCAGATTTCAAGCTATACTACAAAGCAACTGTTCTCAAAACAGCCTGGTACTGGCACAAGAACAGACATATAGACCAATGGAATAGAATAGAGAATCCAGATACCCACCCAAACCACTATGCTCAACTAATATTTGACAAAGGAGGCATGAACATACAATGGAGTCAAGATAGCCTCTTCAACAAATGGTGTTGGGAGAACTGGACAGATACATGCAAAGATATGAAACTGGACCACCAACTTACACCAAATACAAAAATAAACTCAAAATGGACAGAGGACTTAAACATTAGAAGGAAAACCATAAAAATATTAGAGGACTCCACAGGCAGCACAATCTCAGACATATGCCAAAAGAACTTTTTCACTGATACTGCTCCAAAGGCAATGGAAGCTAAAGAAAAAATAAACAAATGGAACTACATCAAAATCAAAAGCTTTTGTACAGCAAAAGAAACCAACAACAAAACAACAAGAAAGACCACTGTATGGGAGAACATATTTACAAATGTTATCACTGATAAAGGTTTAATCTCCAATATCTACAGCCAACTTGTACAACTTCATAAAAGGAAGAGAAACAACCCAATAAAAACATGGGCAATGGACCTAAATAGAACCTTTTTGAAAGATGACAGAAGGAAGGCCAAGAGACACATGAAAACATGTTCAAAATCACTAATTATCCGAGAGATGCAAATCAAAACGACAATGCGATACCATCTTACACCTGTCAGAATGGCAATCATCAACAAATCAACAAACGGCAAGTGTTGGCAAGGATGCGGAGAAAAAGGAACCCTTGTGCACTGTTGGTGGGAATGCAGACTGGTGCAGCCACTGTGGAGAACAGTATGGAGTTTTCTTAAAAAACTAAAAATGGATTTCCCATTTGACCCAGCACTCCCACTCTTAGGAATTTATCCTAAGAAATTACAAACACCAATCAGAAAGGATTTATGCACCCCTATGTTCATAGCAGCACAATTTACAATAGCTACAATTTGGAAACAGTCTAGGTGCCTGTCAGCAGATGAGTGGATCAGAAAACTGTGGTACATCTACACAATGGAATTCTATGCTGCCATTAAAAAGAAGGAACTCCTACCATTTGCAGCAACCTGGATGGAACTGGACAGCCTTATGCTTTGTGAAATAAGGCAGTCAATGAAGGAGAAGCACCACATGCTCTCCCTCATTTGTGGATAATAAAGAATATTGTAAACTGATGAACAAAAGGATAGATACAGAGGCAGTAAAGCATCAAAAAGACATATTATATCAGGAAGATTAAGGAGAGGTGGGGTAGATAAGAGATCAATGAAAGGACTTGTATATATGCGTATAAGCATAACCAATGAACATAGACACTGGGGGGTGGGGGTATGCCTGGGAGGGAGGGGAGCAATGGGGAGATATGTATACTGTAACACAATAAAAAAAAATAGAAAAAAAATAAAAATAAATAAAAAGGATAATTCTCATTGAAAAATTAAAATTAAGCAATGACATGAGCTTTCAAAAAATACATTCTACTTTAAGGCTTGAAATATGTCTATTATTTTATAAAATCATATTGATGTCTTAGTTTCTAACAAGTCTTAATTATTTATAAACAACCTGAATGTTCCTATAAATGTCTCATTTATTCCACTGCTACCCAAGAGTCATATTGAAACATGAGGTGCGGGGAGTGGATCTTCCCCATGTGGATTCATGAAATTAGAAGAATAAAGTCTCAGACTTAAAGAACTTATTAGTAAAAGGGTGGAAATTTATTGGATTATCCACTGGAATCCCCTATAAGCTCCTTTTTTCTAAGGTTTATACATGCTGTAATTCTTTGTTTCTTCATTCTCCCTTCTAATTGGACCCCTTTCCCCATTTTATGACACTGTACTTTTATAATTAGTAAGATTTTTGCAGAATATCAACTTCAAAGTCCAAAATCCACATGGTGCCTCCCTCTTTCTCTCACTCTTATCTTGTAACATTCTTTTATCTCTTTTGAACATGTTGCCTTTCTTTCAGCATCTGTCATCATTTTTATCCTCTGTGAATGTATACCTTCCTCTCCCCTTATCCTGTGGCACCTTTCTATCCTCTGTGAATGTGTGTCTCTAGCAACTCTAAGCCCTCACCTATGCATTCCTCCCCGTTGGCCCTCTTTATTCCTAAGACTCATTAAACCTGCCTATTTTATCCCTAAAATTCCTTTCAATGTTTTGTGTTCTGTGCTTCCCATGACATATGAGTTATTTAAGGACCTAGTGAATTCTAAAAAATTTACTCAATGATAGTCTTTACATATATGGACAGTTATATAATTTTCAATTATTTTGATATAGAAATATACAAGATATTTTATATTTCTAAATTAATTTTGTTACATGTCTTTCAAATGATAAGTGATTAAAAATCAATTATTTATTTGGGGATAATATTTTTAATGGACAAAGAAGAAAGATTAAATTCACTTCTAGCTGTGATTATCATTACGTAAATTAGTTCATGAGAGTGTTCTCTTTTAAATGGCTTAGTAATATCAGAGATATAAAATTATTTGATTATGTTAGTGCCTGAAAGTTCCCACCAACTTTATTACATGCATTTAGCTTTATAAACAAAAATTATAAATTTTGTTATTATTTCTACTTAAGAGTTTCATCAAATATATCTTATTAATTCTCAAATATTTATGTTACAAATTCATTAAATATTAAATTTTGGTTATTTTAAATTTAAAAGTCATTTACTTTTTAGAGAAAATCTGATAATACATTGCAAATTCTTCTCTGTAGTAATGAATTAAATTGCATATATATATATATATACTATCTAATAAAAGAGTAATATGAAAATTAAACATCACTTCACTACAGCCATAAGCCACAACCACCAGCCAATCAGAAGAAAGTATGCAAATTAGCCTCAGCCAAGATGGCTATGGCCACAGAGAGAGCAAGAAAGAGGCTTGGGTTTCCCTGGCAATGGAGGAAGCCAAGATTTCCACACACCTTGGCAGTCCCAGGCCTCCACTCAAGGCTTCAAAGTTTCAATTACAGAAGATAAATAAATCCCAACAAAAATGGTGGCAGCCGTGGAGTTGAAGAGAGCAGGAGGCTAGGGCTGTCCCTGGCAATGGAGGAAGCCAAGCTTCTACATCCCTGGCCTATCTTGGCCTTCTCTCCAGGATACAAAGATTCAATTGTAGAATATTAAAAAATCCCAAATTCCATGGTCTCTGCTTGGGTTGCCCAGGGACATGACAGCCCTGCAAACCACCACAGGCCTTTTGCCCAGGCTGCCCCACACCTCAAGAAAATCCCAACCCTGATCTGGGACACCCTTCAGGGCCCCAACCCATGCATCAGGCTTCTATCCTATCTAATAAAAGAGTAATATGCAGATTGACCTTCATTCCAACATACAAGATGGCTGCTCCCATGTAGTAAAAGATGGCTTCCCCCAAGTAAACATAAGATGGCCACCACAAGATGGGCAGTTGGGATGGACCAGGCCTGCAAGAGAGTGATCAAGCCTATAGAGGAGGAAGTTAGGGGTGATCAGGCTGGCAGAAGAGGGAAGTTGGGGGCAACCAGGCCTGCAGGGGAGGGCAATTGGGAAGGACCAGGTCTGCAAGGGAGGGCAGTAGGGAGGGATCAAACCTATAGGGGAGGACAGTTAGGTCTAACCAGGCTGGCAGAGAAAGGAAGTTGGGGGTGACCAGTTAGAGGTGACCAGGGGAAGGCAGCTAGAGGCAATCAGGAAGGCAGGCAGGGAGCAGTTGGGAGCCAGCAGTTCTGGATTGTGAGAGAGATCCCAATTGGAGAGCGTGCAGGCTGGGCTGAGGGACACCCCTTTCTCCTATGCACAAATTTCATGCACTGGTCCTCTAATGTGTATGTGTGTGTGTGTGTGTGTGTATACATATATGTATATATATGTGTATAAAGATTTTTTGGATTGGAAGCAGCAGAATCTAAGTTTAAAGAAAAAATAAGAATATGTTGTTCTGTGGGTTAAAATTTTAAAACAGAAATCTTTCTTTTAAAACTTAAAATCACAACATTTATTAAGAACCGTACATTTTGTATTCTGTCAACTTTACAATAAATTAAATTAAGTGAATCCTATTATCTATTTTCCTCCAAGACTTTAGGCTCAATGTTCCATCTACAGCCCATTAAGGATGAATGTTTTATAGAACTTCTTTAGTAACTGAGCTAGTAGCTGAAGCATATGAAAATTTTACTATTGAGAGTTTTAAAAGCAATATTTAAAGGGAAATTTCTCTCAAACTGACTGAACCTTTCTGCTAGTATGATTTTTTTTGGGGGGGAGGGAGAGAAGGAATTAGTTTGCAAAGGTGTATGTATGTGCATATATTAATATATTATTATAATTTAGGAAATAGTAAAAATATAACAGGAAATAACCAGTTATATTTAAAATAATCAATAATTGTGTTAAACGCCATTATTAAATTTTATTTCTTGATACCTTGAACATTGCTTTTTGACAACAGAATTTTACATTTCTAAGGGACTATAAGAATGTCATTACTTTGATAATGCTATGACAGGTAAGACTTTGTCTTAGTAGACTACAGTGAGAGATTATCCTTGTTGGTTTAATGAAGAAGTAGCTATGCTGAGGAAGTCCTGGTGGCAAGAAGCTGAGTGAGGTCACAAAAGTCTGAGAAGACTACAACCTGACAGGTGACTTTTAGTCAAGAGCCCTTAGTCATTCAAAGGAATTACTTTTCCCAGTGAATTTAGAGTTTACTTTTCCCCAGGCTACTCTATAGATGAAACTCCACCTGGCCAATATCTTCACTGGAACCATGTACAATATTGATAAGAGGATCTATGCATACCATGTAAGCAGTCCTGACTCAGAAACTGTAAAATGAAAATTATGTGTTACTTTATGCCACAAAATTTGTGATAATTGGTTCTATATGCAACAATACTGTACAAGAGATGTAATAATTATTTTACTTTTTACTTATTCTTTAACTAGTGGCCTGATGCATGAAATTCATGCATGGGAAGGGGTGTCCCTCAGCCTGGCCTGCACCTTCTCCAGCACTTGTGGGATCATGCCTAAACCAGAAGTCAGACATCAATCTCACAATCTGGGACCACTAGTTCTTAACTGCTCACCTGCCTGCCTGTTTGATCACCCCTAACTGCCCCCCCTGCCTGCTGGCTTGCTCACGCCCTGTGGGAAACTTGTTGTGCTTGACAGCCATTTTGTAGTAAGCTCCAGCCACGTTAGCACTAACCTCAGGCTAGGTTTCAATTACCCCAAACTCCATCTCTTTCCAGTAAGTCAGGTGTTTCACCTTAAGGGCTAGGCCTCATTCTTCCTTCTCCCTATAAATACCTCGAACTCCTGTTGAATAAGCAAGACTTGATTAGAACTTTGTCTTGTCTCCATTCCTTGTGTCTCTTGTCCCTTTCATCCCCATTCCCCCTCTAGGGTCCTCGTTGACTTCACCCGCGGATCGGAACAACCCCCAACTCTTCCCCCACTCGCCTGATCATCCTACTGCCCCCCATGCTGGCCTGATCGCCCCCAACTGCCCGCTCTGCTGGCCTGATCACCCACAACTGTCCTCCCTGCTGGCTTAATTGCCCCCAACTCCTCCCTCTGCTAGCCTGCTTGCCCCTAACTGCCTCTGCCTCAGCCCCACCAGCATGGCTTTGTCTAGAAGGACAGCCAGAATGTCTCCAGGAAGGTCTCCTAGCCTAATTCGCATATTACCCTTTTATTAGTATAGATGATGTGAATTGTGAAATTAAGTTGCAGTTTCAACTATACAAATAGTGAAAAGAAACAGAAAACCTATGGTAAATCAATTGTCACTACATGATATAGTAGGCAACAATGTTTATGAGGATTATAGCAATTCTGAGAAGAATTTTCAAGTGAGTTATCTTCTTTATTAAGTTGTGATTAAAAAATTATATCCTCTGTCAAGAAAGCTGAAAGCAAAAATTGATTGGTCATATGGTATATTACTTTAAACAAAATACAGAATAAACTGCTCAAGGCAAAAGTAATTCATAAATTATATTCTTTAAGGGAATATCATGTATCTGATGCATTCCCTAATCTCATTTTAAGATTTAAGAGAAGATATACAAAACATTTTGAAGCAAAGATAAATACATTTTAAAAGTAAGTACACAAAAAATATTGATCTATAGGATTTTTGCCAAATACTCAAATAATTATAGCAATATGTTGTTGTGCATTATATCTTCTTTTTCTATATGAGGAAGACACAGAAACTGTGGAAAATGAATAATAATCATACTGATTGATTGAATTTAAGAGAGCAAATAGAATTTAGTGTCTTTGAAGTGGTCATGAGTAAAAATATTAAAGCAGAATATAGTGGAATTAAAAATAAAATATATTATCTAAATTACAAGGTGAGGTTTGGTAATGTAAGAAACATTCAAATCTGAAAAAAAAATTTTGTGAGTTTATTTGAGCCACACTGTGGAAAATTGCCAGGAAGCAGAATCTCAAAGAATTGAGATAATGTCCTGGAGAGTGGCTGTTTTCACCCTGTTTTATAAATTACAATAAAAAAAGGAGACATAAGTGCCTTACATGAAATTCATTGGTGATAGATTAGGAAGGTGGGAGAAAGATTATAATTATAGAATAAAGACAAATTAGCAGTATTCAAAATAATACTGTCAATATTATAGAATATGGTCAAAGTTTCATTCACAAGTTAATCTAAGCTTACATGCTTTACTTATTAAGTATCCTATATCATAAAAGGCTAATATGCAAATAGACCAAATGGTGGAATAACCAGTCGCTATGACATGCATTTACCACCACGGGGTGCATGCGGAACATGGTGGGCATCTGCTGCAGTGGGATAGTAGAGCAGATAAGCAGGGGTACCAGACCATGGCGGGGTGCCAGTCACTATCATCAGGGCGAGCCTCTGTTGGTTACTGAAAATTCTTTGCTCCTATATGCCACAACCCCACCCAGCATTCACATCTACTGCTGGTACCAATTCCACTTAAACCACTTATCCGCACCTGATCACTCCTGAGGGCTTCTCCACCCCCCTCCCCCTGCTTCTGAGGGATGATTGGGACAGCAGACACCACTTGCACCCACTGATGGCACTGGCCCTTCTCACACCCGTTGCTGGCACTGGCCCCAATCACTCCGTGCTGCAGTAGGTGTGATTGGGGCTGGTGCCATCAGCATTTGGGAGTGAAAGCTTCAGGAGCAGGGCTGCAGGCAGACAGGGGACCTGGGCTCTGGTGGGAGGGGCTGGACAGGGGCACAGAGAATGAATCAAGACCTGCCACTGAGACCACTGCAGCCTTGTGGCCCACAGTTTCTTTCAAGGAGCACAAATTCATGGACTGGGCCCCTAGTCATATAAAATAATAAAAGTGTAATATGCTAATTATATGAGATGTCCTTCTGGACGACTTTCACGACAAAGCCATAGTGGGCAGCTGCCGTGGTGGCGGAGGGGGGCCAAGCCCCTTCCACGAATTTCATGCATTGGGCTTCTAGTTATCAATAACTTCCAAAGGACTTCTATTAACAAAATAATGACATTCTGTTTGAAAAGTAAAAGAAACTAAAAATAAATAAGACAACATAAAATATCAAGTGAGGTTAAAAATATGAAAGCTGGGTCATTGGATAATAATCACAAAGTTTAAAAATAAAGGATTTTACCCACATAATATTAAATAAAGAATGAAAAAAATGGTATGGCTGGTGTGGCTCAATGATTGAGCATGGGCCCATAAACCAATAGGGCATGTTTTTATTCCTAATCAGGGCACATGTCCAGGTTGTTTGCTCAGTCCTCAGTAGGGAGCATGCAGGAGGTAGCTGATCTGTGTGTCTCTCTCTTTGATGTTTCTATCTCTCTATCCTCCTCTTTCCTCTCTCTAACATCAATATAAATATACTTAAAACAGAAAAATTTTAAAAAAGGTCAAACCCATAGGTAGAAATTAGATAAAAACATTTAGCATATGAATATTTAGAGCTTCATAAAAATGTAATGGAATTTTTGGACTGGAACCCAGATTCTTTGTCTGCCAGAATCAAAGAATGAATCCAAGGATAGCAAAGGTGGAGATTTATTGAAGAATTGTTGTGCCCAGTGTTCGGGGTCCCCAATAATCCACCACTAAGGAGCCTTTTCCTATGCAAAAGCAAAGAGTCTTTATTCAAACCCGGGTTTGGCTCTCAGCCTCTTTCTGACGCAGCAGCGAGGCAAGAGAACAGACCGGGCGGGAACAATGAGTTTTATGGGGTAGGATAATTAGGGGGCTTGGGAAAGTGATGAAGGTTACAGAGATTGGTCACTTGAATTTGAGTCTTTCTGTGGTTAAGCCTAATTAGGACCTTAGCTGTGTCCCTGGAGCTTCATTGGTCCATTTGGGTGGGGGTCGGGGAAGTTAAGACATTGCTGGCACACCTGTGGCCACTCCCAGAAAAGGGAAGGGTTTTAGGCAGGGGTCCCAGCCCTATAGGACAAGATGGAGGGGAGTTCATTTCCTTTCATTCCCCCCTTGTCTTGGGACACACGTCTCAACCCTGAGACGGGATGCATTTCTGCCTCTTCTGTTCCTAGAGGCTGGTACTGGGTTTGTAACCATTAATTGGATTACTCCTATGTGTTCTTTGACAAATTGGACCAGTTTGTTAATAATACAAGGACCGAAAGTTAACAGCATTAAGGGGATTATAAGGGGTCCAATGAGGGTGGAAATAAGAGTAGTTAACCATGGGGACCAATTAAACACTGATTCATACCAAGACTGAGACCACTCCCTTCTAGTCTATGCTTCTGCTATCCCTCTCTTCCGAGGGCCATGGATTCCTTGACAACTCTCAAGCAGTGAAGTCTGACTCTGGGTCAGGTTCCCTGTGGTGGGTGGACCAGGGTCGAGACGCAGTCTACTTTGAGGGAGGTGAAGGACGTCAGCACTACGACGTAGGAACCCTTCCAACCTGGCTCAAGGATCTCCCGGCGATGTCTCTTGACATATACCCAGTCCCCGGGCCTATGCTGATGAAGAGTTGGGGCTGGGCCTGTTTCATAGATGGCGCAGAGGCACGGCCAAATGTCCTCATGCGCCCTCTGGAGCCCTCTCAAGGAAAGAAACAGTTCTTGACTTTCAAATTCTGCAAGAAATTTGGCTTTAAGATTAGGGATAACAGGGGGTGGCCAGCCGAACATGATTTCATAAGGAGTAAAACCCAGGGTGTAGGGGGAGTTGCTAACCCAATTAAGGACATATGGAAGGAGAGCCACCCAGTCCCCGCCAGTCTCCATGGTCAATTTGGTAAGGGTCTCCTTTAGAGTTCTATTTATTCTTTCTACATGCCCTGAACTTTGGGGTCTATAAACAATGTAATTTTCAATTTGCCCCAATGGCCTTGGCCACTGCCTGTGTTACCTGTGAGACAAAGGCTGATCCATTGTCTGACCCTATCACAGTGGGAAAACCGTACCTGGGCACGATGTCTTCCAGAAGCCTCTTAGCTACCATCTGAAGCTGTTTCATGCTTAGTTGGGTATGCTCCTACCCATCCAGAGAAGTTATCTACAAATACTAAAAGATATTTATAGCCATACTTTCCTGGTTTAATTTCAGCGAAGTCGACCTCCCATTGTGCTCCAGGCTTGGTTCCTCTGGGCTGGGTTCCTTTTTCACTTGGCCTGGTTCTCGTGTTTGTGAGTTGACAGGTCCTGCAGGTGGATACAACCTGTTCTATTTTGATGTCCTGTTGGTGGGTCTTAATTTTGCCGTGTCAGATTAAGTCCTTTAATTTGCGTGCCCCCAGGAGAGTGGACCAGTGAGTGTGTTCTAACACTGTAACCCAGGCCAGTCTGGTAGTATGAGCTCCTTGTTTAGTGTGTACCACCATCCTTTAATTTCCTGGACATGGGGAAGCTTCCTGATCCGCTGCAGCTCTTCCTGAGAATACCCAGGCTGATCTGGCAAGACTGGGTCCCCAGGGTCTGGTGGTTGTAAGGCCATGGTAGGGACCAAAGTGAAGGCTGCTGCTTTGGCTTCCTGATCAGCCTTTTGGTTACTTCTTGCCACTGGGTCATCTGCCTTCTGGTGCCCTTGGCAGTGGATAATGGCTAGCTTAGCTGGGAGCCACAAAGCCGCAAGCAGGTCAGGAATTTCCTATTTATTCTTTATTGTCCATCCCTTTGCTGTCAATAGCCCTCTCTCCTGATAGATCGCCCCGTGAACATGAGCTGTAGCAAATGCATAATGGCTATCTGTGTAGATGTTAAGCGGTCTCCCAGTCCCCAGTGTCAGTGCCTTGGTGAGTGCAATGAGTTCTCGCTGAGCTGATGTCCCAGGGGGCAGAGCCTCCGCCCATACAGTGTCCGTGTCGGTGATCACCGCTGCACCCGCATATCTACACCTATCTCGCATGAAGCTACTTCCATCCGTGAACCTGGTGGCCTCTGCATCAGGGAGGGGCCGGTCAGTCAAGTCTTTCTGGAGTCCATGCACCTGCTCCGGGATTCCCGCACAGTCATGTAGCGGGGCATCTAGGTCAGGGTCAGGCAGCAGGGTAGCGGTGTTGAGGGCCACACTTGGATGGAACCGCACTCGCGGAGGGTTGAGCAGCAAGCTTTGATAGTGAGTCATACATGCATTGCTAGGCTGTTTTAGGACCCCCTTAATGGCATTCGGGGTTGTAATCCAGATCTCCTGTCCTAGGGTCAGTTTGTCAGAATCCAGAGGCAGCAATAGCCAGCCGACCCTAGGAACTCCCTGACTTCTCTTTGGGTGGTGGGGGCAGGGATCTTCAGGACAGTTTCTTTTCTAGCATCAGATAACCGCCGCTGTCCACCCTCCAGGATGTATCCCAGGTAACTCACCCTCTCTTGGCATATTTGAGCTTTCTTTGCGGAGGCCAGATACCCTAAGGTCCCCAGGGTGGCCAACAGGTCTCTAGTCCCCTGCTTGCAGTCTTCGGCAGTATCGGCAGCAATCAAGATGTCATCTATGTACTGAAGGAGGGTGAGACTGGGGTGCTCTCTCCTGTACTCACCGAGGTGGTCGTGCAGTGCCTCGTGGAAGAAGGTAGACGAATTCTTGAACCCTTGGGGCAGTCACATCCAGGTTAGTTGTCCACTGTATTCCTCCTCCGGGTGGTGCCATTCAAAAGCAAACAGGGGTTGGCTTTGAGGTGCTAGCAGCAGGCTGAAGAAGGCATCCTTCAAGTCTAGCACAGTACACCAGACTCTAGAGGGTGTCAAGGAACTTAGGAGAGTGTATCGTTAGGAACAGTTGTATGTATATCCATGACTCTCTTATTTACTTCCCAGAGGTCCTGCACCAGTCGATAGTCATTGGTGTTAGGCTTTCCGACCAGGAGAAGAGGGGCTGTTCCAGGCAGATTGACAGGGGACTAGTATCCCTAGACTTCGCAGTCTCCTGATGTGAGGCTGGATTCCCTTCCAGGCTGCCTAGGACATAGGATATTGCTTGACTCTTATTGGGCCTTCTCCAGGCTTTAGCTCCACCAGGATTGGGGCCCTGTGAGCAGCCAGTCCAACTCCCCCCATCTCTGCCCAAGCTGTGGGGAATTCTGTAGCCACCTGTCCACACCCCTGGTGGAGACGATACTCAGTCTCAGAGTCAGAACCTGCATGGTGTGGCCTTTACCATCGGTGATCTGGGGCCCCCCTTGTCTGAAAGTTATTTGGGCTCCAATCTTGGTTAGCAAGTCCCAAAGACTCTTTTCTCCAAATCTATCTATTCTTTGCAGTTTCTTGCTGATGTCTACACCTGACTGGTCTATAAAACTCATGACTACAGCTGCCTTATTCTCAGGGGCTTCTGGGTCCATGGGGGTGTGAGTGCGGCATGCCTCCATGAAACGTTTTAGGAAAGCAGCTAGAGGTTCATCCTTTCCTGCTGTATGTTCCCTACCTTGGTCAAATTGGTAGGCTTTCTAGCAGCCATGTGGAGACTCCCCATTAGAGTCTGGCGGTAGACCCGGAGCCTCTCCTTACCTTCTGCCGTGTTGAAGTCTCATTCAGGTCTAGTCAGGGGAAAGGAGGTGTCTATCTGAGCCTGGTTGGTGCTAGGGTTCCCGTCCACGCCTGGGACTAGCTTCCAGGCCTCATTGAGGATCCTCTCCCTCTCCTCGGTGGTGAATAGGACCTGCAAAAGCTGCTGACAGGTAGACTGATGGGTGAAAAGAACAGAATCTAACAAATCTATAAGCCCTCTGGCTTCTCAGAAAACTTAGGATTCTAAGCTTTCCAATTATAGAGATCACTAGTGGTGAAAGGCCAGTAGTGATGGGGCTGATTGCCATCCTTGTCCTGGGGGCCTGCAGCTCGCAAGGGCAGAGTCTTAATGGTGGAGTCAGGGGCTGCAACATGCAGTTCCCTCTGAGCCCTTTGCCTGGTAAGAGGTGGGCTTCCTACCGGAACTGCGGCCATACCCGGAAGCCCGCCCCTTTCCAGTGCCAGAAGCCCGCCCCCTCCCGCTTCCAGAAGCCCGCCCCCTTCCGGTAACCTGGGGAACTGGTACGGGGGAGGGAAAATTAACTCTTCTCCTGTCCCCCCCTGTAAAACCGGGTGGAGGGGATCAGGAGCTGATGGCAGGGTGGCTTCCTTCTCCTTCTTCTCTGAAGTAACTGCCTTCTTTTTCTTCTCCATTTCCTGCAAGGCAAGAATGGGTTCCAGCTTCGGAGGGCGCGGAGCTAGGAAAGGTTTAATCCAGATGGGAGGGTCCTCTATGAGATCCTGCCAAGTAATAATGTAAGGGAGTTGATTAATATGGCCTCCCCTTGGCCGAGAAATGATTTCTCTGACCTGGCGAATGGTGGGGAGGTCAAAAGTCCCTTCTGGCGGCCATCCGGTACTGAGGCCGGCCACGTGCTGGAACAAATTATTTGCCATCTGCTTTTCTTCACTTCTAAACTAAGGTTGTTAGTCCTTCTCTTAACCTCTCTAAAATGATCAACCATAATACTCAAGAGGGTAGCCTGAGTCTGTCCCATAACTTCTGTCCAATGAGCTCACAAAAGTACACAAAAAGACACAAACTGATCAAACAGATCAAAACATCCAAAGCAGCCTTCCCAACCCGCAGAAATAAAGCCGATCAAAAACATCCAAAGCAGCCTTCTGGACCCGCGGAAATAAAACCGATAACTGGATGATGGCCGTGCGCCCACCCTTAGGAGCCACCCACTTCATCCCAGAGGTTAGAGGGGATTCCACATCCCTCCTGTGACGGGATCCCACATCCCTCATGGGGAAGCAGAGCGTCCTCTGACCCTCCTTCCACCCGAGATCCACTAGTGCGTCCACCTAGACCATTTCGGGCACTACAGACTTCAGAAGTGAGCTCGCACACAGAACAGAAACAGACAGACACTTACCGCGGTCAGACAGACTCTCTAGATCGGGGTCCCTCGTGGGTATTGGGAATCCCGGATGAGCCCCAAAATGTTGTGCCCAGAGTTCGGGGTCCCCAATAATCCACCACTAAGGAGCCTTTTCCTATGCAAAAGCAAAGAGTCTTTATTCAAACCTGGGTTTGGCTCTCAGCCTCTTTCTGATGCAGCAGCGAGGCGAGAGAGCACACCGGGCGGGAACAATGAGTTTTATGGGGTAGGATAATTCGGGAGCTTGGGAAAGTGATGAAGGTTACAGAGATTGGTCACTTAAATTGGGGTCTTTCTGTGGTTAATCCTAATTAGGACCTTAGCTGTGTCCCTGGAGCTTCATTGGTCCATTTGGGTGGGGGTCGGGGAAGTTAAGACATTACTGGCACACCTGTGGCCACTCCCAGAAAAGGGAGGGGTTTTAGGCAGGGGTCCCAGCCCTACAGGACAAGATGGAGGGGAGTGCATTTCCTTTCATTATAAGTACAGACTCCCACATGGGGAGAGGAAAAGAGTTCTACAGAATGGACTCCCAATTAGGGAGGGGGAAAGGATCCCACTGAGTTTTTTCCTATGGCTTATAAAGGCTGCAGATCCTGGTGCCTTGATATCCCCTCTGATTGGTCACTATTCCCTTACACTAGTTACTATAGTAATTTGTGGGCTCAAAGGTTGAGTCTCACATGGGACATGTGAGGTACTTCCCCCCCCACCTCTCCTTCCTTATTGTTTTTCTATTCCCTTTGGGCTTTCTTTCTCGCTTTCAAAGGAAGGGCTTCCTTCTCTTCATTTTGTAAATATAGATCTTTTGCTGTTCCCAGCTTCCTCATTCTATGGAAATGTACACTTTGCAGCTTTCCAGCTTCCCCATTCTATGGAAATATACCTTTTGCTGCTCTGAAGCCCTGTGCTTCATCCATGGTCTCCATAATTTCTAAACTTTCCTGAATCTGTCTTATTTTGCCCCTCAAATTCCTGTTTCAGTTCCCCCTCTGGTTAGGAAACCTCAACTTCCATTGGGAACAATAGATGCTGATCTGGCTGAAGATGGTTTGGCTCGGTGGATAGAGCATCGGCCTGTGGGCTGAAAGGTCCCAGATTCAATTCCAGTCAAGGGCATGTACCTTGGTTGCAGGCACATCCCCAGTGTGGTGTGTGCAGGAGGCAGCTGAATGATGTTTCCCTCTCATTGATGTTTCTGGCTCTCTATCCCTCTCCCTTCATCTCTGTAAAAAATCAATACAATATATTTTTTTAAAAAATAGATGCCAATCTGTCTGGCTGCTTCCTGCTGACAAAGGGTCATCATTTGGGGGCGGTAGTTAGGGTCCCATTGGAAGTGGGTGGGTGGTCTAAGAGTCCATTGATGATGGATGTAGTGTCCTTTGTCTGCAGTTTCATGTGGAGGACCTTTTGGAGCTTTAGGGCTTCTAAATGGTAGGATATGAAACATAACAAACAGACCGAATGGTGGAATAACCAGTTGCTATGACATGCACATAACAAGCAATGGTTAAAGATGAGTAATGATAAAACAGTATAAGCCAAGGCCTGAGGAAGTGCTTTTGGTAGATGGTAGTGGTAGCATAGGTTGTCCTGTAGACCAAGATTTAACACATTTCATTCTGAATTGGGCTGCTTATAACATTTTTAGCATTTAGGGATTTGGGGAGCCGGTGTAGCTTGAGAAATGTACTATACAGGATTACAGAGAGGAGCTATAAGTGGGAGTATCTTGTGGTGTTTCTGTGTTCCAGTAAGGATAGAGATGTTTTCCTCTAAGTACCAGCCTAGGGTTTAGATGACACTTATAAAAAGACAGAATAAAAATTGTTAAAAAAATGATTCAAATACTGATTATGTAGAAATACCTGAGAATGTTACTTATCTGGCACTCATTGTCTTCCCAGGATCCCTTTGAAAGAGAAGTTTCAGGTCCTGTAGAGGCTCACATTAGTAGAAGTTTGGTGATCTAATTGATGACAATGCAGCTTCATCCTCCTCCTGTGCTGGCATTCAAGGTTCACTGGAGATGAACAGATTTAGGAGTTGATGCTGCTGACCTGTGGGGAGACTTAAAGACAGTGCCTAAAAAGGCTTTTTGAGTTGTTCAAAGGCCTGCCCAAATAAATGAGTGCTATTCCAGAAAGCTTTGGAGCAGTATTGACCAGATCAGGTAAATGCTTTAATTATTAAGATATTTTAAAGATAAACAGGGACTGTGAGTTAAGAGATAGGTGTATATAGAAAAAGCCATCCTTGAGATTTAGAACTATAGACCACTTTGTGTTTTCTGGAATTTAGAGGCAAGTAAACATAAGGGTTAGGGACATTTGGCTGGATAGGAATCACTGCCTTATTACTAGTTACTAGTCCTCCCCCACATTAGGCTCTTATACCCCTAAGATGGGGTATTATAAGGACTGTGACAAGGTTTTTTGTTTTTGTTTTTATTTTTTAATATATTTTATTGATTTTTTTACAGAGAGGAAGGGAGAGAGATAGAAAGTCAGAAACATAGATGAGAGCGAGACATCGATCAGCAGCCTCCTGCACGCCCCACAGTGGAGATGTGCCCGCAAGCAAGGTACATGCCCCCGACCGGAATCGAACCTGGGACCCTTCAGTCCACAAGCTGATGCTCTATCCACTGAGCCAAACCGGTCTTGGCTATGACAAGGTTTTAATAAACCTTGGGCTTAGACTATTGAGTCCTTCTGGAGATTTAGGGTTGAGCTGTTTTCAGTATCAGGAAGGCATGGGAAAGTAACAACCTACCACAGCTATGCTCTAAAGGCTGAGAAAAGGTTTCTTTCTTGGCTTCCCAAACATGCCTATAGGATGATTTACCAGGGTTTGGGAGGAGTACAGAGAAGGTGGCTCCAACATTGGGTAGGAAATGAATTTCTTTGCCTTTCACTGTCAAGTTTATCTGGGCCTCCCGGAAATAATGACAATCCTGTGAGGAGCTGGTTTGGGAGATTGCGGGTCCCATCAGTCCTGTTGGGCCAACTGGTTGCCAGCCCTACCCCAAAGGACCTCCATCTCCAGGGGTAGTCTGACTTCCAGTAGTTTCCTTGAGAGGCAGAACAGAGCTTCAGGAGTCCACCACGCCCCTTGGGGAATTCAGGCACGTAAGTCCAACCTGTCTACAGTTGTAGCAGGTGACCGGGACTGGCCCTTCGCCTCCGAGCTCTGACTGGGCCCTTGCCTTGCCGAAGCGCGGCACTAAGAGCCTTGGTTCTGGCCTGGCTTTCCCTGTTTCTCCTTTTTCCCCTTTCTAGTCTCTATTATAGAACACAGAGGTGGTAACTTTCAGGCGATTTTTAAAGTACTCTTAAGACCAATAGCCAATCTTGCAACCTCCTGATATCTGGGATAGCTTGAGTGATAAATTTGTCCTATAAAATCAGTTGTCCCAATTCTGAATCTGGGGTACGCTTAACCAGAAGACTCCTTGAGCCTTCCAAAAAGGCTGAGGGTTTTTTGTTATCCCCTTGATTAATGGTGGTTAATTTAGAGTAATTAATAGGCTTTGTTTTATTAAGTCTGAGGCCTTCTATAATACAAAATTGCCAGTGCTTTATTTTCTAGTATATTTTGCTTTCCAGTGGCTGAGAGGGTCATGATGTCTATATGACAGATCCAATACTTGAAGTTTCGGAAGACCTCAATGTATTTGTCAGGGTTTTCTGAGAACTTTCCTAGGTCACTTTTAATTTGTCTCATGTCCCAGGGTAAAAAGGGGATCTGGGCTAAAGTATGGCCAGATCTTTCATCTTTCTTGGAGCAAGCTAAGGTTGGCTCTGCCATGGGTGGGGATGCAGCCTCTACCTCCTCCTTTGGTGGACTTGGGTAGTTATTGTCAGGAGCAAGGGATTTACTTAATATTTTTTTATATAAATCTGGCCTGTCCTTCAGGGTAAAGAAAGTTTGGACATATGGGACTTATGACCATTTCCTATTTTTCCTACAGAAAAGATCTAATTGTAGGATGGTGTTATACTTGAGGCTTCTATCTGAGGGCTAACTCTCCCCAATTGCTAGTTGGTATTCAGGCAAAACCTGAGTGCAGAAAAACATCAGGCAATTTCTTCTTAAGGTCTGTGAATCGAACTTATCCCAATTTTTGAGGATACAACCTAATGGATTGTCTTTTTGTAATGTAGAGAACACACTTCCCATCTGAAAGTGGGGGAGGGGGGCACGAGGGGGGTGATGGGCAAGGTGGACAAGGGCCCACCCTGTTGACCTGCAGTTGCAGACAAGGTTGCCTGGTGGACTAACTGCACTGACCACTGCTGTGATGACCTGAGCTCACACAGAGGCCATTCACTTGCTTCCCATGGAAGCATGCATATCCTATGTCTCACTCTCAGGTCCCTTGTTAGTGATTTAAAAGGACCTGAGTGACTGTAATGTTTTGAATTACCCACTGAACTAGATGGGTTGGAGAGCCTAGTGACCTGAATTTTCCCAGGGGTCTACTCTAGGATGAAGACTTAAGAGAATTTATACAGTACCTGGAACCCTGGTTTGGCCAATCTGCAGTGATCTGAGTAAAGCATTCACAGCCCCAGTCCCCAACCCTTGCATGCCCTCATCATTAAAGGACTTATACTCTGACTGATTTTATATTTTAAAATTTCTGCTCACTGGCTTAATCATTAGTTTCTACTGATCCTTAATTTCTGCTGCTTTATTTTCAAATTTATTTTAAAACTAGAGGCTTGGTGCATGAAATTTATGCATGGGGAGAGCGGGTACCCTCAGCTCAGCTTGCACTCTCTCCAATCTGGGACCCCTTGGGAGATGTCCAACTGCCAGTTTTGGCCCTTCCAGGGATCAGGCCTAAACTGGCAGTTGGCCATCCATCTCACAATCTCGGATCACTGGCTCCTAACTGCTCTACTGCCTGCCTGCCTGATAACCCCCCTCACCAGCCTGGTCACCCCCAACTGC
>JAAGEH010002534.1:45799307-45833874 GCA_011751065.1 Lasiurus cinereus | reverse complement strand
CTGCCTGCCTGATAACCCCCCTCACCAGCCTGGTCACCCCCAACTGCCTCCCCCAGGCTGGTCGCCCCAAGTAGCTTTCTGGTCAGTTGTTTGGTCATCCTTCGCTAACATCCCTGCTGGCCTTGTCACCCCACGCAGCATTTTCCAATGGACTATTTGGGCCATGTGGCTTGCCTAGTTGCCTCACATTTCCTTTGTTATTTTTGCCATTTTCTAAAGAAAAACCAGCTCTGGGTGATGCTATAGCATCTGTGAAAAATGGGGCTTTGGCCAAGGGCCAACCAAAATTGGGTGGAGCACGTCCCTTGAACTAGCCTTTCCCTCTACACAGTACAGAAAGTAATTTGTGAGAAATGGCTTACCTTTCCAAATTTCAAATGATGGACTGGGAAATTAAAACCTGGCAAAAATGAGACTTTCAAAAACACTTCAGAGAGTGTGTGACCATTTTACAGCAACGCAATGAAGGCGAGAGGTGAGTTACCTAGTAATTAATGGGATAACTTAACAGCTATGTCTAGCTGTAATGCTGAATTCTCTGAAAGGCTAAAACTTCTACGGGGGTGGAAAACAGTTAGCTGGCTCTTCCTTTCTTAACTCTTGCCTAGAAATTTTTTCCCAGGACCCTTATTATAAAGGCTCCCACATATGGAGGTTTTGGTTTAAGTTTAGTGGGTCCTGGACTGTGGAGGCAGCGGTCTTGACTAGATAGTATTTGGCCTGACTGAGATAGAAAGCAGAAAGAAAAAGCAGATGATTCCCCAATTTAAACCTGCTTGGGGATCTGGGGTAGGGAAGTGGATGTATATAGTGGGTCAGAAATGTGCTGTTTTTGGAACTGTGTCTCAGTTTCTCTTCCAGATGTCTAAGACAGCTGTGAGGACCCAGGATGCTGGGTGACCAACCCTTGTATGCACTCCCTGGATGGGTCAGAATTTATTTATTTATTAATTTATTTATTGAATAAATCTTTATTGTTCAGTTTATTACAAATGTTCATTTTTAATACCCATCGCTCCCCTCCACCTGATTCCCCACCCCCTACCCTATGCCCTTACCCCCCACCACTGCCCTCATCTATAGGTGTAAGATTTTTGTCCAATCTCTTCCTGCACCCCTCACACCCCTTTCCCCCTGAGAATTGTCATTCCATTCCCTTTCCATGCCCCTAATTCTATTATATTTACAAGTTTATTCTGTTCATTGGATTTTTTATTCACTTGATTTTTAGATTCACTGGTTGATAGGTATGTATTTATTATCACTTTGTTGTTCATAATTTTTATCTTTACCTTTTTCTACTTCTTCCTCTTCTTAAAGAATATTCTTCAGCATTTCATATAATGCTGGTTTGGTGGTGATGAACTCCTTTAGCTTTTTCTTGTCTGTGAAGCTCTTTATCTGACCTTCAATTCTGAATGATAGCTTTGCAGGGAAAAAGACTCTTGGTTGTAGGTTCTTGCTATTCATCACTTTGAATATTTTCTGCCACTCCCTTCTGGCCTGCATAGTTTCTGTTGAGAAATCAGCTAACAATCATATGGGTACTCCTTTGTAGGTAACTGTTTTTCTCTTGCTGCTTTCAAGATTCTCTCTTTGTCTTTTGCTCTTGGTATTTTAATTATGATGTGTCTTGGTGTGGTCCTCTTTGGATTCCTTTTGTTTGGGGTTCTCTGTGCTTTCTGGACTTGTAAGTACATTTCTTTTACCAGGTAGGGAAAGTTTTCAGTCATTATTTCTTCAAATAGGTTTTCAGTATCTTGCTCTCTCTCTTCTTTTGGCACCCCCATAATTCTGATGTTGGTACACTTGAAGCTGTCCCAGAGGCTCTTTACACTATCTTCACATTTTTGGATTATTTTTTTCTTTTTGTTTTTCTGGTTGGATATTTTTTGCTTCCTCCTATTTGAGATTTTTGGTTTGATTCTTGGGGTCCTTTAGTCTGCTCTTGGATTTCTGTATATTATTTTTTATTTCAGACAGTGTGTGCTCCTTTCCATTTTTTTTTTTGGCATTCTCATTAATATCCTTGAAGGTCTCACTAAGTTTCTCAGAGGTTTCACTAAGTTTCTCAGAGGTTTGTAGAAGATTCTTGAGTAACCTTATAAACATTGTTTTGAAATCTATGTCCAATCATTTGCTTTCCTCTATTTCTTTCATTTATGACATGTTTCTTTGTCTCCCCATTTTGGCTGCTTCCCTGTGTTGATGGAGTGGCTTTGTGTGCTAGTTGTCCTTTATGGCCCAGTAGCTCTGCCTCTCCAATCACCTGAGGTGGACACTCTTGGTGCACCTCTTTGTGGGCTGGGTTCACAGTCTTATTGTAGTTAAGCCTTGATTGCTATTAGTACACTGGGAGGAATTGACCTCCAGGCCAATTGACTGTGAGGGTTAGCTGTGTCTGTAATGGAGGAGCTGCTGTGCTGGAGTCATCCCTATTGGGCAGGACTTGCTTCAGTGGGGCTTTGGTGCTCACTGAGTCTGCCTCTTGAGTGTCTCACTTATGGATGTGAGGAGTTGAAATTTGGTGTCATCTCACACTGACCTCTAGGTACACTGGTTCAAGTCAGCTAGTGTCTGAGGACACCTCACAGGAGCTACAGGGAGATCTGTAAATTTCTCCTCTTTGCTTGGCATTTGGAAGTTTTGGAGTTGTCTGACCCAGTTGCAATTTGTTAGGTTAAACTTTGAGAGAGCAGGCCATTCATATGCAAAAGCGACTGCACCGCTCCTTGGGTTTGTAAATTGGACAAGGTGGGGTCCAGGGAATCGCTAGGGTGTGGCAAACAGTGATGGCTGCCAGTCAGCCCTCTCTGCATCCCTGTGTCTGGAGTCCTGCCCACAGCACAGTAAACAATGATTCCTGTGTGCATCTCTGTGAGAGAGCCATCCTCTCTTTCCGACCTGATGGCAGAGCCTAGTTTCTCCCTGTATGAGTCTGGATCCCCAGAATCTCACTGGAAATTGGAGTTCAGAGCAGTGGGGAACTTGTAACTTCCTCCCAGTTAAAAAAAAAAAAGACAGTGCATGCTAGCCTTATTCATGAATGTCTCCGTACCTCTGCCTTTCTGAGCCTCTGCACGTCCTACCAGGTCTCAATGCACTTTTTTCTTTCCTTCTAGTTGTAGAACTTCCACTCTGCCAGCTTTCCCATGGTTCTGGGCGATAGTCATTTTGTCTTTTAGTTGTAGTTTTGGTGTGGTTGTGAGAGGCAGCAAGTACAGTATAATGAGGCAGTCTGCATGACTGTAGAGAGTCTCTCCCAGCACCTCAACTGTGGGTCTTACTCATGTAAGAACATCTGAGAATCCTGAATCAGAGGGGAAATTGCCTCTTTGATCTTCAGAGCTGGACAGAGATCCAAGCACTCATTTAGTCAATGGCCAGGCTTTGACTTGTGAATGGCGGAAGCCTAACACTCTAACCCAACCTGGCATCAGTTTATCCTTCCATGGGAGGCTTTTTCTTCTACTTGGTTGACCCATGCCTGCTTTAATTTTGGCCTTGGAGACTACGTCCAGAAAGGAGGAGAGAAAGAGAGAGAGAGAACCGTTTTTTAGACAACAGCCAAGTTTAAATGACTGGCAGGAGGCCATCTGCCTTCAAAATCATACAAGAGACAGAAAAAAGGCAGAATCCGTGGCTACTCACCATTCCATGTGAAGATGGTTGACCAATTTACAGAGAAATTCCCGGCAGATGCATCATCTGATACTGAATTTTTGGAGTAGAATCCAGATTTTTTTGTACACTGGAATCAAAAAAATAAATCCCATAAAGTGGATAGCAAAGGTGGAGATTTATTGAAGAACAAGTACAGACTCCATCATGGACAGAGGGAAAGAATCCCACAGAATGGACTCCCAATTAGGGAGGGGAAAAGGGTCCCTATGAGTTCCTTTATCCTATGGCTTGTAAAGGCTGCAGATCCTGGTGCCTTGATATTCCCTCTGATTGGTCAATATTCCCTTAGACTAGTTACTGTAGTAATTCGTGGGCTCAAAGGTTGAGTCTCACATGGGACATGTGAAGTTCTCCTCTGGGTCCTCCTTCCTGTTGTTTTTCCTTTCCTTTTGGGCTTTCTTCCTCTCCTTCTGAAGGAAGGGCTTCCTTCTTTTATCTTGTAAATATAGACCTTGTGTTCCTACCTCCCTCATTCTATGGAAATGTATCTGTTGCAGATTTCCAGCTCTCTCATTCTATGGAAGTATACTCTCTGCAGCTCTGCAGCCCTGTGTTTCCTCCATAGTCTCCATAATTTTCAAAATTTCTAGTATTTTCTAAACCTGTCCTATTTTACCCCCAAAATTTCTGTTTCATAAATAAGAAAACAAATGACTAATATTATTGAAAATAAAAATTGATCTACATCAAATATCGATATAATCAACAAAAGAAAAAGATGAAAATGTTTTTAACTATTTATAATATTCAATATAAAAGTTATTTTTAATTATTTAAGAAAAAATTAGTTCAGAAACAAATATATAAACCATGCTAAACAAAGTAAATAAGCTATTTTTTTCCATTGATTTTAAATATTCAACTGAGTCTTGATACAGCTCTAGATGAAAATAGTATGAAAAGAATATTGTAGGCTCATAGAAATTTAAATATATAAATTATAAGTAAATTAAATTTTAAAGGAATGTACATATTAAAGTAATAATTTTATTCACAAAACACTTAAAATAAGCAAAATTAAACTATATTACTTAGAATGCATATCTTATATAATAAAAGCCTAATATGTTAAGTGTCTGCTGGGGTCTGGCAGATCAGAGCTGAGTAAGACTGGCCAGGCATGCGCTGGAGCTTTCCTGAGGTCCCTCTATAGCTGGGAAACCTCCTACGTCCCTCTGGTGGGATCCCTCAGCCTGGCCTGTGCCCTTTAGCAATCTGGGACCCGTGGGGAGATGTCAGAGAGCCAGTTTTGGCCCAATCCCACAGGCCAAACCAAGGGATCCCACTTGTGCACAAATTTATGCATACTAGAGAGTATGGCTAATAAAATTAAAAGAGAAATCAGGAAAATGATTGTCACAGAAGTCAGGATGAACAAATTTGGTCACAAAGAAACAGGAGACCTCTACAATGCCATAATAATTTAATTAATTGACTGTGGTGTTGTTCAAAATACAATTCTTCATACACATGTGTGTGAATACACACACACACACACACACACATATATATGTGTGTGTGTATACCATATATGTGTGTGTATGTGTGTGTATACATATGCATACATATATATAGAAACTCTATGCACATTACTTATGTTTTTTATATTGAACAATAAAATACTGAGAGAGAAACAGACTAAAACTGAGAGCTAGAAAGAAGGAAGAGCTCCCTAAGAAGCCCTCTGTAGGAGTCCCACACTACCTTATTTAGGATATGTTCCCATTCCCATGGCAAACTTTACCATTACAACCGCTATTTTACTTTCAAACATGGTAGGCAGTAAAGCAAGATAATTAAGTCCATAATGTCTTGAGACATATCCTGCCTCTTACACTTATTTTTATTTCTGAGGCAGGGAGAATGAGGAAGATAGAGGAATAACTAGATAGAATAATAAATAATTGATTCATAATACATAAAATAAGTCAATAAGATCAGAGGCTCTGAAGTCAGCCTGCCTAGATTCAAGGCTTGGTTTAGCTACTGATTGATCTAGTTTTTATAGAATTTACATAATTTATACGTGACTCATTTTTCTTGTAAAAGAACAATTAAAATATCTATCTCATAGTGTAACTAGACAACCAAGGTAAGCAGGTTGCTTGTCACTACTTCAGCCAATTAAGCAGAGACAGGGTTGAATAACATATGAGCATTTAGTTCAATAATGCCAGCAGTATGGGAGAGCATCAAGTCATGGACAAAAATCTGTTCTGGCCCCAAAAGTCAGCTGCTTATATTGGGTAGAAGACCAAAGATTATGTGAGGAATTAGGAATTACAGGCATGAGAAAGTAGGCATGGGATAATCATTACAAGTTACAAGTCATGAGGGCTGAGTAGGGGTTGGGGGTTGCAGGAGGGTGAGTGCCTCCAGGCACTCTAGGAACCAGATTATAGGAAATAGAGGCTAGAGGTTATAAAAAGCAGGTGCCTCCTGGACTAGATTGTTTCGCCCATGAGGTTGTAAATCTTTCCATAATGATAGGAAGTTCCCAGAAGAATTACAAACTGCATTCCAATGTTAGCTCCATGTGCCAGGGTGTACAAATCGCAGCGAGGTTAGAATGTGCTTTCTAATCAGAAAAGAATAATCATGGTTAACAGAACATGATTAATATTTCTTATAATTAATTTCCAATATTATATTTCTGTCCCTAACAATAGTTTATTCATAGAATCCAAATATATATATATTGTAGCATTTAGAACAGTGTTATTGTACTTGATTTTTTAAACAATAATATTCATAGCCTATGGCAGTGGTCGGCAAACCGGGGCTCACGAGCCACATGTGGCTCTTTGGCCCCTTGAGTGTGGCTCTTCCACAAAATACTATGGTCTGGGTGAGTCTAAGTGGTGTTAGAAGAAGTTTCAGTTTAAAAAATTTGGCTCTCAAATAAATTTCAATCATTGTAATGTTGATATTTGGCTCTCTTGATTAATGAGTTTGCCAACTACTGGTCTATGGAAATGTCTCTATAATCATAGAAATAAAAAATAAAACACAGAGAAACTGCAGCTTACAGTGCTATAGACATATTTCTTTTCTTTTTACTTTCACATTTCAGGAGATTTGGTAAGCTACCACTTTTGAATTAATATCTGTAGAAACTGTCAATATAATGATTTTTTTATTTATGATCATATTATATTTATCTTGTAAATCCCTCTACATATTCACATATATAATTTATATTTATCTTATAATTTAATTGTGATGGAGAGAGGATATGTACAGTGGTACCTTGAGATACGAGTTTAATTTGTTCCGTAACCTTGCTCTTATATCAAGTTGCTCGTATCTCAAAGCAAATTTCCCCATTGAAATCAATTGAAATGCCGTTAATCCATTCCAGCCCCCAAAATGCCACCCCAGTTGTTCTTGTTACGTGCTTTTGAATAAGAAAAATGTATTTATAAATGACAAATATTATATAAAAACATAATAAAAGAGAATGTAAAGATATAAACTGGTTTAATAAAGTGTATTTACCTACTCATTACACTCTTAATGCTACACTTTATCCCTAAACTGAATGTAACTTAACTAATTTTCACTGAACTTAATTGCTACTGGTCTTTGCATTTTTGGCCAATTTAAAAAAAAACGTGTCCAACGAGGTTTGCCTCTTCCTCCCTTTCAGAATGTTTCTGAAATGGGTGAGGCAAGTTTCATTGAACAGCTTGGATTTACGACCAGTAGCAACTTTTTCAGGGTGTTTCTTTTCCACGAAGTGTGACACCCTCTCCCACATTCCTAAGATCTCCTTTATCTCACTTGTAGAGATCTCCACCTCTGGCTCCTCCTCGAAACCAATTTCTTGGAGAACCTCCACATGTTGCTGAGACTGCAACTCTTGTAACTCCTCCGTGGTGAGTTCCAGAGAGTGCTCCTCAATGAGCTCATTCACATCTCTCTTATCCACCTCCAGGCCCATGGATTTTCCCAGAGACACTATCTCCTCCTCCACTGGCAACTCGGGTTCGAATCCTTTGAAGGTCCTTTCAGCTATGGCCTCAGGCCCAGCTTCTTCCATGCAGAGGTCAAAGTCCTCCTTGTAACACCCAGCCAGGCCTGATCAATAATTCTGAGGCATATCACGATGTTAAAGAGGTTCTTCCAGAACTCTCGAAGGGTGAGGTTTGTGTTCTCTGTCACCTCAAAGCAGCGCTGGAACAGGTGCTTGATGTACAGCTTTTTAAAATTAGAAATCACCTCCTGATTTCACAGTTGAAGACTTGCTGGGAGATATATCCTTTGGCTTCTATCAGTTTGGAAAAAGTTTTGAGGTAATCCTCAGCTGCCTTCACATCCGAACTTGCTGCCTCACCATGCCTGACAATGGAGTGAATGCCAGACCTTTTCCTGAAGTTATCAAACCAGCCTCTACTGGCTTTAAATGAGTCTTTCGATGCTTCGTCCGTGGAAGTGCAAGGGGTCTGCTCCAGCAAATCACTGTAAATCGCTCACGCCTTCTCGCATATGATGCCCTGTGTTAATGTATCTCCTTTAAGCTGCTTCTCCGTCACCCACACCATCAGGGGAGGCCACTTAGAGGCAATCAGGCTGGCAGGGGAGGGCAGTTAGTGGTAATTGGGCCAAGAAAGGAGGACAGTTAGGGGGAAACGGGTTGACAAGGGAGGGAAGTTAGGGGTGACTGGGCCAGCAGGGAAGGGGAGTTGGGGACAACCAGGCTAGCAGGTGAAGGCAGTTAGGGGTGACCAGGTTGGCAGGGCAGGGCAGTTAGGGGTGATCAGGCCAGTAGGGAAGGGCAGTTAGGAGCAATCAGGCTGAAAGGGGTACAGTTAGGTATCAATCAGGGTGGCAGGGGAGTGGTTAGGGGGTAATCATGCTGGAAGACAGAAGTAGTTAGGGGCAAACAGGCAGGCAGGCAGATGAGTCATTGGGAACCAGCAGTCTTAGATTATGAGAGGGATCCTAGATTGGAAAGGGTGCAGGCTGGGCTAAGGGAAACACACCCCTGTCCCCTAACCTTCTTGTGCATGGATTTTGTGCACCAGGCCTCTAGTATATTAATAATATGTTAAAAAACTAAATGTGAATATAGTCTACAATGTTTATAGATTTTATAAACAGGTAGTCATTACAGGGTGATGAAATATTCCCTCTTGGTCATTGTGAAAGGAGTTTTTTAGGAGTAGAATAAGCAGGTTTAGAAAATTTTAAGAATTAAGAAGTCCATGGAAAAAGCACAGGGCTACAGAGCTGCAGAAGGTACATTTCTATAGAATAAGGGAGCTGGTCACTGCAAAAGGTATACATTTACAAAATAAAGGGAAGGAATCCTCTTATTAAAAGAGGAGGAAGAAAGCCCAAAGGGGATAAGAAAACAATGAAAGAGAAGAAGGAGGGAACCTCATGTACTTCATGTGAGGTTTGAGCTCATGAGTTGCTATAGTCATCAAATCTAAGGAAATAGTGACCAATCAGAGGGAATATCAAGACACAATGATCTGCAGCCTTTATAAGCATTAGAGAAAGGGATTCAGTAAGACTCTTTCCCTGTTCCCACATGAGAATCTGTGCTTGTTTCTCAATACATTTCCACCTTTTACTATACCATCTTCTGTCCGTGGTTTCATTCTTCAACTCCACCGGACAAGAGCCACGGAAGCACTCTGCCCAGAGGAACACCACATGTTCCATTTCAACTTTCCATATCAATTGCTAGGTAACCTTCATTAAACTACTTATGAGCATTCCTGTGATCTGAAACTTTAGAGCAAATAATTTGTGGAGAAAAAGTATTTTTCTGTCACCATAAGATACATGCTACTTATCAAAGTTCTGATTCCTATAAAAACAAGATGAAGAATCATTTCAAAAATAGCTTTTCTGTGTCTACAAGTCTAGCTCATCAACTTGAATTTCCTTGGTATGTAAGTGTAATATTACCAATTTATATATATTAACACTTTATATATAAAAAATGAGGCACCAAAAAACAAACCAGGAGAAGGGGTATCAATAACTAAAGACTTTTTATTCATTTTGGCCATCATTGATGCAACATTATTCAATAAGAGGTAACCTGAAGTATTAAGTAATCATTGTATAAACAAGGCAGAATCTGTGCAGCAGTGGTCTCTGATATGCCAGCACTAAAAATACATGGAGATTGGCACATAAAAATGCTCCCTTACTGGCAGCATTTTAATTAATGAAAATACAGGAAAGAAATCTCATTTTCATAGACATCAGTCATCTGTAAAACCCCTAGGTTTTGATGATGCAAATTCATTCCTAAATACACAAGCCAAAAGTTAAAGTGAAATAATTTTTCTAGTAGTTATAGACTAATTCCCTAATGGTTCAAGGATGAGTAATTTTAATTCTTCAAATGTATTTTCTAAAATATTAATTTTTCATTTATTTCAATCTAATTTCAGAATTACTAGTGCACAACATTATTCTGTGAATCTCTCCTTCAGTTGATCAGGAAAAATATGGAATTGTAATAAAGAAAGGCCTGGCAATTACAAATAATTGTAGTAGTGAAAATTGGGAGGAATTAGAGAGAAAAGCAAATTAAAAAAAAATGCATCTCTTAGGCAATTCAGCCTTTTATTGAACACAAATGGTCATCTTTAATTTAATTCAAATGATCTCAATTCATTTAAAATGTTATGAATGCCTTCAGAGAAGTTTAAAAGTACGTAGTTCTCTTTACTACCAAATGAAATAAAAATAAACATACAACCACTATTCCCTAAATTAAGAAAACTTGTCCTAAAACTAAAGATGTTAGATGAGAAGTTTCAATGCCTTGTAGCCCTCATCATCATCCAGGTCAGCATATTTTGGTACCTTTGTGCCTTGCTTGACTCTAGCAGTATCCTTTACCTGGTACCCTTTCTCCCCCCTTTTATTTGCATCAATCTTGGTAAAATTCTACTCACCTTTGTGATGTTGTAATTTATAATAGGAAATGTATGTTAGAGCTTTTCCTCCTTTCTAACACAGCTGTCCTGAAACTCTTGGCATTTCTTAAGTGGTGAGAGCAAAAAGCATACCTCTTGTTATGTTAACGAGGTGACTTTTGGACCAACAAAGGGTGGTCTAGTTGCCCCCATGGTCCATCAAGTAATTAGAGGATTGGAATTTTCAGCCCCACCCCTCACCAGCACACCTCACACTCCCCTCTGCCAATCTCAACTTCCACCTGCCAGTCTCCTAATCCATTCCCACAATTCTCACTGGAGGAAAGAAGGGCTGGAGATTGTGGAGATGGAATCAATCACTAAAGGGCAATGATTTCATCAGTCATGACACTATGGAATGAAGCATGCATAAAACCCAAAGGACAAGGATCAGTATGTTTGGTGTACATAAGGAGGTGCTGGGAGATTGATGTACTTACAGAGAGCATACATGCTCTGTGCCATTTTTCCCATGCATGTCTGTTCCTCAGTTATATCATAATACTGTATAACAAATTAGTAATCTAGTAAATAAAATAATACTTTAGCACACTAAAACAAGGAGAATTTGTTAGGACCTCCAATCTACAGCCACTGGTCATAAAAACAGGTGACTACCTGAACTTGCCATCGGCATCTGAAGTGAGAAATGGGGCAGGCTTGTGGGACTGCATCCATAACTTATGGGATCTGGAGTTATTTCCAGGTAAATAATAGCAGAATTGAATTATTATGAGACACCCAGGTAGCATCGCATAAGTGCTTGGTGATGTGGAAAAAATTTCTCCTTTTTCCCATTAGAACTGGTGTCAGAATCATTACCTGATGTCAGAATCAGAACTGGTTATCAGAAATAGAGTAGATTGGGGAAATTTACCCTTCAATGTGCTTACTAGACTGCAGCAGGACCCTTAAAGGTTGAATTCATAATTTTTTGAGACTACCTAAACCTAGCACCTAGAACAAATATCTGAAATATTTTGAACATTTGGTGTGTTTATTGAATGAAGGTGTAATTTGTAGGTTAGAGTAAGTCTATTGCACAGAAATGAAGAAAGTATCTGTTGAAGCTTCATGTAACAATTCACATGTATTTGAGGAGAGGATTTATCATCATGTTTTCTGGCATGATGGTTTTTAATAAATTATGTGTTCATATCTCACTTTTTAAGTTTATTGTGCTGAGTTTTGCAAAGTTTCTTAAGAGAAATCAGTTGATTGTCTTATGAAATCTTCTTCACAGATAACTACTTTTTTCTTCCTGATTTTAAGATTGTCATTGTTAAAACCTTTGGCATTTGAATTATGTTATGTCTTGATGTGGCCTCTTTGGGCTCATCTTGTTTGAGACTTTGAACTTCCTGGACTTATATGTCTACTTCCTTTACCAGGTTAAGGAACTTTTCCATCATTATTTTTTCACATAGACTTTCAATTATTTTCTCTCCCTCTTCTCTTTCTGGTCACTCATGATATGAATGTTGGTACACTTGAAGTTGTCCATAAGCTTTTTATATTACCTTAATTTTTCTTTCTTTTTGCCATTCTGATTGGGTGTGTTCTGCTACCTTATCTTCCAAATCTCTAAATTAATCATCTGCTTCATCTACTCCACTCTTGATTCCTTATAAAGTATTCTTCATTTCCTTTAGTGTATTTTTGTTCTGAAAGTCTTATTGTGGTCTTTCACTTGAAACATGTTTCTTCATTGTTTCATATTAACTGCCTCCTTGTGTTTGTTTCTATGTATTAGGTAGATCTGCTATATCTCCTGGTCTTGGTAACAGTGGCCTTATGTACTATGTGTTCTATAGAATCTAGTAACGCTCTATCCCCAAACACCTAAGCTTGGCACTCCAGGCAAGACCCCTCATGCATGCTACATACTCATTCCTGCTGTAATTGAGCTTTGATTGCTGTTGACACATCAAGAGGAGGGATTTACCACCAGGTCCATTGGCTTCCAGGACTGGCTTTGGCCACCATGGAGCATCAGCTGTGCAAGGGCCAAAACCATGTCCCCTAAGTATGCCCCTTGAAGTGGTGGGTGGTGCTATTATGTGGTCTGAATCTGTCCAATAGGTACATTGGCTCCAAGGTATCCCATAAGATTCAGGCTAAGATCATCTATGCTCTTTGCCCTACTTGGGGATACCTGGCATGACCTACAAAGAGATCTGCAGATAATTGCTATTTGTGCTGCATTTGAAGTACCCAGGAAAAGCCAAGCTGCAAACCAAGGCCAGCTGTATCTTGAGTTGGGCCAGGGGCCACTTAGTGAGAGGTATGTGTCATGGTGATGCCAGATGCTGCCTGTTTGAGAGATTTTAGGAAAGTCCAAACATGAGATGAGAAAGGAATTTATATGGAAAAACCACTAGGAATGGCTTGGGTGAGCTCACAAGTTGGGTGAGACAGTCTCAGGGAATCACCAGGTTAGGGCTAACAGTGTTAGCCAGATTGATGGAGACTCAGATATAGCACCGCTGCTGGGTTTTTGGGGAAGGCCCAGAAAATGAACAATGGCTTCTGTCAGCACTTCTGTCTGGAAAATAGTTGTACACCAAGCTCAATGCCTTCCTCTATGTACCCTGTGCCCATCACTACAACTGGGAGTTAGTGAATCTAACTAAGTGCATGCACCATCCCTTTGAAAGGAATACCTGAGATGCCAGCATCCTCCATCTCATTCAACCACAATCCCAGCTGATTTTTATAGTCAGGAATGATGGGAACTTCTTTTTCTGGCTTTGGAACCTTGAGCTGGGGGAGCTGGTATAGATCTGGGACCCCTTGCTCTTCAGGGGGTAATTCTGTACTTGAGTTATCCCTCCTGGTTTTTATTCACTACATGTGTTTGAAGGACCAGCCAGTTCTGTGTCTCCACCACTGCTACTCATCTCAATGTAGCTTCTTCTTTATATCTTTACTTGTAAGACTTCTGTTCAACTAGATTTCAGGAAGTTCTGAAGGATGGTTGTTCTACAATTTAATTGTAATTTTAATATGATTGTAGAAGGAGAAAAGTACCACATTTATCTACACTGGCATCTTGACTAGAACACAAGTGTGTGTGTGTGTGTGTGTGTGTGTGTGTGTGTGTTTAAAATAAATGTATGCTTATATGCAACCACAGCTATCTAGGTTGGGTTAATTTGCATGTGTGTGTGTGTATGTATCACATAGTAATAAAATAATAAAACATACTAAATTGCAAGATATATATTAAATAAAATTGTAAATGAATGAGACACAAAGCAAAATAAATATGTGATAGAAATCAATAACACCCAAAATTGGTAGGGAAATATAAAGGTTAAAAACAAAAAATAAAGTTAAAAAATTATAATAAAGAAGATATGAAATACATATTTAATAGGTAAAGTAATATTAAGTAAAACAATAAATTATGCACAATATAATAAATGTAGACAATAATATTTTATTGCAATCATGAGATGTGATACATATTGCAACAATACCCATCATATTATAATATACTAGAAGCCAAGTGCAAGAAATTTGTGCACAGGGGGATGTGTCCCTCAGCCCAGCCTGCACCCTTTCCAATCTGGGACCCTTCAAGGGATGTCCAGCTGCCCGTTTAGGCCTGATTCTATCTGGCAGCTGGACATCCCTCTCACAATCCAGGACTGTGGCTTCCAACTGCTTGCCTGCCTGCCTTCCTGATTGCTCCTAACCACTTCTGCCTGCTAGCCTGATCACCCCCTAACTACTCTCCTGCCAGTCTGATTGATGCCTAATTGCTTCCCTGCCAACCAGTTTGCTCTTAACTGCCCTCCCCTGCAGGCCTGGTCACCCCGAACTGCCCTCTCCTGCAGGCTTGGCTGCCCCCAACTATCCTCCCTTGAAGGCCTGGTTCCTCCCAACTGCCCTTCCCTACTGGCCATCTTGTGTCTACATGAGGGCAGTCATCTTTGTCGACATGGGGGCAGCCATCTTGTGTGTTGGAGTGACAGTCAATTTGCCTATTATTATTTTATTAGATAGGATTAGATAGGTTAGAAGCCTGGTACATGGGTGGTGGCCAGCTGGTTTTCCCTGAAGGGTGTCCCAAATTAGGGTGGGGTGTCCCTTGGGGTGTGGGGTGGTCAGAGTGAGGGGCCTGTGGTGGTTTGCAGGCTGGCCATGACCCCGATGACCCAAGTAAAAGCCTTGGTATCTGGGATTTATTTATCTTCTACAGTGTTACTTCAAGATACAAGTGCCCTAACATATGAGATTTTTGAGATATGAGCCGTCGAGCAAGCGATTTTTGCTTTGAAATAGGAGCAACAGTTGAGATACGAGTAGTTGCATGGATCGGCTGGCTGCACACGACCCACCAGTTACCTCGACTCGAGTGTCTCATAGTTTCCCATGCCTCAAGGTTACAGAACGAATTAAACTCATATCTTGAGGTACCACTGTATAATTGAAACTTTCTAGCCTTGAACAGAGCCAAGTCTCCTACTTGCTCAGTGGCCATAGCCATTTTTGTTGGGATTTATTTATTTTCTATAATTGAAACTTTGTAGCCTTAAGTGGCGGCCAAGGCAGGCCAGGGCTGTGGAAACTTGGTTCCTCCATTGCCAGGGGCAACTCAAGCCTCCTATTCTCTCCAGCTCTGTGGCTGCCACCATTTTTGTTGGGATTTATTTTTCTTCTACAATTGAAACTTGTAGCCTTAAGTGGAGGCCAAGGCAAGCTAAGGCAAGTGGAAAGCTTGGCTTTTTCCATTGCCAGGGAAACTCAAGCTTCCTGCTCTCTCTGTGGCCTTTAGCTAGCTTGATTGAGTTAATTTGCATACTTGCTCTTCATTGGCTGGTGGGCAAGGATTGGGGTTTAATGGAGGTGAGGTCAATTTGCATATTGTTCTTTTATTAGATAGGATAAATGTAATAAGTTGTATACGTTAACTTACACAATGTTACATATCAAATTTATTTTTTTAAAGAAAAATATTCAAAAGATGGTGGCATAGGTAAATAACTACACTGCTGCCTTGCACAACAATTTCAAAAATACAACAAAAGACAGAACGGACATCATCCAGAACCACAGGAAAGCTGGCTGTGTGGAAATTCTACAACTAGAAGAAAAGAGAGGGGCTCACAGAGACCCAGAGAAGATGCAAAAAGCTGAGGTACAGAATGTGTGCATGGAGAGAGCGGGTGCCAGAGTACCTGGCTAGCTTTCTCTGGGGGGGGTGAGATGGAAACTCCCAACTGCATTGAACCCCTTATTCTACAGCACTGATCCCCAAGTCCAGCTGAAACTCATATAGGGGGAGATTGGACTGTGAAAAGGGAGAAGTGCACAGAAATATAGGGGAGCTGCAAAAGGGCAGAAGTCTGGTGGTACGAGCAGAACTACACGCAGAAGACCGACTGCTGATTGTGCTGCTGGCTTTCACAAGTGGGCAGGAGACAGAGCTCCCAAATGAGTCACTTCTAACTCCACTAAACCCCAGTATCAGGTGAAACCCTGGGGACCCAGACTCATCTGGTCCTGGAGTACAGGGGAGTCCTAAAGGCAGCAGTCTAGAGGCACTGCACATGAGCACAGTGACTGTTCCAGCAATTATCCAGAGGCACGTGGGCCATGGAGGGCGGGGCTGACTGGAAGGCAAGGTGGTCCATTAAGCCCTGAGACTCCACCCATCCAAAGCTCAGCAGAGAGGCTTTTGTAGTTTTGCAAGTCTTGTATCATAAGGCTGAATCCAACACAGAAGTTCTCCCAGCATAGTGAAAATGCAGAGACAAAGGAAGAGATCACAAACAAAAGAAATGGAGGAAAACAAATGACTGGATATAGAGTTCAAAACTACGGTTATAAGGTTTTTCAAGAATATCCTAGAAAATATGGATAAATTTAGCAGTTGGAAATTAAACATACACTGACTGAAATAAAAAATATTACACAGAGACCTAACAGCAGACTAGAGGAAGGCAAGAATCAAGTAAAAATTTTGAAATATAAAGAATCAGAAAACACTCATTTGGAAAAGCAAGAAGAAAAAAGAATCCAAAAATGTGAAGATAATGTAAGGAGACTCTGGGATAGCTTCAAGCGTACTAACATCAGAATTGTGGAGGTGCCAGAAGAGAGAGAGCAAGATACCGAAAACCTATTTGAAGAAATAATGACTGAAAACTTTCCCTACCTGGTAAAAGAAATGTACTTACAAGTCCAGAAAGCACAGAGAACCCCAAACAAAAGGAATCCAAAGAGGACCACACCAAGACACATCATAATTAAAATACCAAGAGCAAAAGACAAAGAGAGAATCTTGAAAGCAGCAAGAGAAAAACAGTTACCTACAAAGGAGTACCCATATGATTGTTAGCTGATTTCTCAACAGAAACTATGCAGGCCAGAAGGGAGTGGCAGAAAATATTCAAAGTGATGAATAGCAAGAACCTACAACCAAGAGTCTTTTTCCCAGCAAAGCTATCATTCAGAATTGAAGGTCAGATAAAGAGCTTCACAGACAAGAAAAAGCTAAAGGAGTTCATCACCACCAAACCAGCATTATATGAAATGCTGAAGAATATTCTTTAAGAAGAGGAAGAAGTAGAAAAAGGTAAAGATAAAAATTATGAACAACAAATACATATCTATCAACAAGTAAATCTAAAAATTAAGTGAATTAAAAATTTGATCAACAGAATAAACTGGTCAATATAATAGAATCAGGAGCACAGAAAGGGAATGGACTGATAATTATCGGGGAAAGGGGTGAGGATGTACAGGGAGAGACTGGACAAAAATCATACACCTATGGATGAGGTTAATGTGGGGGAGGTAAGAGTAGAGGGAGGGGTGGGACCCAGGAGGAAGGGAACTATAGAGGGGAAAAAAGAGAAACAAATGTAATAATCTGAATAATAAAGATTTAATTTTAAAAAATAAAGAAAAATATTCACTGAGTGTCCCAGTACAGCTTCTAGTTTACACTCCTGGGTGAGGTGTTATAAGAAGTGAGGCTTCTGTGTAGTGAGTCACCTGATATGGGAAACTGGACCTGTGCTATTACAAGTACTCCCATAAAATTGTAGATGTGATTTGAATTCACTGATGATTAAGATAAATAAAAAATTATGATGTAAATTAGGACACCAATTTAACTTATTTATTTAGGCAGATTAAAAAAAAAAGTAAATTTTCCTAAAAGTAGGGATTTTTCTTGTCTGACTACCACCAGGCCTCATGATATGGTTAAAGTTGAGAGGCCTAGAGGTGATGGGCTAAAATTTTTAGAAATAAATGGATATTAAAAAGAATGAAAAAAGATTAATATATAATCAATATTATAACTTAAGAAGCAAGTATTGCTGTGGTAGACCATAGTAGTGCAACTATAAAGCTGTAAATTTAGGAGGAGGAAAGTACGAGAAATTCAGTGGTAGTATTTATTGTAGTTCATTTGAATAATTTGAAGAGATTATTCATAATTAAAATCTTTTCATTATTAGCTAATATCCAAATGCTAGGCTCTTTCTCCAGTTATGTAAATTTTTACAACTTCCCAAACCTTTTTGTACAGTAAATATAAATCAAATCCCATGAGGTCATCTTGGTCTTACTTGAGGAAATTGTAGAAGCAGAGTAATTGATTTCCATTAAGTCTTTTTTTAAAACCCATCAGGCAGTCATAAAAAAATGGATTCCTCTTGGAACATGACTGTGGTCTATTGTCATGTCAATAAGTTAGTATACTTCACATAATAATGGGTTTGGAAGATATGACTGGGATGTTTCAGAGCTTCCAAAAAAAAATTGATGAAGCTCTCTGTGTTATATTTCTTCTCCTCTATTCTTTCAAAATTTATGGTGAGACTAAAGTACATTATTTTTTGAATTTGATATTTAATCTGTGTGAAACTAGTTTTTTGGCTCCTGGACCCAGTTCCAATGTTGGTGTGTGTGTGTGTGTGTGTGTAGACTTCCCATCACCCAGAAGATAAGGCAAAGGAAGATAGAGTGGTGGCACAAGGGAGAATGATGCAAGAGAGAGGTAGGAGGAAAAGCTAAAGAATGTGGCATTTTTTGGAACCAAGTGAAAAAGCATATTAAAAACAAGAGAGTGGTAGCTGTGATAATTTCTGCTAACGTAAGGTGAAATGAAGATCTCAAAATGTGGAAAATTTCCTGGAACATGTGGGTGGGCCCAAAGTAATCACATGGGTCTTTAAAAGTGGAATCAATAAGTAGATGAGAAGACTGGGTGAGGTGATCTGAGGACTCTCCCCATATAGCTGGCTTTGAAGATGAAGAAAGAAACCCAAGAGCAAAAGGATATGGGTTGCCTTTAGAAGATGAAAAAATCAAAGAAATGTGTTCTTCCGTAGAGCCTCTGGGAAAGAATGCAGCCCTGCCATTAATTTGAATTTAGGTCATTGAAAACTATGTTTCTAACCTACACAACTGTAAGATAACATATTTGTGTTGTTTTTTAAGGCACCTTTTTTTTGTGTGTGTGGCAATTCGTTACAGCAGTCAGAGAGAACTCAAATGACACACTAATCAACAACATACAGCCACCTGAGTTCTTTGGAAAGTAGTAGTTGGCTGTGATTTTAAAAAGGTTCAAAACATTTGTTGTTGTTGGACTTTTCCTTATTCATTAATAGATTTGAAAGTGTGTGAGACTCTAGTTGAAAGGAGAAAGCTTTATAATGTGTGTCCCTAGTCATTTTCAAAAATGGAAGATTTTTTGTCTTTTTTTGTGTTTATATTATTTTTTTTTGGTGGGGGATTAGTCTGGAAGGATCTAACTTGAGTTTTCTTGTTAGTTTATTTTACTGCGATCCTCCCACACAAATACCCCCCTAATAAACATGTAGATCTAAGAAAATTACATTGAGCATATACAGGTGTGGGCAAAAGTAGGCATACTATGCCATTGTGAAATTCTTTTGCATTAGTAAAATTATTATCATAATCATAATGTGCATGTCTCTTTCCACACAAACAATTATAAACCAACTTTTGCCCACCCTGTATTTAGTTAATTCAAATGCCAGCTTCATTACCAAGTCTGCTTTTCCCCTTCTCAGAGATTACATGTGAGTACTAGGGAAGTTTGATGGCCATCATGACATTTGAATGGAGAGAAGTTTTCTAGGTATTGCCTTTGCAACAGGGATCTTGGTTCAGTCCTAAGCTCATGTTTTGGTCTTAAGTTTATGGTTTTGTTCTAAGCTCAATTTCTAGGTTCTGATTGGTTTTGTTCATATAACATTCTAGTGTCTGCTTTTGTAATCCATATTTACTTAATCTTCTTGGCCAGGTCTTAGTGTTTTTTCTTTGATTTCCCTAGGAACCAGAGATTTCCTTCCCATCCCTACATCCAATATCTGTCATTTATTCACATTTAATTCCTTGGCATAGGTTGGTTTCAAGTTTTGTGTCTCTAGAACCTGTGAAATTTTATCTTTTTTTTTTTTTACAGAAAAAGAACAAAATAATTTGGAATATAAAAATACAGCATTTGAAGCAACTCATACACTGAGAGACCCTTAACTTTCAGCTTTATTAGCTTCATGGTAAATGGATCCCCCTCCAGAGCCAGTCACATCACCCAGCACATACAAAGTTCAAAGACTCTTTATCTTAATGCAGCTTTTATGTGAAATGAACTAGCAAGCTTGTCAGTCAGACCTTCAACTACCATCTGTATCTTCCATTAGGACATGGAAGAAATTCTAAATCTCTTCCATATTATATTCAAATTGTAGGTTCCCAGGAGAACTGACTTAGGCTATTCTATTTATGCCATGGCTTAACTATTGCCACTAATTTGGGTGTGCTTTTCAAACCAATATTCTAAAAGAGAGAAGGGGGAAAGTCCTTCTAATAACTTCCTCTAGGACCCATCTGATAACCACCATTGCAGGGATTAGGGTTCAGAGGAGAGGGAGGTAAAAAATCACATTTAAAAACTTGCCACTCCTCTCCTGACAAAAATTAACTTAGCATGGACTGGGTAGCATATGCATTTTTTCTATGCCTGATGCTTTTTTAAATTTATATTGTTTCCTTTTCTTTATCAAGGTAGTAATAATTCTGTTTGCATCTTTGTTGTAATAAAGGAGGAGTAAATAAAAATAAAAAAGGGGGACTTGGTCTTCACCTTAATATTAGATAATCCAATAAGAAGTATTGCAAAAATGTATCTCTTACTCTACATTTGGAAGTTAGATTTCAAGGGGAAGAAGTAAAGTTATGGGGGCTCAGAATCAATTGAGAATATTCTATTTCTTCATAAAATGTGGTAAACTTGCATATATAGATAAGGTGGACATGATGTCAGTGGAGAAATAGCTGCCAAAAATACAGGAATGAAAAGAAACAATAAAGAAACAAATCCAGGGAAAATTGATCCAAGGAAACAGAAAACAAATCAGTCTGTGAGCAATAGAATTCCTTCTTGTCCTCTAGCTACCGTAATGATATAAACATGGGAGATGGTGATGGGGATGAGGATAGGGAAACAGAAATAAAGAGATTTCAAGATCCATGGACTATGTTTTCTCTATCTTTCCTAGGAATTAGATGCTATCTTCTGATAGAGTATATTTTTCATTAGGAAAAAATGCCCTTTCACTGTGTTCAATTTGATTATAAAAATATAGAAGTTAGACTTTTCAGATTTTAGTCTTTTTTTGGAAGTTACAATAAAAGGAATGGAAGGCAAAGGAGAATTACCTTGCTTGTTGTGCTTGCTCAAGAGATGATAATAGCATGTAGGCAGATAAGGAAGTAACTAAGCCCTGACTTGGCCATAGATAATAAAAGTTTTCAAAAGAAGTCTAACTGTGATCAAAGATGAGTTTGTGTGGAAGTAATAAAATGGTTCACAGAAAAATTGGTAGTTATGGTATTATTTTATTCTCGTTATCATAGCATTTAGATTGTAGTATGGAAGTATATTGCCCAAGACCAGTGCAATTAAAGTGAAAGTTATAATTGAATTAGTAAATGTATGGTTGTATTTTAAATAGTTGATCTTTGTGAATATAAATATCATTTTGATGTCAAAATGTCTGTTATATTTAGTTTTCTATTGCTAAGTGACAAATTAGCACAAATTAACCTAGTGCCTTAAAAAAGTCTTTGGCCTTAGCCGATGTGATTCAGTGGTTAGAATGTCAGCATGCATACCTAAGAGTACTGGGTTCCATTCCTAGTCAAGGGTACAATAGTACTCTTCCAGCTCACTTTTAATTATTTAAAGGGTCAAAAATTAACACAACAATATTTACTATTAAATGTCAACCTTGATCCAATTAAAACTACCACCACTGCTAGGGCAAAGAAAGTAACCACAGTCATATTTAGTGAATTTTATGTACTAACTAGAGGTGCATGAATTCATGCCCACATGGGGCCTGGCTGGCCCACCCCAATGGGGGTTGATTAAGACTGGGCCAGGGGTGAAGGGAGGCTGGGAGGTTGGCTTGTGGTCCCTGCCCCTGATTGGGTTGAGGAGGTTGATCAGAGGCCAGGCTGGCTTGGGAGAGAGGCTGCAAGTAGTTGGCCAGCCAGCCCCATCCTTGATCAGGTTTGGAGGGGGCCAATCGGAGCCAGGATGGCCTAGGGAGGGACCACAGGAAGTTCGGTGGTCTGTTGCAGTGTGTATAATAGCAACCAGACATTCCAGTCATTCTGGTTGTTCTGGTCTTCCCGTCATTCCAGTTGCTTGGCTTTTATGTATATAGATTAAAAAGACAATAATTATTTTAATAAATGAATGTTCAATTTTGGTGTACAAGTTTATGCTACATTGTCTTTTTTTATCTATTGTTTTAATTTGAAATATAACCGGGAAATAAAGCTAATATTTATAAGAATGCTTAAATAGCAGAGGAGACTGTTTTATATTACTTCTTTTGCCTATAAAAACATTTTAGTGACTAATAGAAAAGGCTATAAATATTGATAAATGTTCATGGTCAATAAAATAATCCATATACCTAAGAGATATAAGGAGAATTGAATTTATTCATACTTTAAAATGTTATTTAACTTTTACATATTTTAATCTTATTTCTGTCAATCTAATGTCAATAAAACTGATTTCAAGAAAAAAATTAGTGTTGAAAATTATTTTCATATATGACTTTATAAGAGAAGACAAGGGCAAGGGCATGTAAGGCAAATGTGAGATTACATAGTATAGTATTTTCTTCTCTACATTCAAACATAATTTATCCCATATATGAGTTTAAAAAATACAAAAAAGTATCAAATTAGTAAAAGTTTAGATATCTAATGGATAGCAGAATAAGTTGTCAAGTAAGCCTACTTTTTATTAAAAAAATAAATTAAGTAGTCATAACAGGAAAAACAGGCTTGCTCAAAAAACAAAAACTATGCAAAAACATGGAGAGTGGAAAAAATACTGATTGGTTAGAGTAACATCAAATTTATTTTAATCAAATTAAATGTTTAATTCTTAGTTTTATGAAGAGCAAAATATAGTTTTCTACATTTTGAGTTATGGTTATGCACACAGATAATAGCTGCACACACATATAAAAAGATAATTTAGGGAACCAACCACTTCATAAATTGTAATGATATAATTCTTTAGGGAAGTAGAGGCCCTCGCTTAATATGGGTGTGGAAGTCAACAACACTGAAGAGTTGGCATAGAAGGACTTGAGAGAGGTACTTGGTAAAAGTTTAAAAGAGCCAAATGAGGGACTAACAAAAGGGGAAAGGTAACTTTAAGATATATGTAACTTCAACCATTGATGTTTCAGATTGATGTTAGAGTAGACCCTCCTTACCCATGCTTTCACTCTTGATGGTTTCAGTTACTCACAGTCAATTAAAGTCCAAAAATATCAAATTTCCCTAACTATTCACATCCACTGCTCATGACATCTAGCCATTGACATTATCATGATCCAGGATTACAATGAAGCAGATGCTTATCTTTCTGATGTATCATCAGAAGGCCCATAGTAGTCTAATGCTATGTCATTCATCTCATTTCATCTCATAACAGGCATTTCATCATTTCACATCATCATTATCAGAAGAAGAATGGTGACTACAGTAAGTACAATGAGTTATTTTGAAAGAAAGACCACATTCACATAAATCACATATCTTTTAGTACTAGAGGCCCAGTGCACAAATTCATGCACCAACTCTCTAGCCTGGCCTGTTGAATCAGGCCAAAACCATCTCTCCAACATCTCTTAAGGGGCCCTGGATTGCGAGAAGTTTCAGGCCAGGCCAATGGACCCCACCAGTGCATGATCAGGGCCAGGGAGGGATGTAGGAGGTTGGCCAGCTGGGGAGGGCTCCAGGGCATGTCCAGCCCATCTAGGTCAGTCCTCATAGGCCAGACCTCAACAGTAAGCTAACCTACCAGCTGGAGTGTGTGCCCTCTGTTGGTCAGTGCATGTTATAACAACTGGTCCACCAGTTGACTATCTGCCCCCTGATTGTCAGTGCACATCATAGCAAGTGGTTGAGCAGCCTTAGCATATCATTAGCATTTTACACTTTGATTAGTTGAATGGATGACTGGACAACCAGACACATAGCATATTAAGCTTTTATTATATATTATTCAGATTTTTCTATTTTATTGTTATTGTCATTACTCTCTTAATGTGCCTAATTTATAAATTGAACTATCTGGGGTCTCAGACATCCATTGAGAGTCTTAGAATGTATCTCTTGCAGATAAGGCAGGGGTTACTATACTATATTCTTATAATTCACTGACCTAGTGTAAATTAGTCAAAGTTACAAGACTGAATTGCTCTGAATCCTATATTACCAATGGATGTCTTTGGAATGGCTGATACCTAGCAGACTTCCTGATTTAAGTTTGTATTGGTTTAAAAGGAAAGTTGAAATTATCTAGTATAGGAGATGAATAGGGATTATTAACAATTATCACTGACATTAATATAAATCTTCATATTTCCCTTCCTCTTTATTTAAAGAATGCAGATCATTAAGTGAGATAAAATCAAAAGAATGCCTACAAAAATGTAATTCAATATTTAGAACAGTGTATCTTTCAGTCACATTTCCCATCAGTTTGTGTGAAATATTATATATAAGTTCTCAGAATGGATACCTAAAGACCAGGATCTACAAAAAAATAAATAAATTATATAGGATCTAAGGATTTTATTTTAAAGGCAAATTCCTAAAGAGAGAGAACAATATTAGATTTAGAGGAATTTTATATGTGTACATTTTATACTCCCTGGTCACATCCCCTTGCCACCTGGTAACAATATATAGCCAAAGAAATCTTTTCTATATATGTAATCAAACATAATGAATATAAGATGGTTAAACAGCATAAGCCAGAAATAAACAAATAAAAAGTTAACTCTGAGCTCACTAAAGAAAATATAAAAATTTAGATTACTTTGATTTTAAATATGTATTCCAATAGCAAAAGTAGAAATTTAATCTAACATGTATAAGTTGGTTTCACTATGAAGGCCTTCTTCATTTTTAATCACACATGAAGAAACTGTATAGTTTGATATGAATTAATTATTAATGTTTCAGTTTAATTACATAGTACAAACTTGTGTGTTTAGTCTTAGACTTTACAATAAAAATGGAAAAGAGCAGTACATAAAACTGTAGTTTTACTCACATTTTTTTCAGAAAGCATTCAATGTGCAATAGCTTTAAATATACATGTTATATGCTTACAGATATTTTAAGTAAAAAAAAAATCTTCTTCTTATGTCTCTCAGTTAAAAAAAAAGACCTCATATGAGTTTGAATTATTCCAAACTTTATTAAAATAAATAACCTGCAAAAGCTTCTGTAAACCTGATGTCACAAGAGAGTCATCTGGTTCCATGTAATTATACCCATCTTTCATCCAATTCTGACTTCAAAATGTAAAAGTAGGTTCAAGAATGTCATACATATTTGTGATATACATTTGAGGACTATCAAACCACAAAGTAATTAACAGGGCTTATTCATATGAGTGTGTTTCTATCTTCATTTATATTATACTGGTGACCCAGTGCACAAAATTTGTGCAGGGGTAGCGTTCCTAGGTCTGGCTGGCACTCCAGGCCATTTGGCAGGGTTTTCTGGCTGCCGACAAAGGCCTTTCTTTGTTCCACACTGTGCCCTGGTAGTCAGCCCATGTCATAGGGACAATCAAACTCCCTGTCTCCTGGCGGAAGTCCCGAGGGGACACTTTACTTATTAGCCTTTTATACAGAGAGACTAGAGGCCCAGTGCATGAAATTATGCACTCAGGAGGGGGGTTTCCCTCAGCCTGTTCTGTGCCCTCTCACAGTCCAGGAACCCTTGGGGAATGTCCAACTATTTCATGTGATTTCATTATATGATGGATTATAATAAACCTGCAGGGAGAGTGATGATGAAATTGCAAAGAAACAGATGAATTTGGTTTTCACGAATGCCACCTGGTTTGTGTTAGTGTTAATATATTATCTATAATATAATTACTCAAAGGAATCAATACAATGTAGGAAACTTTATCTGTCACCTAAAAATCATGAAATAGATAAATGTGCAGTCATGGATCCTACTTTTGGAAAGAATTAAAGTAAATATCAGTGTTGGACTTACTATGGCCACTAGAGTATTGTTGAAAGTAGATATCAGATCTCCTCCAAAATTTCTAAGTCCTAAAGCATATCTTAAACAAAAACTTAATGATATCTATGCAAACCTAAGCTGTCTTCCTTATTCTAAGTATAAAAACTGCTAAACGAGATCCTGGAAAACTTGTAAAATTATATGAAAAATTTGTTTCAATTTGTGCAATTTTGTATATTTCTAGAAAACTGGTGGTAAAACAAATCTGTTTAAATTTTATATATTTTTCTCTACAAGTCAACATTTTGAGGAGTAAAATAAAGAATAATTTTTAAGTATTATAAATTATGTTTTTGGACTTGTTTGTCACAAATTTAACTAAATTAACAAAACTTTTTTTCTGGAAATCCCAGTAATTTCTTGTTGATTGGGACAAAATTGTGTTCTTACTTAATAACATAATGACATTATTATTGTTGTAGATTGCTCAGTTTCTTAACCTTTATATTAGACTTACCTGACTGTAAGTCATTTTGTCATTAAAGCTATTTTGATCTTCATATAATCAGGCACTCAATATCAACCAGATAACAAATGCAATTTTTATATTATGACTAGCTCTAAATCCCACTAAAAACTTACCTCGAGAAAAGATGGATTATTGTCATCAATCATGAATTTAAAGGAGTTATTATGAAAAAGGAGACATTCAAAGAAGAAATATATGTATGAAAAATAGAGAGGGCACTAAGAAGGTGAATTCAAACATTTATTCATTTATTGCAAAGATTTTGGGATGATAAAAAAATGAAATATTTGAGGTTGTAAATTATTGCTGGCAATTTCTAAAGCTTGCAAGAGTAAATAGTGTTTATTCCTTCTGATATGCTCATGAGTAATGTTGTAGAAAGAAAATCTGAGAATCAGGAAGGATATTTTCTACCTGAGTGATATATTAACTATAATATATAGTTATATTATTATGTGGCCAATAATTAGAGTATAAAGATCAAATTCATACAACTAACTACTGAAACAGAATTTACCAGTCACTGCAGGATGTGATATTTATGTCCAATATTATTTCTTTGCAATATTTCCTCAAATTCTAAGCTAGAGCAATAATGAAATTCAGATTGGGTGAATGTTGCAATGTATTGCATGATTTCAAGCTTACCTGATAAATGCTGAGCTTTGTGAGTATATGGGCTTTATTTATTGTGATTAGTATTCTTTCACCCAGCAACTGTCAAACTAAGCACATACATGGCTCTGCATACTTAGGAAAAATGTACAGAGTATTTATAGTTTATTCTCTATATCATATTTGAGGTTTCAAAACTGTGATTCTTTTTTATACCATCTTCCTTTCCTCTAAACTCCTTTACTCCATTTCCATTGGCTTCATTTCCTGTGCATGCATGTGTAAAATTCACTGTCTTTCCCTTAGCTATGTGTGTCTCATTATCAAGAATAATGTTGCAAAAGTCAAAGAAGCAGATTAAAGTGGTTCAGGGAAAATAAATGGTGTTGTTTTGTTGTTGTTGTTTGTTTGTTTGTTTGTTTCATTAATATAACTAAAAGTTCAGGACCAGAGATAGCTTAAAGCACAGTTGGATTCAGTCATGGAATAATGCTACTAGGATGTAGTCTTTCTGTCCCTGGCTGTTCTCAGCAACTCTCTCAGTATTAAGGACATTGACCATTTCAGCTTAGAATCCTTTCAGTTTCTACTCCAAAGGAAAATTTAACTTTCCTTTCCTCTTGATTTTAATACTCTCCAAAGATTATATCTTGTTGGCTGACTTGGTTTATACTTCTGAACTAATCCCTGTGATTAGAAGGGTGGAATGTTCTTTCTTATCAGGAAGACATACTTATATACCTGATGTTGGAGGAGAGTGTGTTTATTTGCAACCCGTGTAGAGTGAGAGTGTTAAAGGGTGGTTCCTCTAAACAAGGTAAGATGTTGTTACCAAAAGAACAGAAATAGACATAGTCAGTAAACCCAAATAAATTATTTCTAGTATATTACAGTGGGTTAGTTTCTTGTTGCATACATAAACAATATTCTCTGCTCATACACATTATACTAGAATTTCCTTACAATGTAAGAGCAAAATAACCCAAATCTAACTGGCTTATTATTCTTTTCTGAGCTTACATAAAAATGGATGGAGTACAAAATCTGTAAAATAAAATTAAGTGCTTGCTGAATGAGTGAATAATTAGGGCAAAAAATCTTTTTTCTGGTTGCTATATCCTTTTGAAATTTAATAATGAAAGTATGCTAACTTGGATAATTGTATTAATTATCTAATTAATATCTACACTAGTATCTACACTAATAAAAAAGAAACATGCAAACTGATGGTACCTCTGCCACGCCCACTAGCCACACCCACTGGCCAATCAGGAACCAGTATGCAAATTAACCCAACCATGATGGCTGTGGCCACAGAGCAAGAAGGATGCCTGGGCTCCACCATCCCCCCCTCCCCCGACAATGAAGGAAGCCAAGCTTCCTGCCTGCTCTGGCCAGCCTTGGCCTCTACTCAAGGCTACTTCAATTATAGAAGATAAATAAATGTAAACAAAAATGTCAGCAAACAGGGAGCTGGAGAGAGGAGCAGGCTTGAGTTGCCACTGTTGATGGAGGAAGTCAAGCTCCTGGCTGGCCCTGGCCTCTGCTCAAGGCTACAAAGTTTCAATTGTAGAAGATAAATAAATCCCAGATACCAAGGCCTCCACTTGGGTTGCCGGGGACATAACCAGCCTGCAAACCACCACAGGATCCTCGCCCAGGCCACACCACACCTCAAGGGAACCCCCACCCTGATCTGGGACACCTTTCAGGCCAAACCAGCTACCCTCCACCCATGTACCAAGCCTTTATCCTATGTAATAAATTGACCATCATTCCAACACACAAGATGGCTGTCCCCATGTGGAACAAGATAGCCGTCACAAGATGGCCAGTAGGGGAGGGCAATTGGGATGGACCAGGACTGCAAGGGAGGGCAGGTGTTAGTGATCAGGCCAGCAGAGGAGGGCAGTTGGGAGGAACCAGGCCTGTAAGGAAGGGCAGTTGGGGGTGACCAGACCAGCAGAGGAGGGAAGTTGGGGGAACCAGGCCTGCAGGGGAGGGCAGTTGGTGACAAAAAGACTGGCAGGGGAACAGTTAGGCCTCAATCATGTTGGTAGGGGAGTGCTTAAGGAGTAATGAGGCTTAAAGGCAGAAGCGATTAGGGGCAATCAGGAAGGTAGGCAGGTGAGCAGTTGGGAGCCAGCAGTCCTGGATTATGAGAGGGATGTCCAACTGCCCGTTTAAGTCCAATCGTATGGAAATTAGGCCTTAATGGGCAGTCAGACATCCTTCAAGATGTTCCAGATTGGAGAGGGTGCAGGCTGGGCTGAGGAACACACAACCCCATGAACAAATTTTGTGGATAGGCCTCTAGTAAAAATATAATAATAATACTGATGTAAAAATTGTTATGTATCTTACATACGTTGATATCTTATATTTTAGGATGTGCTTGATCCATTAGTGAGCACTTAATAAATGTTAGGGGTTACCATTGTTAATTATCAAGGAATTAAGTTGTGTTAAAAGATCTCCGTATCTTCAATCCAAATTCATATAGATCTAAAATCTTGTAAGTCTATGTTAGTAGTTTGTTAATTAATTGATACTAAGACAAATACTTTGAAATGTCCAGTGTTTTACTTCTGCTCCTAATGAAATTACTTTCTAATATTGTTTTCAGAGCATTTTTCCGGAGGACACAGCATGATGTTTAGCTTTAACCCATGCAGGATAAATGATCTGGACTCATTAGAATATGGTATTATGCACAAAGAACTAGATAGGAATTCTATCACAGATGATTAGTCAACCGTGAATGCAGCACCCAACAGATGGAGCTCCTCTTTAGCACGTGAATTATGTGGCTTACAGCTGCAGCTCTGGTAAAAACTAAAATACTCTTGATGAACAGCTGCAGTTTTCTTAGGATTTTAGACAAGGGATACCAGTTAAGTTTTTTATTGCCGTAGTACATGGCATAGGAAGAACTGATTACCTTGAAGAAAGGCTGCATAAAAAAAGCTTATATATTCTGCTGTTTTAATTTTATATTTAAGGTAATTTCCATATTTACATTTTTGGCACCTGCAATGTGTTATCTGATGTGAGGTTTATGTGACTGTGACTCAAAATGAACAACGGTAAAATCGTTCAGGCTATTAGCTAATGTTAGGAGGTTGTGTTTTATGTGAGTCTATCAAAAGACAAAAATTACATTGCTGAAATACTGAGATGTTGAATGGTCAATTGCTTATGGTAAGTAGCTGAATAAAACCAGTTTGCATATTTACTCTTGATTATGAATGTTTATCTCAAAGGTAATTTCAAGGACCATTGTTGCACCTTTCCCATCTCAGTAACAAGGCCTCCAAGTTCTGTTACATCTGAATACTGAAGTCAGTGAGAACTGAAGGATAAGCAAGTCCATATTAGAATTAGCTTAAAAATTTATAGTAGTAGGTTGAAAGATATACTCTATTCTAACATTAAAATGTCTATAATAAATAATATTATCTTGCTCTAATTTAGTACTTTACTGCACATGAAACTTATCAGTTTTATTTTTGTACTAGAGGCCCAGTGCAGGGGGAGTGGGGTCTCACAGCCCAGTCTGAACTCTCTATAATCTGGGACCTCTATGGGATGTGGCCTAAACTGGCAGTCTGACATCTCTCTTACAATCCGGGACTGTGGGCTCCTAACTGCTCACCTACCTTCATGCTTGATCGCCCTTAACCACCTCTGCTTGCTGGTCTGATTGTCACCTAACTGCTCCCCTGCTGGCCTGATTGCCCCTAACTGTTCTCCTCTTCCAGCCTAATTGCCCTTAACCACCTGTACCTTGGTCCTTGCCACCATTGCTTTTCCAGAAGGACATCTGGAAGATGTCTGGTCTAATTAGCATATTACCCTCTTATTAGTATAAATGGTACTATGTTATTCCATGCACTTTTAAAAGATCTGTTTTGTGTGTTTGGGATAGTTTTATTTATTTATTCATTGATCCATCTGATAAATATATTGTCTTCTTTAACACATAGTCAAGAATGTTTGCTAATAAATATTCTTTCTTATTTTGAATAATTTTTCTTTAATACTCACCAAGGATATTTTTTTTCATTGATTTTTAGACAAAGTGAAAAGAAGGAAGGATAATGGAGAAGAGAGAGAGAGAGAGAGAGAGAGAGAGAGAGAGAGAGAACATCAACATGAACCAAGATAGGTGTCCTTGAACAGTAATCAAACCCACGACCCTTTGGTTCAAGAGCTGATGCTCTATCCACTGAGAAAAAAAATGGCTGGGTTATTTTGAATAATTTCGAATTCAGTAATGAAATAAAACATGAGCATGTACATGTTTAATTTTATAAAAATAGAACATTTATTTGATGGGGAGAAGAGCAAAAAGTATTATGTTCAGAATATAGTTAGTAAAATCTAATTAGCTTGCACTATAGTAAAGCTGATCTTATCTAAGAAAAGAGTAATATGCAAATTGACCATAAATCTGCTACACTACAAGCCATGCCCACCAGCCAATCAAGAGCAAGTATGCAAATTAACCCAACCAAGATGACTACGGCCACAGAGTGAGCAGGTGGTAGGCTTGGATTTTCCTAGCAATGGAGGAAGCCAATCTTTCCACACATCCTGGCCAGCCTACGCCTCTACACAATTCTTCAAAGTTTCAAGTATAGAAGATAACAAGTCACAACAGAAATGGCAGCAGTCATGAAATAAGGAGGAGGCTTGGCTCCACTGCAGGTTACAAAGTTTCAATTGCAGAAGATAAATAAATCCCAGATATCAGGGCATCTGCTTGGGTCACTGCGGGGCATGGTTGGCCTGCAAACCACAACAGGCCCCTCACCCAGGCCACCCCATGGCCCAAGGAAACCCCCAACCTGATCCTGGACACCCTTCAGGCCAATCCATTTGGCCCCAACCCTTGCACCAGGCCTCTATCTTACCTAATAAAAGAGTAATATGCAGATTGACCATCATTCCAACACACAAAGTGGCTACCCCCATGTGGCCAAAGATCCTGTCCCCATGTGGACACTACAAGATGGCCTGTAAGAAACGGCAATTTTGGATGCTCAGGCCAGCAGAGGAGGGCAGTTAGGGGAAAACCGGCTGACAGGGGAGCAGTTAGGCACCAATAAGTTTGGCAGGGGAGTGGTTAGGGGGTGATAAGGTTGGCAGGCAGAAGTGGTTAGGAGCAATCAAGAAGGCAGGCAGGCAAGCAATTGGAAGCCAGCAATCGTGCATTGTGAGAGGGATGTCCGACTGCCCGTTTAGGCACAATCCCAGTAGGTTCAACCCTAAACAGGCGTTGGATATCCCTCGAGGGGTCTCAGATTGGAAAGGGTGCAGGCTGTGCTAAGGGTCACCCTCTGTCTCCCATTCACTGGACCTCTAGTAAATAATATAAAATCGCTTAAAAAAACTTTAGATAACAAATGTAAAACTATAAAATTTAAATGTTTAATTATTTTTGTGAATCATATTTTAATAATTTGTTCTTTTTATTGTAAAATAAACATCTAACTAGTGATGTTTTGTGAAACTAAAATACAAATATATATTTATGCTAAGTATATATGCTAAATATGTATACACACACTTGAATATATACCTCTCTCTCTCTCTCTCTCTCTCTCTCTTTTTCTCTGCTCCATTCCCCTCCTTTTCACTTTGTCTAAAAATCAATGAAAAAAATATTCTTGGTGAATATTAAAGAAAAATTATTCAAAATAAGATAGGCAATTTCCAACAATTTTATGTGTTAGATGTACACAAAGGAAAAAAAAATGCTATACTACTTCAAATAATTTATTATCTATATATATAAAAGGTTAATATGTTGTGTCTGACCAGTCGCTATGACAGTCACTGACCACCAAGGGGCAGACACTCAATGCAGGAGCTGCCATGATGCTCACTGGCAATATGGACTTGGTGACCATAAAGCAACACTTGGCTTCCCCGAAGTGGAACACAAGCCCCACCATCACCTTGGAGCCATAGCCCACCAAATCCCGGTCAATGCTGCCAAGACCCCAAGGTGCAAAATGCAGCCCATAGCCCAATCCAGTATGGAAACGGTCGCTGTGGGCACCAGTTAATAACTTCAATTAGCAATGCCTGGCTTCTTTTCCTTAGAAACAATTAGCCTCCTTGCAGTTTCTTCACCCTAGGAACATGACTTGCTTTATAGGTAGGTGCAAACATTTCACACTTCAACAAAATGTCTGTGAAGCATTTTCCCATGTCTCATCTCATTTGATTCTCACAGAAGTCCTGGAGTAAGTAGATTCAAGATCCAGGGGAATCTTATTTTATTTTCATTATCAGGAAAATGGAGATTTAGAAAGTTTAGAAACTTCACCCAACTGAAAAGAAGAAATGGTGGACCTTGAAAACGACTTCAGATTTTCTCACTGCACAGAATGTAGTCAAACTCTGATGCAGTTAAATACTAGTATTTTACCCTTTGTTCTCCCTGAATGATCTACAGTAATAATGTGCTTCATATCGATATTTACTTCTGTGTTGCTAACAATTAGCTGAAAGAGAATTTGGGGTGCTGCACTGGGCTGGAAAAAGTTTAGCTAAATCAGAAAGCAGATCTAATTTAGAAAGTTTATTCTGTATATATAAAGAGCTAAGTTGACTCACACATGCACGATACATATAAAATTTTCATTGGTGCCAATCGCATGTGTGTATATTGATCTGTCATTGTTGATTGTGACTTTGGTTGACACTTCTGTGAGAAGATGAATAGCAATATTAAAATATTTCTTCTAATTAATTTTCTTTCAATGTGCATGAACTTGTGTACTGGGCCACTAGTTGAAATAATAAAAGATAATCAATAATATATAGTACAGAACAAAAATTATTATACTTAATGTATGATTGGAATAGAGGAGTACAAAAATAGGGGTAACTAATTCTGTCTAGAACACCTACAGGAATACTTGTAGGAACACCATCAGTGACTGGTAAAATAAACAAGTCTTATAATTATTTTTCTGGAATCCATTTCCATATATCATGCATAAAATATACTAATCCTTCTTCATTTTTACCACCAGTGAACCTTGAGTATCTATTTATCTACCTATTTATCTCTCTCTCTCTTTCTCTCTCTCTCTCTCTCTCTCTCTCTCTCTCTCTCTCTATATATATATATATATATATATATATATATATATATAAAAGCCTAAGTGACTATTATGACCAAACAACCAGAAAT
>JAAGEH010002534.1:45657743-45799207 GCA_011751065.1 Lasiurus cinereus | reverse complement strand
CTCTCTCTTTCCCTCTCTCTCTCTCTCTCTCTCTCTCTCTCTCTCTCTATATATATATATATATATATATATATATATATATATATATAAAAGCCTAAGTGACTATTATGACCAAACAACCAGAAATTGGAACAACCGACCTGTCAGTCATTATGATGCACACGATCACCAGATGCTCAACACAGGAACTGACCATTGGTATTAAGTGCACTCCCATAGACAACTTCCTGTGGCCCCTCCCCTCCCCTGCTGGCTGACCTCCTTACTGGCCCCAATGGGGGGCCAGCTGGCCAACTTCCTGCAGGTCCTAACCCCACCCTGCCAGCCACCAAACTTTCATGGTCACTCCCACTTTCAAGGTCACTACCTAGCCAGCTAACCTCCTGGGGTTCCTCCCCCTGGCTGGCCAGCCCCCTGATAGGCCCTGATCACTGTCCAGGCAAAAGGACCCCACCTGTGCATGAATTTGTGCACTGGAGTTTTATAATTTTACTAATAAGTCTGTATTTATACATTTCTTATTTAAATGTAAATTTTCTCAGCTAGACTATGATTTTCTTTGGAATCTAAGAAGTAATTTTTTTTCATTGTTATATTCTCAGGAGATAGTACCTTTCCTGAAATTCATATTTTACTCCATTTTTTCCAAAATGATTTAATTGACATAAAGTGCATGCATAGCTCTACATATTTTAGGATTATTATAAACTCCTTGTTTCTTTTTTTCTTGAGAGTGGTGATATCATTCAACTGAAGAATGAATCAAAATTAACCCAAAGATTAGCCTTCCAAAATGAATTTGTATTTTAACGTTTTACATTTAATTATAAGTGAATATTTGTACATGCATATAAATACATATGTTAGTAAACAATTAGTCAAAATAATTTCTATTGAAACATATTGTTCTTATGCTATTAAAATATATGCTTTATGATATATCTTAGGTTACATTTGCCTTTTTATATCCCATAAACAATTAAAATTATATTTTAAAAATTTAATATTTATAATAATGTTTATTTTATTGTTGTAATGACAGTTTTTTTCTCACAATTTGGTCTTGTTATTTTTTATTATTTTAATTCACCAAGTAATGTTAAAATTCTTTCTAAATAATTCTTACTATAAAAATAGTACAGATATAGAATATTTTCATCAATAAGTTCTATTGGTTAATGATGATACAGACAATTTAGTAAAGTTTGAATATTTATTCATATACTAGAGGCCCAATGTATGAAATTTGTGCATAGATAGGGTCCATAAAGACTGCTGCCTAGCACCAGAGCACCTCCCTTCCCCCAGCTGCCTACTGCCGTGACCAAGGCTGGCTCTGCCCCCTAGTGGAGCACCTAGTCGAACTCCCGGCTGAGGGGATAATTTGCATATTAGGAGTTTATTACATAGGATAGTTTAGATACTCTTATACTTAAGGCAGGTACTTGTTATAGACTGAATCTCTGTCTCCCCAAATTCAAATGTGAACCTAAATCCCAAATATTTGGAGATGGAGCCCTTAAGAGTAATTAGGATTGATAGATTCATGCTAACACCCTCTTGATGGAATTAATGCCTTTGTAAGAAGAGATACTAGAGAGCTTGTTTACTGACTTCCTCATGTAGAAACACAATCAGATTTAATAAAAGAATAAATAAAACTAATCCTAACTATATAACAAAACACACAAAATGAGAACATGACCATCTGCAAGCCAGAAGGAGAACCCTTCTCTGAACCTGACCATGTTAACCTGCTAATCTCACACTTCCAGCCACCAGAACTATGAGAAAATAAATGCCTATTGTTTAAGTTGCCCATTCGGTGATATTTCATTATAATAGCAAGAGCTGACTAATACAGTACTGAAAGATATACATGTCAGGTGGTAAAATAACTTCTCAAGTTGGAAGGCAGAGAAGATTTCCATAAACTATTTTTATAATTTAGCTTAAAGATATCAAATATGAAAAAAGTGTGTGTGTGTGTGTCTGTTTCTGTGTGTGATTTTACTAATTTTGAATTTAAAAATTACATGTTTATGTGTTTTTTTTTGGTTGTTTTTTTTTTTGAGAAGAGCATGAGTAATAAGCAAGTATGGTTCTTAAGAAGCTCATTAGCTTATGGAGAGAATAAAATCTCATAAGTTACAACAAGCCATTTTGACTTTTTTCTTCATTAATTAACTTATCAAGTTCAGAGACCATAAAAAGTGAAAGGTTATGAGAGGCAGTATTTCAAAATGTTATGACATTGTTTTCTACCTAACAGAATTACCAATTTAAGAACATGTTATTCAATTACTATTTTAGTATAGCAAATTGGCCAACTAATATTTATCCAAATATTATTTTTTTCTCTGGAATCATTTTCATAGTTTTATTACATTTTAATGCATGCCGGTAAGTTTAAAATATAAACAGATTTTTGTTTTGTCTATACATTCCTCATAAAAAGTAATACATTATGTTTAATAAAACATGATGAAGATCATGAGGAAAAATTAAGAGAAATGCAGGTATTACAACATGTGAAAACTCAGTATCTTATATAGAAGTAAAGCTCTAAAAAAGGGAAATATTCCCTTCATTTCACATTAATATGTTTATGATAATATCTAAATTTTTTAAATGCAGAAAGAATTCTAGTTAATTATAAGAATTTTATCTGTGTGTGTGTGTGTGTGTGTGTGTGTGTGTGTGTGTGTTTGTGTTTTGTTTAATCCCTTTAAATTTTTTAAAAATAAATCATAGGCAACAGTATGGTGATTACCAGATGGAAGGGGAAATAGGGGAAGTAGAAGAAGGTACAGCGGGATAAATGATGATAGAAGGAGACTGACTTGGATAAGTGAGCCACAATATAATATACAGATGTATTGTAGAATTATACACCTGAAATGATATAATTTTATTAAGTCAACCATCTCCAATAAATTCAATAAAAAATAAGAATTTTGGTTATTCCAGTATCCAACAAAGATATTACAAGTTTTTCAAGAATAAAAAAAAATTTAGAAATAGAACAAAAAATTGCTCACGAGTTTGATATCTTAAACCAAAATTGCATAACTGTTGTGTGAGTACAATTTGGTCTCAGTTAAAACCAATGAACTTCTATTACTTGGACGTATTTGCCAAGCAAGATGATGTAGCCTCACCTGTGTGAGAAGCAGAATCTCAAAGAACATGATAATGATTTCAGAATTAGTGAGCCGAGCCAATATTGGTAGTTAAATTAGCAAAACCCAAATAGCTAAAGCCCATTCACAGAAACCCAACTTTCAAAAAGCCATTTTAAATAATTTACTTGTTACTTTTAATTATTTATAAGGTTTCCTTTAGCTCATATTAATTTTAAAGTATACAATAATTCATATTAATTAACACAGTAATTTAATGGGATACTGGAGTTTCTACGAAGTTTTAGTTGACCTTACTTTTTTTCTCTCTAAATACCGGAATATATTGATTCTGAAAAAATGGAAGACCAAAAAGCAGAAAAAAAAAAAAAAACCTGTTGACATTATCCAAATTGCCATATAAATAATTATGTTGGTGAAACTGTAAGTTGATTATATCTAGAAAATTAGTTTTATAAAAGGATGAAGCAGCCATTCAGGATATTGACATTTCAAAAACTGACTTCCTTCAGCTTCTCTCATTGATAATTGATTGCCACGTGCCAATAAAGGGCCAATTTCTAGCTTTGTCATGATATAATGCCAGTTTCTTAGAGCAACATTGACCTACCTCAGTGGTCAGCAAACTCATTAGTCAACAGAGCCAAATATCAACAGTACAATGTTTGAAATTTCTTTTGAGAGCCAAATTGTTTAAACTTAAACTTCTTCTAATGTCACTTCTTCAAAATAGACTTGCCTAGGCTGTGGTATTTTATGGCAGAGCCATACTCAAGGAGCCAAAGAGCCCCATGTGGCTCACTAGCCGCAGTTTGCCGACCACTGACCTACCTAATCAGAGGGTAAGAGGTGTTTAATGTTTAAAAAAAGATTTAGCTTACCTTAATCTTAGTAGCTGAAACTGAATCAGTGTCTTTTCCTCGAAATTTATCCTTAGTGTAGTCTTTGACTAGCTTAAGAGATTTCGAAAGATCCCTGACCTGTACAAAGAGGAATTGATTTTTTTCTCCAGTACTGCTAAATACCAGAAACTTAGAAGGACACATCATCAATAAATCCTATCAGAGATTCTAAGGGAACCTACAATTATTTATATGCAATAGAAAGGAGAGCAAGAACATACTGATACTTCCAAAATTGAGCTTGTAAATATTTTTTATTCAAATATTAGTTTTTAACAAGATAATCAGAATGGCCATGTCACCTGAATTAGTTTAAAAATTTTTTTTAAGTGGCCTGAATTTTATGAGGAAAAGCATGGTTCTGAATTGAATTAACTACACACATTAAAATAATTATGTTTGATAGGGGGAAACCAAGATGGTAGCATAGGTAAACACCTGAACTTGCTGCCTCATACAACCACTTCAAAACTACAACTAAAAGACAAAATGGACATCATCCCGAACCACAGGAAGGCTGGCTAAGTGGAAATTCTACAACTAAAAGGAAAGAGAAAAGCATACTGAGACTCAGAGAAGTTGCAGAAGTAAAGTGCAGAGGTACGGAGGTGAACACGCAGAAAGGGCTGGAAACTAAGTACACAGTTGTCTTTCTCAATCCACAGGGAGACACAAGCTTCTAATTGCTCTGAACTCCAGTTCTGAGCTAGACTCTGGCGACCCAGATTCATACCGAGAGAAACTGGACTGTCTGGTATTGGGAGGAACTCAAGGGCACTTTCTTTCAGAGATGCTTGCAGTGATTACCACTGGACACTGAGACCCAGGGACCTCTTAGGGCAGGGCTGGCTCAAAGCCATTTCTGTTTGCTCCACCCTGAGACCTGGTCACACCCAAGCTATGTGTAGGGTTTTTGAATATGAATGGCCTGGTCCTTTGAAATCTAAAATTATCTAACAAACAGACATCCAAAAGTAGGCCCAAGTCCCCACAGCAGCTTGCATTGCTTCATAGCTGGGCCTCATCTGGGCACCTCCAAAACCCAAACAAAGAAAAGGAATCTACAGATCACTTTATAGCTCCTGTTTGGGGGACCTCAGGCAGAGGCTAAATTAGCACCTCCTTGGAGATCCAAGAGCCAATGTTCCCAGTAGTCAGAGAGGGACCATACAGATTACAACTCCTCAGATCCATAAAGGACACACTCAGGAGGCAGACTCAGTGAGCACCAAAGCCCCAATGAACCAAGTCTTGCCTTATAAGGGTGTCTCTAGCACAGAAGTTCTCCCATCATAGACAAAGCTGAGCCACACAATCAGTTGGCCTGGAGGTCAATTCTTCCCAGTGATATTAACAACAATCAAGGCTTAACTACAACAAGACTGTGCACACAGCCCACAAAGGGGAACACCAAGAGTGTCCACCTCAGGTACTGGGGAGGCTGAGCCAATGGCCCCTATAGGACACGTAGCACACAAAGCCACACTATCAACATAGGGAAGCAGCCAAAATTTGGAGACAAAGAAACAGGTCACAAATGAAAGAAATGGAGGATATAGAGTTCAAAACCAAGGTTATAAGGTTTTTCAAGAATTTTCTAGAAGCCACCGATAAATTTAGTGAGACCCTCGAAGATATGAAAAAGGACCAACTAGAAATTAAGCATACCCTGACTGAAATAAAGAATAATATACAGATACCCAATAGTAGACTAAGGAATTGCAAGAATAAAGTCAAATATTTGAAATACAAAGAAGCAAAAACCACCCAACTGAAAAAGAAAAAAGAATAAAAGAAATATGAAGATAGTGTAAGGAGCCGCTGGGACAACTTCAAGCATACCAACATGCAAATTAAGGGGGTGCCAGAAGGAGAGAGAAACCAAGATATTGAAACCCTATTTGAAGAAATAATGACAGAAAACTTACCCATCTGGTGAGAAAAAATAGATTTATAAATCCAGGAAGTACAAAGAACCCCAAACAAAAGTAATCCAAAGAGGACCACAATAAGATACATCATAATAAAAAATGCCAAGAGCAAAAGACAATGAGAGAATATTAAAACAGTTATCCACAAGGGAGTACTCATATAATTGTCAGCTGATTTCTCAACAGAAACTATGCAGGCCAGATGGGAGTGGCAAGAAATATTCAAAGTGATGAGTAGCAAGAACCTACAACCAAGATTAATCTACCCAGCAAAGATACCATTCAGAATTGAAGGGCAGATAAAGAGCTTCATAGATAAGAAAAAGTTAAAGGTGTTCATCACTGCCAAAAGAGTATTATATGAAATACTGAATGATATTCTTTAAGAAGAGGAAGAAGAAGAAAAAGGTAAAGAAAAATTATGCACAACAAATACATATCTATCAACAAGAGAATCTAAAAATCAAATGAATAAAAATATGATGAACAGAATAAACTGCTGAATATAATAGAATCAGGGGCATAGAAAGGGAGTGGACTGACAATCTTTGGGAGGAAAAGGGTGTGGGGAGTGCAGGAAAAGACTGGACAAAAATTATACACTTATGGATGAGGACAGTGGGGATCAGGAGGTAACAACATGAGGTGGAATGGAACCAGGTAGAGGGGAGCTATGGGCGGGAAAAGGAGGAACAACTCTAATAATCTGAACAATCAAGATTTATTAAAAATAAATAAACAATAAAATAATTATATTCTTAGTAAAATACAAAATAATAGTTTCTTCATTTAAAAAAATTGAGAATTCTGAAACACCAGTCAGAAAGAACATATGCATCCCTATGTCCATAACAGCCTTATATAAAATAGCTAAGATCTGGTAACAGCTCAAGTGCTCATCAGCAGATGAGTGGGTAAAAAATTGTGCTACATTTACACAATGGAATACTATGCAGCTGTAAAAAATATCTCTTACTCTTTGTGACAGCATGGATGGACATGGAGATTATTATGCTAAGCAATATAATCTAGTCAGAAATAAGTTAAGTATCACATGATCTCACTTATATGTGGAATCTCATGAAAAACATAAACTGATCAACAAAATAGGTCTAGAGTAGTGGTCAGCAAACTCATTAGTCAACAGTCAAATATCAACAGTACAAATGATTGAAATTTCTTTTGAGAGCCAAACTTTTTTAAAATTAAACTTCTTCTAATGCTACTTCTTCAAAACAGACTTGCCCAGGCCATAGTATTTTGTGAAAAAGCCTCATTCAAGGGGCCAAAGAGCCACATGAGGCTTGCAAGCCACAGTTTTCCAACCACTGGTCTAGAGCATAGGTATATGGAACAGAAAGGCAGGTGGAAGAGAAGATAAGGTTCGAAGGACCAGAAGAGATTAACCAAGAACATATATGCATATATGTATAACCCATGGACACAGCAAATAATGTGGTAAGAGCCTGGTTGGGATGGATTTGGGTGGAAGGGAGCAAAGTGTGAGGACAAAAGGGAGATACCTGTCATACTGTCAAAAATACAAAAAGAATCTAGAAAAAGAAAGGAGAACAAATAATAAAACAGGTTGACTTGTAAAAGTAGCAAGAGATAAGCTAGATAAAATAAACCTATGTTTATGACAATCTGTAATTATTACACTGAAAAAAATCACTGAGGACAAAATCAATACAGTATAATGATATATGTATCAAATATATGTAAATAAAAATGGAATAATAACTTGATGAAGCTTATTTTTAAAGTTGCATTTGGGAATTTTCTTAAAGAAAATGTATGAAATAAATAAAATAACTCAATATAAAGTATAATAATAATTACTAGCTTGTTGCTATTGATTCCATTTTCATAATTGTCTAAATTTTATTTAAAAAAAACTCATTTAAAAAAAACACAGTAACAATTTAAAGAATATATAAGCTCAAGGTCCAGAGACTTCAGGGAAATACCTAGTAACTTGTAGCTCTTAGAGAGTTAAATGAAGAACCCAATAAGAGTCTCTGGATTTAGTATATGTCTGACAACCAAGAACAATGTAGGAAAGAGAGAAAAGACAAAAACTGTATGCTTTCACTTATATGGGGAACTAAATAAACAAAATAAATGAACAAACAAATGAAACAAAAATAGACTCATATATAGAGAGATCAAAATCAAGGTTACCAGAGGTGCTGGGTAGAGTTATGGTAGGGTAATGTGAAGGAGAATATAGTCATAATTTTGTGATATGTTTGCTGTGACAGATGATTATTAGATTTAGTGTGGTGATTACATTCCAAGGTTTATAAATTTTGAATTACATTTTAATTGTACACTGGTAATTAATATGCTGTGTATAAATATACTTAAAATCTATATTAATAAAAGGGAAATATGTGAATTATACTGGGAAGCCTTTCAGATGTCCTTTCTAGACAAATCCATGATGTTGGGGCTGAGGCAAAGGTGGTTAGGGACAATCAGGCTCGCAGGAAAGAGCAGTTGGAGGAGATCAGGCTGGCAGGGGAGGGCAGTTGGGGGTGAGCAGGCCATCAGCCAGATTGGTTAGGGGCAATAAGGCAGACAGGCAGGTGAACAGTTAAGACCCAGCAGTCCCAAATTGTGAGAGAGATTTCTGACTGCTGGTTATCCCCTGAGGGGCCCCAGATTGGAGAGCATTCAGACTAGGCTGAGGGACAGCCCCCGACCCCCATGCATGAATTTCATGCACTGGGGCACTAGTTTATAATAAAAACGAATCATTTATGAAAAATTATATTTTGCTACACCATTTATCGCTAGATAGAATATGTAGATATTCCAGTCCTATATAATAAAAGCCTAATATGCCTAGTGTCTGGTCATCCATTTGGTCATTCAACCAATCAAAGCATAATATGTTAATGTTATGCTAAGGCCACTCAATTACTCTCTATGATGTTCACTGACCACCAGGATGCAGTTGCTATGACCAGTAGGTTAGCTTGCTGCTGGGGTCCAGCCAATTGGGACTGAAAGATAGGCTGGGCATGCCCTAGAGCCCACACGTGGTCCCTCCCTGGCTGGACAACCTCCCAGGTCCTGCCCCAACCCTGATTCTGCACTGCTGGGGTCCCTTGGCTTGGCCTGTGTCATCTTGCAATCAGGCTGAGGGGCCCCCTCCACTTGGTGAATGAATTTGGTGCACTGGGCCTCCAGTAATGGATAATTGGGAAACCTTCTGCTACCCATAAATACTCTACTTAGTGGTGTCCAAAACATTTTTCTTCTCCCTGCATTGTTAATTGTAGTTTCTAATTCCATCTGTATTTAGAGACTGGAACTCTCAGCATACAACATACATAGGGTAAAGGAGAGATGATTGGAAAAACATTGCATCCTACAATGTAAAATTGCATATATTTGGCCAAAGAGAAAAAAAAGAGTAGTGAGAAAAGTTAATGTTGGTGTAGTCTGTGTGAGGGTACTCCTTTTATTAAATTTTCTCTACATATAAAATAAATGTAAACAACAGTATATTTTCCATTGAACAGAAAGAACTGGGCAGCTCTAACTAAAAACTATACTTTAGTGAATAGTGCAACACATGATGACTGGATGAAAGCTGGTGTGTATTACTGTGAACTTACCCTCCAAGTGTATATGCAAGTAGGAAAACCCACATAAATATTAGTAAATGCTAAGAAGGTAAAAAATTTTTCATCATCAGTTTCTATTGGCAGAGGAACCTAAAAGAATTGTTTTCCATTAATGAGGAAAAGGGGAACAGAATGAGAACTATGGGGGAAAGAAAAACAACAAACTTACAGCTGATGCCAGAAAAAAATATTAATACATATATTAATTTTAAGGTAAATCATAATAGGAGGGGGTACAATGTAAAAATTGACAGAATTCCTATCTAATAAAACAGTAATATGCAAATTAACCATCACTCTGATACACCCACCAGCCACACCCACCAGTCAATCAGAAGCAAGTATGCAAATAACCCAACCAAGATAGCTGCAGCCACAGATCGAGCAGAAGGCTTGGGTTTCACCGGCAATGGAGGAAGCCAGGCTTTCTGCAACCCTGGTGGATCCAGGCCTCCACTCAAGGCTACAAAGTTTCAATTATAGAAAATAAGTAAATCTCAACAAAAATGGCAGCAGCCATGGAGCTGGAGAGAACAGGAGGCTTGGGTTGCTCCCTGTAATGGAGGAAGCCAAGCTCCCACAGCCCTGGCCTTCTTTGGCCTCCACTTAAGGCTACAAAGTTTCAGTTATAGAAGAGAAAAAAATGCCAGATCCCATGGCCTCTGCCAGCTCACAAACCACCACAGGCCCCTCACCTAGGCCACCCCACACTCCAGAGGAAAACCCATCCTGACCTGGGACATCCTTCAGGGCAAACCAGCTGGTCCCCATGCATGAGGCCTTTATCCTATCCAATAAAAGACTAATATGCAGATTGACCATCATCCCAACACACAAATATGGCTGCCCTCATGTGATCAATGATGGCTGCCCCTATGTAGACACAAGATGGCTGCCACATTGCATTCTACAATAGAAATTTGCATACGCTTGGGCAAAGAGAAAAAAAAAAGTACTGAGAAAAATTTTCATCCAGTTGTTATGTATTGCATTATTCACTAATGTACAGTCTTCAGTTAGAGCCAGCAAAAGAGGGCAGTTGGGAGAGACCAGGCCTGCAAGGGAGGACACTAGCATTGATCAAATCTGCAGGGGAGGGTAGTTGGAGGCAACTGGGCCTACAGAGAAGGTCAGTGGGGAGAGATCTAGGCCTCCAGGGGAGGGCAGTTAGGGATGACCAGGGCTGCAGGGGAGGGCAGTTAGGAGAAAAAAGGCTGGCAGGGAGCAGTTAGGCATCAATTAGGCTACAGGGGATTGGTTAGGAAGGGAACAGGCTGGCAGGTAGAAGCAGTTAGGGGCAATCAGGAAGGCAGGCAGGTGAGCAGTTGGGAGCCAGCAGTCTTGGAGTATGAGAGGGATCCCAGATTGGAGAGAGTGTAGGCTGGGCTGAGGGACACACACCCCTGCATGAATTTCATGCACTGGGCCTCTAGTAATGAAATAAAAAGATAGAAAGCACAATAGCCAAATTAGAATCTGCTTTGAGAAAGTGTTGGAAAGTGAAAACTGAATCACTGAAAAATTTTCAAATATAAAATTGAGCAAATTTCTCAGAATTTGAGGAAACACCAAAGACTGATAAAATATTTTGAGGGATAAACACAGAATAAAGTAGGAAAAAAAATTAAGTTGAAAATGAGCTCCCTTCCCTCCCAAAAATAGCCAGAATTATTTAAACAAAATTGATAATAAAATCTAAAATTGAAGAAAATCTTTCTATACTGAACAATTATGATTTCAGGGATAAACAAAAAATCTTACATCTAGACACAAAATGAATATATTCAACACACAGTTTGTCCTCCAAAATGTATACACACTTGGAATAATTATTAGTTCCAATGGATTAAATCTGAAAAGAAAGAAACATCAATTGAGCTATCAGCTGTTAGAGTGTGTATGCATTTTGGGGGAGACACTCTGCTTATACAGAATCATAGTAGCTTCAAATTTTTATCTTATTATTGAATTCTAAAAAAAACACCCAATGAGTGTCTAAAGTGTTTAGAATAGAAATGTAATATCCCAATGATTATATTCTTAAATTATTGTCTCTGTGAGCAAAGGAAAAATAATAACAGATGTACAATATTCTAAAAAATACTCTATGGAGTGTTTCTCTCAAAATGAAATATTAAACATTATTTAATATTCTCTAGTGAAGATAAATATTAATCAAGTCAGAATTAAGATTGGAAATATATGTGTTTAATGAATATAGTAGAGGGTGAGAAGAGAATATTGCGGTAATATTCTGTGTGAATTATACCTTAAAGCAGTGGTTCTCAACCTTCCTAAGGCCGCAATCCTTGCATACAGTTCCTCATGTGGTGGTGACCCCAACCATGAAATTTTGCTACTGTTATGAATCGTGATATAAATATCTGCATTTTCCAATGGTCTTAGGAGACCCCTGTGAAAGGGTCATTTGACCCCCAAAAGGGTCGCAACCCACAGGTTGAGAACCGCTGCCTTAAAGGGTCTTTTTTGATGCTATCTAATGAATTGGTGGGGAAAACAATCTATGCCTCTATGGGTTTTTAATATTCTGTTATTTAAGGCTAATAGACAAGAATTTCTCTTGATCCCTTTAACAATGGCATAGCTATGAAGAATGTGTACATATATCACACAGATACAATATTCTAATGACTGGATTCCAGCTCAACCTAGTAACTATTTTACCATTGTTTCTTTGATGCCAAAATTGAACCTTGGGATTATATATGTAACATTCTGATACATTTAATTTTTTCTCTGCTCTTTTCTATGTGAAGCTATGGAAGACAGTGTGTCATGAAATGGTAAATATAATAATTGGAGGAATTTTGATACTGATAAAAATCATTAAAAAAATCATATAAGCACATCTGTGGGGAAGCATGAGACTTGGTTGGAAAGTCTGAAAGGATGATTCTTAGAAAGGCGGAAGGCCTCTAGAGGATTCTTGCTTAATGTGGCAGACCCTCCCTTGACTTTTTCAAACAAGTCTGAACCCCCTCCACACCTTCCATTTTACTGGAATCTTTATATTTAGACTCAAGACACCCTTGCTTAAAGGACACTGCAGATGCATGTGTCTTCTCAAGGATACTTACCCCCCCCTGATAGGATATAATAGTTAATTTAGTTTAAGCTGTTGTTACAATAAAAGCCTAAGGAGAAAGGTGAATTGGGCTGTTTGGTTCCTTTAGTGAGGCAATCCCTTAGCCCTCTCTTTCACAGAAATGTGTCAGAATAATCGTCCATCAGTAAGTAGGGTCTGTTGGTCAGCCCTGGCACACAGCTTACAGTGACAACATGATATAAACATGCACTTGTTTTTTTCAGAAAGAGGCAACAGTCTGACTAATGGTCATTATAAATTTGTATTTACAGAGTTGCAAAATAAATTTGCATATGCTTGAGAGAACAATTTAGGAGATACTAATGACCACTTCTTAGTCTTACCTGCAGGAGATTGCTTCATACCTTACTCTGATAGTGGAATATAGGGATATATTTAATAGTTTAATAATTTATCCAACAACCAAAACTTTGGAAATAAACAAAACACCTAACACATACAGTTTTATTCTCTCTGGAGCAAATAGTTATAAATAAAGGTATACATTAAAACATACCTGTCATTCTATTCTAATCAAAAGTGAGCTAAAACTCAAGAGAAAAAAACAAAACTAAGGAACCTAAAAGAATGTAGATAACATCTGGAAAACTCTTCTTTATATTTTTAGAATGTGGAAAAAATCTTACAATTTGATTTTCTGTTTATACTCGAAAATCAATATTTTAAATATTACTTCTGTTATAAAATAATATATTAAAGATGAAAAAGTAATGAATGAAGTTAGAGGATGGGAACATAAAAGGAGTGAAGTGAACATAGAATACGGTAACATAGAAACTAAGTGTATGGAAATTATTAAATGAGATTTAAAAGTCAAAAATATATATATTCTCTACAATGTGTGTTCATATGAAAACATATCTACAGAAATTGAGTTCCTCAAAGATGTGATAGTATGTATTATTAATTTTTATGGCAGAGATAAGCTAATCATACACAAGAGCTATATTCTCTATCGACAGCACAAAATTAGACAATATTTCTCAGTCTTTATTTTTTTAATTTATTTTTATTATTTTTATTTTTATTTGATTAAGGTATTACATGTGTACATATCTTCCCATTGTCCCCCACCCACTCCCATACATGCTCTCACCACCACAGTGTCTTGTGTCCATTAGGTATGCTTACATGCATGCAGACAAGTCCTTTGGATGATTTCCTGTCTCCCCCACCACTCCCAAAACTTTCCACTGTAATTTGGCAGTCTGTTTGATGCTTGACTGCCTTTGAATCTATCTTTTTGTTTATCAGTTTATTAAGTTCTTTATTATCCATAAATGAGTGATCATGTGGTATTTTTCTTTCATTTACTGGCTTATTTCACTTAACATAATGCTCTCCATTTCCATCCAGGCTGCGGCAAAAGGTAAGAATTTCTTCTTTTTTATATCAGCATACTATTCCATTTTGTAGATGTACCACGGTTTTCTGATCCAGTCATCTCTTGATGGGCACCTAGGCTGTTTCCAAATCTTAGCTATTGTAAAATTGTATTCCTATGAACATAGGAGTGGATATATCCTTTCCAATTGATGTTTCCAGTTTCTTAGGATATATTCCTAGGAGTGGGATTACTGGGTCAAATGGGAGTTCCATTTTTAGTTTTTTGAGGAGACTCTATACTATGCTCCACATTGGCTGTACGAGTCTGCATTCCTACCAGCAGTGCACAAGGGTTCCTTTTTTCCACATCCTCTCCAGCACTTGTCATTTGCTGATTTGTTGGTGATAGCTATTCTGACAGGTACATCATTGTCCCTTTGATTTGCATCTCTCAGATAATTAGTGACTTTGAGCATGTTTTCATGTCTCTTGGCCTTCCTGCTATCTTCTTTTGAAAAGATTCTATTTAAGTCCATTGCCCATTCTTTTATTGAATCATTTATCTTCCTTTTATTGAGTTGTATGAGTTTCCTGTAAATTTTGGAGATAAAATCTTTATCAGTGATAACATTTACAAATATGTTCTCCCATACAGTGGGCTTTCTTGTGGTTTTATTGATGGTTTCTTTTGCTATGAAAAAGCTTTTTATTTTGATGTAGTCCCATTTGTTTATTTTTTCTTTAGCTGCCATAGCCCTGGGAGTAGTATCAGTGAAGAAGTTCCTTTGATATATGTCTGAGATTTTTCTGCCTGTTGATTCTTCTAGTATTTTTTATGGTTTCCCATTTATGTTTAATGCCTTTATCCATTTTGAATTTATTTTTGTATATGGTGTAAGTTGGTGGTCTAGTTTCATTTTTTTGCATGTATCTGTCCAATTTTTCCAACACCATTTATTGAAGAGACTGTCTTGACTCCATTGTATGTTCATGCCTCCTTTATCATATATTAATTGTGAATAGTGGTTGGGGTAAGTATCTGGGTGTCTATTCTATTCCATTGATCTATATGCCTGTTCTTGTGCCAGTACCAGGCTGTTTTGAGAACAGTGGCTTTGTAATACAGCATGAAAGCTGCTATTGAAATCCCTCCTACTTTGTTATTCTTTCTCAGAATTGCTGTGGCTATTCAGAATCTTTCTTTATTCCAGATGGCATAGTTCATCTAGGAGAGTTTTTTCTAGGTCTGTGAACTATGCAATTGGTATTTTAATGAGGAGTGCATTGAATCTATAGATTGCTTTGAGTAGAATGGACATTTTGATGATGAACATTCTACCAGTTCATGAACACCTTATGCTCTTTCATCTATTTATATCTTGCTCTATCTCCTTTTTCAATGTACTATAGTTTTCTGAGTAGAGGTCTTTTACCTCCTTAGTTAAGTTTATCCTGAGGTATCTTAAGTATTTTGGTGTGATGGTAAATGGGATTGCTTTTTTTAGTCTTTTTTTTCTGTACATTCTCTATTAGAGTATAGAAATGCCATAGATGTCTTGGCATTAATTTTCTATCCTTCTACATTGCTGAATCTTTTATTAAGTCAATTTTTTGAGGTAGTCTTTAGGTTTTTCTATATACAGTATCATGTCATCTGTGAATAATGACAGTTTTACTTCTTATTTTCCAATTTGAATTCCTTTAATTCTTCTTGTCTAATGACAATGGCTAGTATGTCCACCACTATGTTGAATAGGAGTGGTGAGAGTGGGCATCCTGTCTTGTTCCTGTTCTTAGGGGAAATGGTTTTAGTTTTTGCCCATTGAGTATGATGTTGACTGTGTGTTTGTCATATATGGCCTTTATTATGTTGAGGTATGATCCTTCTATTCCCACTTTGCTGAGAGTTTTTATCAAGAAAGAGTGTTGGATTTTGTCAATGCTTTTTCTGCATCACTTGATATGAATATATATTTTTTACATCTCAATTTGTTTATGTGATGTATCATGTTTATTGATTTGCGGATATTATACCATCCTTGGATTCCTAGGATAAATCTTACTTGGACATTGAGTATTATCATTCTGATGTACTGCTGGATCCGATTTGCTAGAATTTTGTTGAGGATTTTGGCATCTATGTTCATGACAGATATCAGCCTGTACTTCTCTTTCATTGTGTTTTCTTTATCTGATTTTGGTATTAGGGTGATGCTGACTTCATAGAATGAGCTAAGAAGTGTTCCTTTCTTTTGAATTTTTTGAAATAGTATGAGGAGGATAGTTTTAGTTCTCCCTTAAATGTTTGGTAAAACTCTCCTGTGGAGCCATCTGGCCTGGGGCTTTTGTTTGCTGGGAGCTTTTTAATGACTCTCTAATTTTTTTCTGTAGTTATTGGCCTATTGAGATTTTTATATTTTTCCTGATTGAGTTTGGGAAGGTTGTATTATTCTAGGAATATGTCCATTTCATCCAGGTTGTCAAGTTTGTTGGAATAGAGTTGTTTATAATAATCCTTTGTGTTTCAGTGGGGTCTGCTGTTATTTTTCCTCTTTCATTTATGATGTTCATTTGGGTCCTCTCTCTTTGCTTCTTGGTGAGCTTGACTAAAGGTTCATTAATTTGTTTATCCTTTCAAAAACCAAAAGAATATTGGTCTTCTTGATCTTTTCATTGTTTTGTTGGTCTCTATGTTGTTTATCTCTTCCCTGAACTTTATTATTTCCTTCCTGCTACTTACACTGTGCTTTTCTTATTGCTCTGATTCTTACTCTTTGAGTTGTGGGTTTAGACAATTTATTACCATTGTTTCTTGTTTTTTGCAGTAGGCTTATAGAGCTATGAACTTACCTCTCAAGACTGCTTTTGCTGTCTCCATTGATTTTGGGTTGTTGTGTTTTCTTTTTTTTTTCCTTTTTTTTTTAATGTATTACATGTATACATATATCCCCATTGCTCCCCCCTCTCAGGTATACTGCAGCCCTCCAGTGTCTTGTGTCCATTGGTTATGCATATATGCATGCATACAAGTCCTTTGGTTGATCTCTTATCTACCCCACCTTGCTTCTGTCATCTTTTGAAAAGGTAGGTCCGTTGCCCATTTTTTTATTGGATCATTTGTCTTCCTTTTATTAAGTTGTATAAGTTGGCTGTAGATTTTGGAGATTAAACCTTTATCAGTGATAACATTTGCAAATATGTTCTCCCATACAGTCTTTCTTATTGTTTTGTTGATGGTTTTTTGGGGTTTTTCTTGCTGTTCAAAAGCATTTTATTTTGATGTAGTCCCATTTTTTTTATTTTTTATTTACCTTCCATTGCCTTTGGAGCAGTATCAGTGAAGAAGTTCTTTTGGAATATGTCAGAGATTGTGCTGCCTGTGGATTCCTCTACTATTTTTATGGTTTCCCGTGTTTTGTTTAAGTCCTGTATCCATTTTTAGTTTACTTTTGTGTATGGTATAAGTTGGTGGTCCAGTTTCATTTTTTTGCATGTATCTGTCCAATTTTTCCAACACCATTTATTGAAGAGGCTATCTTGGCTCCATTGTATGTTCATGCCTCCTTTGTCAATATTAATTAAGCATACTGGTTTGGGTGGATATCTGGATGCTTTATTCTATTTATTAGTCTATATGTCTGTTCTTGTGACAGTACCAGGCTGTTTTGAGAACAGTTGTTTTGTAATATAGCTCGAAATCTGGTATTGAGATCTCACCTAATTTCTTCTTCTTTTTTAGCATTGCTGTGGCTATTCACAGTCTTTTTTTTGTCCCAGATGATTCTTTGAAGAATTCTCTCTAGGTCTGTGAAATATGTCATTGGTATTTTAATGGGTACTGCATTGAATCTATAGATTGCTATGGGTAATATGGACAATTTAATGATGTTGATTCTCCCAATCCATGATCATAGTATGCTCTTCCATCTGGTTACATCTCCCGCTATCTCTTTTTTCAGTGTCCTGTAGTTTTCTACATATAGGTCTTTTACCCCCTTAGTTAGGTTTATTCCTAGGTACCTTAATTTTTTTGGTGTGATGGTAAATGAGATTAGTTTTTTAGTCTTTCTGTAATTTCCACTATTAGCGTATAGAAATGCCACAGATTTCTTGGAATTAATTTTGAACCCTGCTACGTTGTCCAATTCATTAATTAAGTCAATTCATTTTGGGATGGAGTCCTTTGGGTTTTTTATGTACAGTATCATGTCATCTGCAGATAAGGACAGCTTTACTTCCTCTTTTACAATTTGGATTCCTTTTATTTCTTCTTCTTGTCTAATTGAAATGGCTAATACTTCCAATATTAGGTCGAACAGGAGAGATGAGAGTGGGCATCGTGACTTGTTCCTATTCTTAGGGGAAATGGTTTTAGTTTTGCCCATTGAGTATGATGTTAGCTGTAGGTTTATCACGTATGGCTTTTATGATGTTGAGGTATGATCCTCCTATGCCAACTTTTTTGAGAGTTTTTATCAAGAAAAGGTGTTGGATTTTATCAAATGCTTTTTCTGCATCAATTGATATGATCATGTGATTTTTATCTCTCAATTTGTTTATGTCATGTATCACATTTATTGATTTGCAGATATTGTACCATCCTTGCATTCCTGGGATGAATTTTACTTGGTCATTGTGTTGATCTTTCTGATGTACTGCTCGATCCGATTTCATAGATTTTGTTGACTATTTTGGCATCTATGTTCATGAGAGATATTGGCCTATAATTCTCTTTCATTGTGTTGTCTTTATCTGGTTTTGGTATTAGGGTTATGCTGGCTTCATAGAAGGTGTTTGGAAGTGTTCCTTCTTCTTGAATATTTTGAATAGTCTTAGAAGGATACGTTTTAATTCTTCCTTGAATGTTTGGTAAAACATTCCTGTGTAGCCATCTGGTACTGGGCTTTAGTTTGTGGAAGCTTTTAGATGACTGCTTCAATTTCTTCAATAGTTATTGGACTCTTGAGCTGTTTAGATTCTTCCTGATTGAGTTTTGGAAGGTTATATTTTTCTAGGAATATGTCCATTTCTTGCAGGTTGTACAATATGTTGGAATAGAGTTGTTCATAGCATTTTTTAACAATCCTTTGTATTTGACGGGGTCTGTTGTTATTTCTCCTCTTTCATTTCTGATGTTGTTTATTTGGGTCTTCTCTCTTTGCTTCTTGGTGAGTCTGGGTAGAGGTCTATCAATCTTGTTTATCCTTTCAAAAACCAGCTCTTGGTTTTGTTGATCTTTGGTCTGCATTTTGTTTATCTCTGCTCTGATCTTTACTATTTCCTTCCTTCTGCTTACACTGGGCTTTTCTTGTTGCTCTATTTCTAGCTCTTTGAGTTGTAGGGTGTTAATTTATTACCATTGTTTCTTGTTTTTTGCAGTAGGCTTGCAGGGCTATGAACTTCACTCTCAAGATTGCTTTCACTGTGTCCCATAAATTTTGTATTGTTTTGTTGTCATTGTCATTTGTTGCCATGATGTTTTTATTTCTTTCTTGATCTCTCTGGTTACCCAGTCATTATTTAATAGCATACTGTTTAGTCTCCATGTGTTTGATTTCTTTGTATTGTTTTTATTGTAGTTGATTTCCAGTTTAATGCCACTGTGCTCTGTGAAAATGTTTGATATTATTTCTGTCATCTTGAATTTGACAAGAGTTTTCCTATGACCCAACATATGGTCTACTTTTGAAAATGTGCCATGTGCACTGGAGAAGAATGAATATTCTGTGGCTTTGGGGTGAAATGTTCTGGAGATGTCAATTAATTCCATGTGGTCTAGTGAGTCATTTAGGATTGGTGTTTCTTTTCTGATTTTTTGTTTAGAGGATTTATCCAATGGTGACAGTGGAGTATGAAATGCTCCTACTATGATTGTATTGCTGTCAGTCTCTCCATTAATATCCGCCAGGAGTTGTTTTATATATTTAGGTGTTCCTCTATTGGTTGCCTATATATTTAATAGTTATTTCTTCTTGTTGGATTGTTCCCTTTAGTATTAAGAAGTGGCCTTCTTTATCTATTGTCATGTCCTTCCCTTTGAGGTTTAATTTGTCAGATATAAGTATTGCAACCCCAGCTTTCTTTTCATTTCCATTTGCGTGAAACACCATCTTCCATCCCTTCACTCTCAGTCTGTGTGCATCTCTTTTCCTGAGGTGGGTTTCTTGTAGACAGCAGATGTATGGATCATGTTTTCTTATCCAATTATTTACTCTATGTCTTTTTATTGGAGCATTTAACCCATTTACATTTAAAGTTATTATTGATAGGTACTTATTTTTTGCCATAATTAGTCTTTACCCCCGAGTTTCTTCTTCACTTCCTATTTTTTTTTTATTACAGCAGATCCTTTAACATTTCTTGCATTGCTCATTTGGTGGTAATATATAACCTTTATCCTTTTTTTGTCTGTGAAGCTTCTGATTTCACATTCAATTTTGATTGATAGATTTGCTGGTCATAATACTCTTGGATTCAGACCCTTCCTTTGCATGACTTTGTATATTTCATTCCAATCCCTTCTGGATGGTTGAGTTTCTGTTGAAAAATCAGTTGCTAGTCTTATGGGATTCCTTTGTAGGTAACTTTCTGTTTCTCTCTGACTGGTTTTAAGATTCTTACATTGTCGTTGGTGTTTGCCAATTTAATTATAATGTTTGTCTTGGTGTCATTGTTTTTGGAGTTCAATTTGCTTGGGACTCTGTGAGCTTCTTGTATTTGTGTGGGTTTTTTCTTTTCTATATTAGGAAAGTTTTCTGTCATTATTTCTTCAAACAGGTTTTCTATTCCTTGCTCAGTTTCCATTCTTTCTGGAACCCCAATTATGCAGATGTTGTTTGTTTCATGTTACCCCAATGTACCCTTGGGCTCTCCTCTTGCTTTTTTTATTTTTAATTAAATCTTTATTATTCAGATTATTACATTTGTTTCTCTCTTTTCCCCTCCATAGCACCCCTCCACCCAGCTCCCACCCTTCCCTCTGCCCTTACCTCCCTCCCGTTGACCTCATCCATATGTGTATGATGTTTGTCCAGTCTCTCCCTGTACACCCCTCACGCCTTTTCCCTGAGAATTATCAGTCTACTCCCTTTCTATGCTCCTGATTCTATTATGTTCACCATTTTATTCTGTTCATCAGATTTTTTATTCACTTGATTTTTAGATTCACTTGTTAGATAGATATATATTTGTTGTTCATAATTTTTATCTTTATCTTTTTCCTTCTTCTTCCTCTTCCTCTTCTTAAAGAACACCTTTCAGCATTTCATATAATACTGGTTTGGTATTGATAAACTCCTTAGCTTTTTCTTATCTATGAAGGTCTTTATCTGACCTTCAAATCTGAATGAAAGCTGTGCTGGGTAGAGTAATGTTGGTTTTAGTTTTTGCTATTTATCACTTTGAATATTTTTTGCCACTCCCATATGGTCGGCATAGTTTCTGTTGAGAAATCAGCTGACAGTCATATGGGTACTCCCTTATAGGAAATTAACTGTTTTTCTCTTGCTGTTTTTAATATTATCTCTTTGTCTTTTGCTCTTGGCATTTTAATTATGATGTAGCTTGGTGTGGTCCTCTTTGGATTCCTTTTGTTTGGGGTTCTGTGTGCTTCCTGGACTTGTAAGTCTATTTCTTTTACCAGATGTGGGAATTTTTCAGTCATTATTTCTTTAAATAGGTTTTCAGTATCTTGCTCTCTCTCTTCTTCTGGCACCCCCACAATTCTTATGTTGGTACGCTTGAAGCTGTCCCAGAGGCTCCTTACATTATCTTCACATTTTTGGATTCTTTTCTCTTCTTGCTTTTCCAGTTGAATGCTTTTTGCTTCTTTACATTTCAAATTTTTTACTTAATTCTTGCCTTCCTCTAGTCTGCTGTTAGGGACTTTGTATAATATTTTTTATTTCGGTCAGTGTCTCTAGTTGTTCCTTTTTCATCTCCTCTTGGGACTCGCTAAATTTATCCATCATCTCAGTATCTCTAGTTGGTCCTTTTGCATCTCCTCTTGGGACTTGATAAATTTATCCATCTTTTCTAGCATATTCTTGAAAAACCTTAGAAGCGTGGTTTTGAACTCTATATCCAGTCGGTATTTTTCCCCTCCATTTCTTTTGTTTGTGATCCCTTCTCTTGTCTCGGCATTTTCACTATGCCAGGGAAACTTCTGTTTTGAATTAAGCCTTATGATACCAGACTTGCAAAACCAAAGAAGCCTCTGTTGAGCTTGGGAGGCGTGGAGTCTCAGGGCTTAAGGGACCACCTGGCCTTCCAGTCGGCCCCGACCTCCATGGCTCTTGAGTCTCACGTGACTGGGTAATCGCTGGAGCGGTCCTTGTGAGCGCGCCTGCAGTGCCTCTAGACTGCTGCCTTTCCAGCTCCCCTGCGCACCAGGACCACACAAATCTTGGTGTCCATGGTTTCGCCCGAAACAGGGGCTTAGTGGAGTCAGAAGTGGCACAGTTCGGAGGGTCTGTCTCCTGCCCATTCGCAAAAGACAGCAGCAGAATCAGCAATCTGTCCTCTGTGCAGTGCTGTGCGCACCATCAGACCTCTGATCTTTTTTGACTCCCCTAAATTTCCGTGCACCTCTTCCTTTTCAGAGTCCAAATTCCCCCGGTATGAGTTTCGGCTGGATCTGGGGTTTAATGTCGTAAGATAAGGGGTTCAATGCCGTTGTGAGTCTCCGTTTCCCTCCTGCCAGAGAAAGCCAGGCAGATACTCCGGCACCTGCTCTCTCAGCCCGCGTCTCCGTACCTCAGCTTTTGCAGCTCCTCTGGGTTTCTGTGAGCCCCTCTCTTTCCTTCTAGCTATAGAACTTCCACTCAGCCAGCTTTCCTGTGGTTCTGGATGATGTCCATTCTGTATTTTAGTTGTATTTTTGAAATTGTTGTGCGAGGCAGCAGTGTAGGTATTTACCTATGCCGCCATCTTGGATTTTCTCTCTCTCCTCTTGCTGTTTAATTCTTTTTTGTAGAAGCTGTTGTACTTGGGTATTTTTTCCTAACTTGTCTTCTAGCTCATTGATGCGGTCCTCTGCTTCTTCTAGTCTACTTTTGATGCTTTCTATTGAGTTCTTTAGAGTAGTGATATCATTTTTTATTTCTTCTTGATTATTCTGCATTTCTTCTTGCTTCTTCTTCAGTTCCTCTTGATTCTTGCTCACATTGTCAATTTTGTCTTCCATTTTTTCATCCATCTTATGATCATCTCTTTGAACTCTTTCTCTGGCAGGCTTATTTCTGCTTCTATTTCATTTACTTCCTTTTCTGGTGATACCTGCCTTTCTGTCATATGCAGGCTGTTTCTTCATCTGCCCATGGCCTTTCTTCTCCCAGTGTCTGGTTTTGTAGTTCTCTCTCCTGCATTGATTGAAAGGCACAAACTACAACACAATCAGGTACAACACACAAGACACTTATCCCAGGTGAAATCTGACCTTTATTTGTGCCTTGTTGAGCTCCTCTGAGTCCGTGTGTCTGCACCTATTGGAGAGCAGTGTTCAGTGGGTGCTGCAGCTGCAGCTTTCAGACCGCTACAGACATCCACCTCCCTCTGCAAGATGGCGCAGTCTCCATGATCACGTTGGTGACTCCTGGAGACAAAAATCCCATGGCAATGGAAATGCCTGGTCAGGGGAGCCCCGTCCAGTAATCCCCCACCTTCTCCTGGAGGATAAGTGACTCTTAACTTGCCAACAAACACTCCCAGTGTAACTCTCAGCTGCTCTCTCTACATCTGCCCAGCAACAAGGCTCCAGACAAGTCCATCTATTCCACTGCAATTTTTTTCTCCCAGGTTGTTGTGTTTTCATTGTCAATCGTTGCCATGATACTTTTTTTTCTTCTTTGATCTCTATGATAACCCAGTCATTGTTTAATAGCATGCTATTTAGTCTCCAACTGTTTGAATTTTGGATTGTTTTTATTGTAGTTGATTTCTAGGTTTATGCCATTGTGATCTGAGAAGATAATTGATATTATTTTATCTTTTTGAATTTGAAAGACTTTGCCTGTGTCCTAATATGTGGTCTATCTTTGAAAATATTTCATGTGCCATGGAGAAAAATGTATATTCTGTAGTTTTGGGGGAAAATTTTCTAAAGATGTCAATTCAATCCATCTTATCTAGTGAGTCATTTAGGATTGTTGTTTCTTTGCTGTTTTTTTTTTTTTGTGTGTGTGTGTGTGTGTGTAGTTGATTTATTCAGTTGTGTCAGTTGGGTATTATAGTCCCCTACTATGACTGAATTGCTATGATAGTATCTTCTAGAAGTTGTTTTATGTATTTGGGTGCTCCTGTATTCGGTGCATATATGTTTACCAGAATTATATCTTCTTGTTAAATTGCTCCTTTTAATATTATATAGTGGCCTTCCTTATCTCTTGTTATAGCCTTTACTTTCAGGTCTATTTTATCATATATAAATATTGCAACCCCAACTTTTTTCTCATTTACATTTTCCTGAAAAATGTTTTTCTATCCCTTCCCTCAGTCTGTGTGAATCATTTGTTCTGCGGTGGGTCTCTTGCAGACAACAAATATATGGGTCATGTTTTTTTTATCATCCAATCTTTTGATTCGGGCATTTAATCCATTTATGTTTAATGTTATTATTGACAAGTACATGTTTGTTGTCATATTTTTCTTTAATGTTTGTATTTCTTCTTGTCTTTCTCTTTCTTCTTTTTTACAAGAGTCCCTTTAGTATTTCTTACATTGTTGCTTTTATAGTGATACACTCTCTTAGACCTTATTTTTGTCTGTGAACTCCTGAATCCACCTTCAATTTTGAATGATAGCCTTGCTGGGTATAGTGTTCTTGGGTTCAGTCCCTTGCTGTGCATCACTTTGTAAATTTCATTCCATTCCCTTCTGGCCTGGAATTACATTCCTTTCTGGTGAGAAATCTGTTGATATTCTGAGAACCCTTGTAGGTAACTTTCTGTGCTCTCTAGCAGCCTTTAAGATTCTTACTTTGTCCATGGTGTTTACCAATTTAATTATGATGTGTCTTGGTGTAGGTCTTTTCAAGTTTATCTTGTTTGGGACTCTATATGCTTCTTGGACTTGCATGGTTGTTTTCTTGCCAATAGCAAGAAAGTTTTCTGTCATTATTTTTTCAAAGAGGTTTTCTATTCCTTGCTTCTCTTCTCTTTCTGGTACCTCAATTATGCGAATATTGTTTTGTTTTATGCTGTCCCAAAGCTTTCTTAGGCACTCCTCTTGCTTTTTAAGTCTTCTTTCCCGTTGATGCTATGTTTGTGTGTTTTTTTCTACCTTGTTTTCTAATTTGCTGATGTGGTCCTCAGCCTCTTCTAGTCTACTGTTTAAGCTTTTCATTGTGTTTTTTATTGCAGCTATGTCATTCTTCATCTCCTCTTGGTTCTTTTTCATGTTGGCGACATTCTCATTCAGTTACTTATAATTCTCATTGAGTTATGTATATTTGTCATTGAGCTGTTTAAACATCCTTATAACCATTATTCTGAATTCTTTCTGTGATAAACTGTTAGCCTCAGTTTCATTTAACTCCCTTTCTGGTGATTCCTTTCTTTCTTTCCTTTGGGGATTGCTTTTTTGTCTCCATGTTTTCCTGAAATGTTTTAATTATAGATCCAATTGCTTTTCTACCCAGGTTTTTTGGGGGTGGTGCTACTGGTGTAATCTCTCAGTTTTCCTGGGCTTGGTAATCTAGTGTGGCTCCCTACTTGAGCTATTTGGGTTCTCTTGATGTAGCCTGTGAACTTGATAGGCACAACTGTGGTGTCTACAAGTCAGCAGCCGTGGAGGGGAATATCCCAATTTTTGCTGTCTTGCACCCTTAATGGAAATTACGTGTGCCCAGCAAGGACTCACAGTGGTACCCAGAAACCGTCTGTTGGGGTGATGGGTTACGTTTACCCTACCAATAGTTGGCAAACTGCAGCTGACAAGCCACATGCAGTTCTTTGGTCCTTTCAGTGTGGCTCTTCCACAAAATACCATGGCCTGAGCAAGTCTATTTTGAAGAAGTGGCATTAGAAGAAGTTTAAGTTTAAAAAATTTGGCTCTCAAAATAAATTTCAATTGTTGTACTGTTGAAATTGTATTTGGCTCTGTTGACTAATGAGTTCCCAACCACTGCTAAATCAACAGTGTAAGAGAGGTACCACCTGCAGATCCAAAACATAGTTTTAGAGTTCTTAATAGAGAGCTAGAAGCTCAGTGCATGGAAATCCTGGATTGCGAGAGAGGGTGCAGGTCAGGCTGAAGGACCCTACTAGTGCATGATCAGGCCTGGAAAGGAATGACAGGAGGGCTCCAGGGCATGACCAGTCCATCTCGCCAGTCCTGATTGGCAAGACCCTAGCAGCAAGTTAACTTACTGGTTGGAGCATCTGTGCCCTGTGGTTATTGCAAATCACAGAGATTGGTTGAATATTAGAACAAATAGTCATATACTTAGCATATTAGGTTTTTATTATTCTTATTGAAAGATTATACTAGCAATTGTTTAACTTACATTAAACTTGCAATTTTGATTATTTGACATATTCATTGAGAGTTAGTGGAAAAGTTAAGGAAGTGAGAGAAATACAAAGCAAAAAATCATATGAATAATGAGTTTTGCAAAAATATAAGGATAATAATAAAAAAGAAACTGAGAGGATCTAAGGCAGAAAAATGACTGAATAGGTCAATAGTCAAGACTAAACAGGAATAAAAGACTAGATCACAGTACAGAGTAAAGGCTTTAGAGGGCAGGAATACTTTGACTCATGAGGCTGAAGGAAATGATGTTATATGTAAATACAAAACTATTTCAGTGCTAAAATAGTAAATAGGCCTTCCATTATAGTGAAGCAGGAAATTATTTTGTTTAGAGACAAGTTTAGAGAAAAGGAATTGGTGTGGGTCCTTCAGAATCAGCATGGGTCTCTCTTGGCTCCTGCTGAAGCAGCATGGCTCCCTCCCATCTCCTACGGAAGCAGCATGGTTCCTGGCGGCATGCTGCAGTTCACCTCAGCTCCTGTCGAAGCGGTGGGCAGCTTACTGAGCACAATATTGCACAATAGGATACTAGTTTGATAATATAAATGCAAGAAAGGCAAGCTAAATTGTAAGGGAGAATGGACTGGATTAGGTACAATAGAGTTGAAAGTCTCCTGACAAAAGTGACCAAAGAGGCCCTGGCTAGATTGTTCAGTTGGTTGAAGCTTTGTCCCAGTATACCAAAAGGTTGCAGCTGTGATTCCTGCTCAAGCACATGCCTAGATTGTGGGTACGATCCCTAGTCAGGATAAAAACAGTCTTACAAAAACAAACAAACAAACAAACAAAAAAGCAAATAGTGGAAAAATTGAACAGCATTTTAACAGTATTTTAAAAGTGAACAAACATTGTGATAATATTTTAAAAAGTTAGGTTGTATAACTTAAAGTGAGGGAGTGTGATACGTCTTGCTTTATTCTTTTTTTTTCAGGATTGTTTTGGCTATTTGCGGTCTTTGGTAGGTCCATACAAACTTGATAAGTTTTTGTTCTATTTCTTTAAAAATGCCATTGAGATTTGTATGGGAATTGCATTAAATATGTATATTGCATTAGGTAATATGGCTACTTTAACTATGTTGATCCATACAGGATCATACTAAGCAAAATCAGTCAGATGGAAAAGGACAAGAACCATATGATTTCATTCATATGTGAGAGCCATCACAAGGTTCTGCTTTAAAGATGATGTGGGGCAGGTCATCAGCATGGAACATGAGTAAGAAATAAACAATTTTAGGGGAGAAAAAAATAGCGGCAGAATAGACGGACATGTCCAGAGCCTTGTCACTGAGCTGACAGTGAGAACAGCTGAGGGTCACACTGCAAGTGTTTGTTGGAAAGTTAAGAGACAGTTATCCTGCAGGAGAAGGTGGGGGATTGGTGGACGGGACTCCCAAGACCAGGCAGCCCCTGGTCACAGGGTTTTAGTCTCCTGGAGCCACCAACGCAAACATGGAGACTACGCCATCTTTCAGGGGGAAACGGATGTTTATGGCACTCAAAAAAGATAGCTGCAGCACCCACCACCCACTGAACAGCTGGGGTGCCCAGAACACTACTCTCCAATCAGTGCAATCACTCGGACTCAGAGGAGCTCCAAACGGCACATGGAAAAGAGAGAGAAATACATAACCAGATACCCGGAGAAGAAAGACCATGGGCAGACAAAGAAACGGCCCACATATGAAAAAAAGAGCTGGTATTTCCAAAAAAGGAAGTTAAAGAAATAGAAGCAGAAATAAACCTTCAAGTTCAGAGAAAATGTCATAAGGTAGCTGAATAGAATGGAAGACAAAATCTACAATATGAGTAAGAGCCAAGAGGAAATGAAGAAAAGCCAAGGGGAAATGAAGAAGAACCAAGAGGAAATGAAGAATAATCAAGAAGAAATGGAAAATGACATCGCTGCTGTAAAGAACTCAATAGAAAGAATGAAAAGTAGACTAGAAGAAGCAGAGGATCACATCAGTGACTAGAAGACAAGTTAGGAAAAAATACCCAAGTACAGCAGCTTCTACAAAAAAAATTAAAAAGCAAGAGAAGAGCCTAAGAGAACTTTGGGATAACACAAAACAAAACAACATCCACATAATTGGGTTTCCAAAAACAGTGAAATCTGAGCAAGGAATAGAAAACTTGTTTGAAGAAATAATGACAGAAAACTTGCTGATATAGGAAAGGAAAAAATCACACAAATCCAAGAAGCTCACAGAGTCCCAACCAAAATGAAACCCAAAAAACTGACACGAAAGCACATTATAATTAAATTGGCAAACACAAAGGACAAAGTAAGAATCTTAAAAGCGGCCAAAGAGAAACAGAAAGTTACCTACAAAGGAAACCCCATAAGACTAGCAACTGATTTCTCAACAGAAACTCATCAGGCAAGAAGGGAATGGAATGAAATATGCAAAGTCATGCAAAGGAAGGGTCTGAATCCAAGAATACTATGATCAGCAAGTCTTTCAATCAAAATTGAATGTGAAATCAGGAGCTTCACAGACATAAAAGGACTAGGGGAATTTATTACCACCAAACTAGCAATGCAAGAAATGTTAAAGTGTCTGCTGAAAAAAAAAAGAAATAAGAATCAAAGAAGGAACATACGGGTAAAGATTAAATATGGTGATAGATAAGTACCTATCAATAATAATTTTAAATGTAAATGGGTTAAATGTTCCAATGAAAAGACATAGGGTAACCCATTGGATAAGAAAACATGACCCATATATCTGCTATCTACAAGAAGCCCACCTCAGGAAAAGAGATGCACACAGACTGAGGGAGAAGGGATGGAAGATGGTGTTTCAGGCAAATGGAAATGAAAAAAAAGCTGGAGTTGCAATACTTATATCTGACAAATCAGATCTCAAAGTGAAGGACATAACAAGAGATAAAAAAAAGGCCACTTTTTAATATTAAAGGGAACAATCCAATAAGAAGAAATAACTCTGATAAATATATATGCACCCAATATAGGAGCACCTAAATACATAAAAAAAAAAACTTTTGGAGGCTTGACAGCAATACAATCATAGTAGGAGAATTTAATACCCCATAGTCACCATTGGACAAATCCTTTAAACAAAAAATCAGTAAAGAAACATCAATCCTAAATAACTCACTAGACCATATGGAATTGACATCTTCAGAACATTTCACCCTAAAGCTAAAGAATATACATTCTTCTCCAGTGCACATGGGTCATTTTCAAAGGTAGACCATATGTTGGGTCATAGAAAAACTCTCGTCAAATTCAAGAAGACAGAAATAATATAAAACATTTTTTCAGACCACAGTGGCATTAAACTGGAAATCAACTACAATTAAAACAATATAAAGAAATCAAACACATGGAGACTAAACCGTATGCTATTAAACAATTACTGGGTAACCAGAGAGATCAAGAAAGAAATAAAAAACATCATGGAAACAAATGACAATGACAACAAAACAATCCAAAATTTATGGGACAAAGTGAAAGCAGTCTTGAGAGGGAAGTTCAATGCTCTACAAGCCTACTGCAAAAAACAAGAAACAATGGTAATAAATTAACACCCTACAACTCAAAGAGCTAGAAAGAGAGCCTCAAGAAAAGCCCAGTGTAAGCAGAAGGAAGGAAATAGTAAAGATCAGAGCAGAGATAAACAACATGGAGACCAAAGAAACAATTCAGAAGATCAACAAAACCAACAGCTGGTTCTTTGAAACAATAAACAAGATTGATGGACTGCTAGCCAGGCTCAACAAGAAGCAAAGAGAGAAGATCCAAATAAACAACATCAGAAATGAAAGAGGAGAAATAACAACAGACCCCGTCGAATACAAAGGTTGTTAAAAAATACTATGAACAACTCTATTCCAACAAATTGGACACCCTGCAAGAAATAGACATATTCCTAGAAAAATATAACCTTCCAAAACTCAATCAGGAGGAATCTAAACAGCTCAATAGTCCAATAACTATTGAAGAAATTGAAGCAGTCATCTAAAAGCTTCCAGCAAACAAAAGCCTGGGACCAGATGGCTACACAAGAGAGTTTTACCAAACATTCAAGGAAGAATTAAAACCTATCCTCCTCAGACTATTCAAAAATATTTAAGAAGAAGGAATACTTCCAAACACCTTCTATGAAGCCAGCATCATCCTAATACCAAAATCAGATAAAGACAACACAATGAACGAGAAATAGGCCAATATCTCTCATGAACATAAAGGGCAAAATCCTCAATAAAATTCTACCAAATCGGAACCAGCAGTACATCAGAAAGATCATACAACATGGCCAACTAGGATTCATCCCAGGAGTGTAAGGATGTTACAATCAATAAATGTGATACATGACATAAACAAATTGAGAGGTAAAAATCACATAGTCATATCAATTGATGCAGAAAAGCATTTGACAAAATCCAACACCCTTTCTTGATAAAAACTCTCAGCAAAGTGGGAATAGAAGGATCATACCTCAACATCATAAAAGCCACACATGATGAACCCACAGCTAACATTATACTCAATGGGCAAAAACTAAAACCATTTCCCCTAAGAACAGGAACAAGACAGGGATGCCCACTCCCACCTCTTCTGTTCAACATAGTACTGGAAGTATTAGCCATTTCAATTAGACAAGAAGAAGAAAAAAAAAGACATCCAAATTAGAAAAGAAGAAGTAAAGCTGTCCTTATTTGCAGATGACATGATACTGTACATAAAATTCCCGAAGGACTCCATCCCAAAACTAATTGACTTAAATGAATTTTGCAATGTAGCAGGATTCAAAATCAATGCCAAAAAATCTGTGGCATTTCTATACGCTAATAGTGAAATTACAGAAAGAGACTGAAAAAGCAATCCCATTTACCATCACACCAAAAAAATTAAGATGCCTAGGAATAAACCTAACTAAGGAGGTAAAAGACTTATATGCAGAAAACTACAGGACACTGAAAAAAGAGCTAGAGGAAGTTGTAAACAGATGGAAGAGCATACCATGCTCATGGATTGGGAGTATCCACATCATTAAAGTGTCCATACTACCCAAAGCAATCTATAGATTCAATGCACTACCCCTTAAAATACCAATGACATATTTCACAGACCTAGAAAGAATTCTTCAAGGATTCATATGGTGCAAAAAAAGACCCTGATTAGGCACAGCAATCCTGAGAAAGAAAAATAAGTAGGTGGGATTTCAATACCAGATTTCAAGCTATATTACAAAACAACTGTTGTCAAAAGAGCCTGGTACTGGCACAAGAACAGACATATAGACCAATGGAATAGAATAGAGAACCCAGATATCCACCCTAACCACTATGCTCAATTAATATTTGACAAAGGAGTCATTAACATACAATGGAGTCAAGACAGTCTCTTCAATAAATGGTGTTGGGAAAATTGGACAGATACATGCAAAAAAAAAATGAAACTAGACTAACAACTTACACCATATACAAAAATAAACTCCAAATGGATACAGGACTTAAACATCAGACGGGAAACCATAAAAATACTAGAGGAATCCATAGGCAGCACAATCTCTGACATATGCCGAAAGAACTTTTTCACTGATACTACACCAAGTGCAATGGAAGCTAAAGAAAAATAAACAAATGGGACTACATCAAAAATAAAAAGCTTTTGAGCAGCAAATGAAACCATTAACAAAACAACAAGAAAGCCCTCTGTATGGGAGAACATATTTGCAAATGTTATCACTGATAAAGGTTTAATCACCAACATCTACAGCCACCTTAATAAAAGGAAGATAAATGATCCAATAAAAAAATGGGCAATGGACCTAAATATAACCTTGTCAAAAGAGAACAGAAGCAAGGCCAAGAGACATGAAAACATGTTCAAAGTCACTAATTATTTGAGATAGGCAAATCAAAATGACAATGCAATACCACCTCACACCTGTCAGAATGTCAATCATCAACAAATCAACAAATGACAAGTGTTGGCGAGGATGCAGAGAAAAAGGAACCCTTGTGCACTGTTGGTGGGAATGCAGATTGGAGCAGTCACTGTGGAGAACAGTATGGAGTTTCCTCAAAAAACTAAAAATGGAACTCCTATTTGACCCAGCAATCCCACTCTTAGGAATATATCCTAAGAAATTAGAAACACCAACCAGAAAGGATTTATGTATCCCTATGTTCATAGCAGCACAATTTATAATAGCTACAATTTGGAAACAGCCTAGGTGCCCATCAGCAGATGAGTGGATCAGAAATCAATGGTACATCTAAACAGTGGAATTCTATGCTGCCATAAAAAAGGAATTCTTACCATTTGCAACAACCTGGAGAGTATTATGCTAAGTGAAATAAGCCAGTCAATGAAGGAGAAACATCACATGATCTCACTAATTTGTTGATAATAAAGAACATTATAAACTGATGATCAAAGGAATAGATACAGAGGCAGTAAAGCATCAAAAAGACTGTCAAGTTACAGCAGGAAGTTTAGGGAGAGGTTGGGTAGATAAGAGATCAACCAAAGGACTTGTATGCATGCATATGAGCATAACCAATGAACATAAGACACTTGGGGGTTATGGTATGCCTGGGAGGAAGAACAATTGTAAGATATGAATACATGTAACACATTAATAAAGAAATTAAAAAAAGAAATAAACATTTTTACATTAAGTCACTGAGGTTTGGGGGTCATTTGCTACAGCAACAATAATTTAGTCTATGTAATATTATATATCACTTTTGCTAAACAGTACTGAAAAAGGTTTCATATAATACTACACCTCCCCTTTTGAATAAGAACTTCAGAGAAAATATTGTGGATTTTGACAAATATTCTTTCTTATAAAAAAAGTATAAAAAAGGATCTAGCGAAGCAATACTTACAGAATGGAAGCAAACAAATGCCTTTGCTAATGCAACTCAAGCAATGTGGTCCTTCACAAAGGGCAAAGGAGACTGGTATTTTGGAAATCACAAAGTACTACATGTAACAATAAAATGGAAATGGATATCTAGAATGAGATGGAAAGATATCCTATGATTTTTATAAATCCAGGTATGTGTTCCTATTTCTGATTTATTTATTAATGGAGTCCATATTTAGTTTTATTTTTTCTTGACCTATATGCCCTTTCAAAAACATACAATATTTAATTACCAGAACTGTTTTCCACTTCAAAATTCACCCTTATGATTTTTGATCCATATAATCAACCACTAAATATTTTTACACTAGAGGCCTGATGCACAAAATTCATGCAAGTGCCTTGGCCCCAGCCCTTTCCCACCACCGCTGCAGTAGGGGGCCACCACTGTGGCCCACACCTGCTGAGGCTTTGTCTGGAAGGAAGAAGTTCAGTCTAATTAGGGTATTATGCTTTTTATTATTATAGATTATTATAGATGATATTGCGTAAACATCTTCTCATTTTTCATCTAGATTAATAGTAATAGCATTCATTATTACCTAGACCAATTGTTATTTAACATACCTCTAATTCAATTAATGGTAAGTACTGTACTAACAATCAATCTATTCCCATGGTATATCTAAGGAGATTTCAGAAGTCCGTTTTCATACAGTGTCCATACAGACACCAAAATGAGTTGTTGTTATTTTATAGTGTGTTCACATGACTTGTGGAATGCAGTGTTTTTAAAGGAGATTTCACTCATATCTGATTCAAGGAATTAATTTAAATTGACAAAACATTTTAGATAATTTTATTTATGTATGTAAATAAATCATTTTAGTTATATTCAAATAAAAAAAATTAGAATGAGTAATTTATATACATATACATGCCCCAAGCTTAAGAAACAGCTTCTTATTTTCATATGTGTAACAAAAGGGACTTCAATAGATGAATGGCTTTGAGATAACTTTAAGTACTTTGCAGCTATCCAGATACTAGAATAAAAATGTTGTAAACAAATCTACCCTTGTGGAAATGAGCCCAAACATATCAATTTGGAAAGACCCATTGGAGGGTTGTTTTTTAATTCAGTATAACTAGACCAAGCAATGATATCTCACTCATCTTAATTATAATTTTAATTATGCCAAAGTAGGATAAAACTATAATTCAGACAACAGTAAAGGGAAATAAATAAATGCATGTAATCATTTTTCAATTTTCTTTTCATTTTTACATATAGTTGAGATAAATGCAATTCTTACTTTTCCGTGCACATTAATGCTAAAGGTAAGTGGTTGTATTAGTTTTATCAAGAATGAAAAATACAGCTAAAACTTCCTAAAGTCAGATAACCTTATGTTATATACCATATATTAATAAATATTTTTTTAAAAAATTTAAATACTGCATTTTCTAATATATAAAACTAAATTTATCTGGTTGCCAACATTTCCTAGAAACATATTTTAGGTGAAAATACTAGTACTAGTATTAGTACTAGTATTTGTACTAGTACTTTATTCACATAATAATTCTAAGCACAATTACATTTTTTTACTTTTCCCTTACCATATTTGAACCTATGTTCAGGAAAAAAAATAAAACAATGGTTTCATATAAATGTAGGGAAATCATACTTTGGAAAATAACTGTTTGATTGAGCAACATCATAGACACATGCCAAAAGCAAACAAACCATTTTTTTTCTTTCCTAACTGAACTGTTTCTTTTCAGTTGAAATGAATTTATGGTGCAATACCTCAAAGTCACTTAAGATTTCCTCAACTCTGAATCCCCAGAGTGCATTGAACATGCTAATAGTAAATAGAGCAAGTGAGAAAGAAAGAAAAAGAAAGGCAATCAAACAAATAAACCAAAAGAAAAAAAAATGTACAGCCTGCATAGATAGGAGGGGAAAGGAAAAATGAAAGCTACATCAAAAAGTTTTGAAAAAATAGTTTATGCTATTTTCTCTAAGGTTCCTTTTTCTTCAACTCATTCAAACTAGCCTGAAAATAAGTTCTTGTTGGTGGTCACAGGAAAAGCCTTTCAGGTACGCACATGTAGGAAGATGTTAAGGGGTAGTGGCAAGATTTCCTACAGTGCTCTCGCAAAGGCTGACACGCTGGATAGGCACTTCCCAAATATTCAGCTGGTAGATCCTGTTCACTGACCCCAGGTGTACCATGCCCGATGTCTCATTCACAGCCAGGTGGTTCAGCTCCATCTGGCTTCTGGGATCACAGGCCTGCACTTGTCCCCACCAAGTGCAGGAGGAGAGCTAGGACCAGAGTGCTGTGCCATCCATTATTCTGGCATGCTAGACCCCAGTAATTTAGTTTAGTCTTTGTTCCCATCTGGCCCATGATTGGTACTGTGCTTTAGCCCGAGTAGCTGCTGAAGAAGCCAGCCCTGCCTAGAGTTGCTCAGTTGGGAGAGCATCATCCCATGCACCAAAAGGTTGATTTCAGGTAAGGCACATACCCAGGGGTATATATGAGAGGCAACCAATTGATATTGTGCCCCCTTCTCTCTCTCTCTCTTCCTCCCTCCCTCTCTCTCCCTTTCCTTCTCTCTCTCTCTCTCCCTCCTCTCTCTCTTTCCCTCTCTAAAATATAAAATAAATAAAAATCATTAAAAACAAAAAAAAAGAGTCTGGGATCTTTGCTAAGCTTTCTGATATTTTCTTGGGCTTGGAAGAGAGCAGGCTTTCTTTCAAACTATCCAATCTCTTTTCTGGCTTTTTCAGGTTTATCCAATTCAATCTTTTCCCATTTAGGGTTACCATCTTGACTTCTACTCTGCATGAACCCAGAGAAAGAACTTCCCACTGTGCTATCTTATCCACCCACCACATCATTAGTGAGGTAGACTCCCTGGGGTGTCTATTAAGTTTAATCAGGCTTAATAAGATATTTGTTTCTGATTAGTTCACTCCCTTCTTATTGATTAATATATAACTAACTGCATGCAATAATACAACAACCCACAAAAATCTGATTTTCTTCCTACCCAAATTTCTCACTTTATTTTTTAATGTAGTAATTAGTGAAACAGTAATTTTAGGGGGATATAGGCAAGCTTAGGGAATTTTTAGAATTGTGATCCATGGAAAACACAGGGCTACAGATTAGGAGAAGGTACATCGCCATAACACAAGGAAGCCAGATGTGGGGAGCATCAACAGTTGCATTTACATAAGACAAGGGAGCTGGAAGTAGCCAAAAAGGTCTATATTTACAAAATAAAGAAGAAGGAAGAAAGCCAGGAAGAAAAGAACAATGAGGGAGAAGGTATTGTATGTCCCATGTGGTGTGTGACCTTTGAGTTCAGAAATTACTATAGTAAACAGTGTAAGGGACTAGGCAATCAGAGGGAATATATGGGCACCAGGATCTGCAGCTTTTATAAACCATAGGGCAAAAGACCTCAATGGGACCCTTTCCCCATCCCCATATGGGAGTTCATTTTGTAGGACTCTTTCCCTCTCCCAACGTGGGACTCTACTTGCTCTTCAATAAATTCCCTACTTTGCTATACTTCTCTCTGTCCACGGATTCATTCTTTGACTCTGGCGGACGAAGAATTCAGGTTCCAGTCCAAAAATTCCATTAGCATAAAATTCCTCAACTATCTCCCCTCTTGTTATAAATTTATTTACATTTATATCTGGTATAAAACCAACTTTATCCATCTATATTTATTACTCCAATCTTCTACTTATTCAGTATTTCTATAACCTCCTATAGTTTCCAACAGCTCAATCTCTTTGTCTAAATTAGTTTTTTTCTCTTTAAATTAATTGTGTTTGTGTATCTGAAGAAAAAGTAAATAAAAAGTGCTAGTCTCAGAATTTCCTTCCCCCCATACAGAAAAACAAATTAGTTAAAAAATAAACAAACAATATTAAAGAGAAATGAAAAATATCTATATGAACAACTACCAAAGGGGGAAAAATGGTGTAAAGTATCATTTACTTAACTTCAAAAACAGAGGTCAAAGAAATAAGAAAATGATTTTGGATTAGAAGAGAGAATCAGAAATATTTCATCCCTACATGAATTGACTCCTCAGAATTTGTACTGTTGAGATAACTAAATCTCAAAGTTTCAGAAATATGCCAAATATTCAGCTAAGTCAATTACATAGAAGTCTATGTATGCTTGACTATTGAAACTGATTAATGGGGAAAAAATAGTAAAGTCAGATAAGGCGTTTAATTTCCTAAGTGTTACAGAAAACCAAAGAAATATTAAGCATGCTTCATAGAGAAAAGGATGGACCTCATTTATTAACACTAATGGACTCTGGTAATAAATTCCAAATCAGAGTGAAGAAACATGCACAGAGTCTGGCTATATATCCCACTGGGGTCTTTGTCTGTCAGATATGCCTCCTGCCTCCTTCATGGCCCTGCAGGAAGGCCCCCAGGTGTCAGGACACATCAATGGTCCATCCTGGCACTAGCATAACAACCCTTCTCCCACCATGCCCCAAGGAAGTGCATTATTCACAGTTCCATGGCTTCTGCATTTAGATAACAAGTTCTGCAAGACCAGTTTCCTCCTCATTGCCTCCCTTCCCCTTGTCCCCCAAGCTTCTTTTAGCCTTGTGGAGCAATGAATCCACAGCGGGTATTTCTGGTATCCAGGTGTTCAGTCCTGCAACCTTGAGAGAGGTAGGGGTGTCCAAGATGACGGTATATGGTCCCTACCAGGTTGGAAGGGATAGACTGGATCAGAAGTTGGTACAAGCAGAACATACAGTGGTACCTCGAGATACGAGTTTAATTCGTTCCATAACCTTGAGGCGTGGGAAACTATGAGATGCTCCAGTCAAGGTAAACTGGTGGGTCGTGTGCAGCTGGCCGATCCGCGCCATTACTCCTATCTCAAATGTTGCTCGTATTTCAAAGCAAAAATAGCTCGTATCTCAAAAATCTCGTATATTAGGGCATTGTATCTTGAGGTACCACTGTATCAAACATGCTTCTGGATTGCTTTCTGGGTAGACTGTAAAGCCTGTAAGAACTTGAGTAAAAATTAGTTATGGATTTTAGCCTTTTCCCACCAGAATCTGTAGAGGCCCCACTGGTTTTCAGAGCAGCCTTCTGGGCCACTTCGTCTGTGGTCCAGTTTCCTCTTGCCTCTGTGGAGTCCCTGTACCCTATAATAGCACTCTGCTCATGAACTGTTGCAATCGCATACCTACCATCAGCACAAATTGTCACTGATTCTTCTCTTGCCTGCCGGAAATCCTGAATAAGGGTAATCAACTTGGCCTTCTGTGCCAAAGTCCTGTGGGTGAGTGTCTGAGATTGGATGGTTCGGTCCAAAGTAACTACTACTGCCCTGCATACCTGATTCCTCCCTGGACAGAACTGTTCCTGTGCATGAATAGTACATCATCCAGTAATGCCAGTGGGGTATCAGTGAGGCCCAGGTGGGCTGTCTTTACACAGTTGGAGACTTCTCAACAGTTATGTAGAGGTTCCTCAGGGTCATCATCAGGAAGGAGGCTGGTAGCAGAAGAGCCTGAACTGGATGACTAGAGAATTTGACATCCAGCGCTCTGCTACAAAACCTCAACTGCATACCTGTGGCTGCTACCACCAAGAAGCAAGCAGGCTAACCAGATATAACAGGGCCGAGTCTCTTGGGCAAGTAGGCTACTGGTCTTTTCCAAGGCCCAAGAGTTTGGGTGAGGACCCCTTTGGCTATGCCCCTTGTCTCACATACACATCTGATAGTGCCAATTGGTCCATCATCCTTGCTCTGCCCATCTCTGTCTCACTACCTAATATATTACATCAAGGATCCTGGCTCTGAATTCTTTCAGGGAAAATGGACATTGAAATTCTCTTCTGTACTTACTTCCATGCTGAGATGGGTCAGAAATTTCTCTAAAAAAGGAGATATAGGTACTACCAATGTAATAAAAATAAATAAATAAAAATGAGAAAGGGAAAAAAAAGAAGTTTATTTCAAAGCCAAGAGATCCTTGCTGTCTGTCAGAGAGACAATGAGGCCTGGGCACAGAAGGAGGTGGGCTTGTAACCTGGCAGAGACAAACTGTAGCAATTAGAATAGTAAGTCACAACATCCTTGTCTCTCTGAAGCCATGTCCATGAAAACGCAGGCCACTGTCAGGGCTGTGCGTAGTGGCTGGTTCCTCTTTCCAGCCACAAACACATTCTGTTCAATTCCCCAAAATGTATTCGGTCATGGGAGAAAGTTGCTTCACTGTACATAGATAGCTTAACCCCTATACAACTGGGTTCTGGCCTTTGCCTTGCATACTGCAGTCTACAAGTTAAATAAGCAGCCTCCGGTCTTTGCAACCTACCTGGGTCTCGGCCAGTCCCTCAGTGAGACTTCTCCTCTCTTGGAGAATCTCAAAGTCCTGAAAGCTCCCTCCAGGGTCCAGGGAGAGCACCTTTCCTTTGCCCTTTTGTTTACCCTGTTTACTAGTTTCAGGGTCCTGCTATAAGCTGCCGGTCCAAAACAGAGTTACAGTTAGAAACAGCCCTGCCTATTACAAAGCGCTCCTGTGGCAGTGGGTTGGGTACCAGGTCCCTGCCTTCTTCCCATCCCCTGTGGCAGAGCAGTGATCAGGCCTCTCCCAAGAGAATGTACTGGAAGGGGATATCAGTCCCTTCCCTCCTCTGCTAGCAGCAATAGGTACTGAACCCTTTCAGTTCATTTGACCAGCTTCATTCCTGGCCACATTTACCGATTCAGGGACTGTTGTCTTCTTTTAACCAGCAAGCCAAATGACACTGGCCTGTATTATTTCTTATTGTGAGTTAGAGGAAGACAATTCCTACAGAGGGAAGAAACAGAAACAGTAGCAGTTTCAGAGAAAACTACATAATAGCCATCCCTCCCGGAGGCTGAGGTTTGACTTATGGAGGAAAATGACTGTTGGTCAACCTGGAAAAGTAGGTAGAGGATGACAGGGTGCAGGGAAATTTTACTAAAAGCTTGGAGGGTCTCCTGAAAGAAAGGATCCTTAATTCAGCACAGGCATGGGGCAGGGCCATAAAATCTCTTCGCCTTGTGGAGCTGTGAGCCCCGCCTTTGAAAGTCCCAGTCAGATAAGACAAGGCACAAATACCTTTAAATCTACCACAGAATTTCAAAATTTCAATCTAACAAGCAAAATCACAGAGCAAACAAAAGTCCCTAGTACACAAACATACAGAGAAATTTTTACTAAGTGGGCTGATTCCTCCCGTGATAGAGAAAACTAACTCAACAGCGCTACTTGAGACTTTTGCAGATCATTACAGGTTCAGCCTTCAGCAAATCAAATGTTTTAACCAGATAAGCAAACAGAAAATCAAAGTAGCTTTCACTTTCACAAAGACCAGTTAATCAGCAGGTAATTATGCCAAGACAGACAAACATCCATACTCACATTCTCTCAGATTAGCCTAGACTGCCGCTGAGCAGATAATGACAAACTCCCCAGATGGGCGTGGGGGCACTCCCAGCACCCACCCCCAGACCAGAATTCTAGACCGAAGTCTCAATGAGAACCTACCAGAGGAGTTAAGGCTGTGTCTAGCTCCCCTTCTTGGTAGCAAATTGGCTAGTCCCACACACAAACAAACAGAAGAGTGAACCCATAATTCCTTAATATGAATTCACTCACCTCAGAGTCCTGATTCCTGATTTACCTGAGGAAGTTCTATGACTTCCAGGGAGGTGATCAAGCTCCCCCTTCCACTCACTTGGAGTGTCCTGACTGACTGGGGCTCCTACCTTACAGATTCTATCAATATGTCCATCCACTTTCTCCAGATGCTGGCCAGGTCCTGGGCTGAGGTCTTGGAGCACCTGGAGTTAAGCCCAGTTAAATTCTTCTAAAATCAGCAGCATGTGCCTTCACCGGGCCACAAACCCTATTCACTCACTGGAGGCTAAATAAAGCCTTAACGCATTAGCTTCTGGGTCAGGGAACCATATGTTATAGAAGATCAAAGGAATATCAAGCCTGCTTGCTAGAGAAAAGGAGGGATCCTGGTTATTAACACTAGTGGACTCCAGGAATAATTTCCAAATCAGAGTGAAGAAACATGCAGAGAGCCTGTCTATATATACCTGCTGGGGTCTTTGTCTTGCAGATATGCCCCGTTTCCCCTTTGTGGCCCTGCAAGAAGGCCCCCAGGTGTCAGGCCACATCCAATGGTCCATCCAGGCACCAGGATAACAAGCCCCCTACCCCAGAGCAGTGCATTGTTCACAGTTCCATGATCTCTGCCTTTAGATAACAAGTCCTCAAGACCAGTTTCCTCCTCATAAGAAGAAAATTAAATCTTGGCAAAACAATCCACACATAAGGGTATGGTATATAACTCAGACATTTGTGACATCCACCTTCGGAGTCCAGAGAAGGTAACAAAACCGGAACACATTTTCACTAAATAAATCTTTCCCACCTTACCAAGTCTTTTAGCTAAAGAAATGTCAGAGAACACAAAATTTCTGGCACTCAGTGTATTTGAAGGGAAATTAAACTGCTCTGAGGTATAAATGGGAAAAAAAATGATTATGAAAAGTTGTATATGGACAGAAATTCCAAAGCACAAACAAGATAAAAGATGTAAAGTTGAAAATATTAAAAAACAAACAAACTATACAGCATGCAAGAAAAGAGGACAAAAACAAAAGATACACACACACACACACAAACATACACACACACACACACACACCCCATTATAACAGGAAAATTTAAAAAATCTTCCAAAATGATGTAGATCAATGAAATAAAAGCATAAGGCCTTAAAGATAAATTAATACAATGAAAAATTAAAATTCCAAACTTAAGAAAATATATTGAAAACCAAGGGATATTAAAGACTTAATAAATTAATTAGAAATAGCAAAAATTAATGCAACAGTACAAAAAATTAAATTATTCTAAAATTTGCTTTAAAACCATAGTGAATAACAATGAAAAAAGACAAATTGATTTAGTAGTTGTACATAAATAAATGTATATTGAAGACAAAGAAAATTAACAATGAATATAATATATATTTCTGAAGCAGAGAAGTCAGCAGATGGCAAAGAAGATTCATTCAACAATATTGCCCAATATTGTTCACTATATTGGGGACATTTTTAAAAAAATGAACTTTTGATTATATGAAGCACTTTGTTCCATAGACATTTGATACAGAATATTTAGTTTGTGATTTATTGTATAAGTTATTGTTAGTCAAATATAAAGAAACAAGTGAGGAAAATAGAAAAAAAAGAACCCTTCTATTTCACAGATATTTCATACTTTAGAATATGGCATGGAACATGCCAAGTTGGTGACAGTTAGTTTCAGATGATTTGAACAAGGTACTTCTTAAGTTCTTATAGGAGCTCATTTGATTTCTAAAATTTATGAAGAAAAATTTAAATGAACTAGCATTCAATTTTATTAATTCCCTCATCAAACTTTTGTTTCTCTCAAGATTACCTTTCTATTTACTTACAGCAAATATGCCAAAACAAATTATTAAATATTTATACTAATAAAAGCCTAGTCAGCCTTCATGCGCGATGTCATCACAAGATGGTCGTGAACACAGTGAAGGCGGGGCCCAGCAGCCACTCCATGTGATGAGTCTTGAGGGTCCTGTGGCTCCATGTGCCATAGAGGAGGCCAGTCCTGGCATCTCTACCACCTCGCTCAAAGAAGGTAAGTTCTGGAGGAGGAGGCCGGTCATGGCAGGGGAGGGCAGATGTGGGCTACTGGGCTAGCAGGGGAGCAGTTAGAAGTGAATCAGTCTGGCAGGGGAGTGGCTAGGTGTAATCAGGCAGGCAGGTAGGCAAGTGGTTAGGAGCCAGCAGTCCTGGATTGGGAGAAGGATGTCCAACTGCCAGTTTGGGCCCAATTCCAACTGGCAGTCAGACATCCCCTGTGGGGTCTTAGATTAGAGAAGGTACAGGCCAGGACACCCCCCAGTGTGCATGAATTTCATGCACTGGGCCAATAGTTTATATAGAATTCCCCAAATTCTACAGGGAGAAAAGAATGACACTTCAGAAATGTTTACTTTAGCCCTGGATAGTGTGGCTCAGTTGATTGCATGTATCAAAATATTGTTGGTTCGATTCCAGGTTTTAGGTTCACTCCCTAATAGGGGGCATACAGGAGGCAACTGATCAATGTTCTGCTCTCACAATATTTCTCTATCTCTCTCCTCTCCTTTACTTTCTCTCTAAAAAACATCAATAAAATATGAATTTTTAAATATGTAGTTTATAGTTACAAGAATAAATTGTAGAGTAAAGCATTATCTGGCTGTAGATATAGTAGAAATGCAATTTCAGTACATGGGATGTGAAGTCAGACAAATTCTGGTTCAAACCCAGACTTTCCTATCTAATACATAGAAGACCTTAAGAAATTTATTTCAAAATCCCATACATTGATTTCTCTAACTACGTAACTGGGATAATAATGTTTGCTTGATAAGATTAAAGTGATATAAAGTATACACTGGGCTTCATATTCTTCCTATAATAACCACTGTATACCATGGTAGTTCTTAATTCTATTTCCATTTCCAATTTATTCTTTTTTCATTTTATAAGTTAAAACACATCTGGAAAATGATTTAGACTACAGTGGTGCAGGATACTGCATACACATTAGAGTCACTAGGGAAGCTTTTTAAAAATACAGATGTCTGAATTTCATCAGTAGGGATATTTATATAATTGGTCTCAGGAGAAAATGAAGCCTCAATTTTTTTTAACCTCCCTAGGAGATACTTACGTACAACCAAGTTTGAGACCCACTTATTTAGAAACACTTGAAATGTTATTGTCTAATATTGTTTGTAATTCATTTAAATCCTTTCACATGGGAACCCCTTTCACGTCCCACATGATTCAGGGTTCCAGTTCAGGGTTTGGGTTCTGGAGAAGGCCACACACAAATGAAAAAAAGACTTAGAAAAGTATTAATTTGGGAAATGGGGACCAGGCGATAGTCCAACTCTAGTGGGAAGACTACTACTTGCTCTAGCTTTACCATCCCTTTTATTAAGATTTAAATTATAGAATACAGTGGTACCTCGAGATATGAGTTTAATTTGTTCTGTAACCTTGAGGCGTGGGAAACTATGAGACACTCAAGTCGTGGTAAACTGGTGGGTTGTGTGCAGTCAGCCAATCCGAGCGATTACTCCTATCTCAAATGTTGCTCATATTTCAAAGCAAAAATCGCTTGCTCCTATCTCAAAAATCTCGTATGTTAGGGCACTCGTATCTCGAGGTACCACTGTACACCCATACTCCTTAGGCAGAAAACTTGAATAAAAGCCAATCAGTGAATTTAGGACTGACAGGTGGGGGTTGACCAGCCCTATGAATTCCTTATCCACAGCTCTCTATTATTAAAATAACTAGAGGTCCAGTGTAGAAATTCATGTGTTTGTGTGTGGGGGGAGGGGCGGGGTGTGGGGGTGTCCTTCAGCCCAGCCTACTCCCTCTCCAATCTGAAACCCCTTGTTAGGATTGGGCCTAAACAGCAGTCAGACATCCCTCTCATAATCCAGGACTGTTGACTCCCAACTGCACACCTGATTGCCCCTAACTATTCCCCTGCCAGCCTGTTTGCCCCTAATTTTCCTCCCCTATGGGCCTGGTCACCCTTAACTGAATTCTCCTACAGTCCTGATCACTCCCAACTTCCCTCCTCTGCTGGCCTGTACACCAACTGTCCTCCCCTATAGGCTTGATCACCCTCAACTGCCCTTCCTTGCAGGCCTGGTCCCTCCGAACTGCCCTCCCCTGCTGGCCATCTTGTGGTGGCCATCTTGGGTCTACATGGGGCAGGATCTTTTGACCACATGGGGGCAGTCATCTTGTGTGTTGGAGTGATGTGCAATCTGCATATTACTCTTTTATTAGGATAAATGCCTATGGAATGGGTGGGGCCAGCTGGTTTGCCCTGAAGGGTGTCCTGGATTAGGCTGGGTGTTTCCTTGGGGCATGGGGTGACCTGGGCAAGGGACCTGGCTGGTTTTCAGTCCTACCATGCCCCCAGTGACCCAAGTGGAGGCCCTGGTATCTAGGATTTATCTATATTCTTCAGTTGAAACTTTGTAGCCTGGAGCAGAGCCCAGCCTTCTGCTTGCACAACCACTGAAACTTTGTTGCCTTAAGCAGAGGCCTGATGGCCAGAGTTTGAGGAAAGCTTGGCTTCTTCCATTGCCAGGGGCAACCCAAGTCTCCCTCCTGCTTTTCTGTGGCTGTAGCCATCTTGGTTGGGTTAATTTGCATACCCTCTCTGATTGGCTGGTGGGCATGGCTGGTGGGCGTGGCTAGGTATTTAGCAGAGGTATGGCCAATTTGCTTATTACTTTTTATTATATAGGATGATCTTCCAGAGCTTTCATTTACTTTTAGTTTAGTTGTATTTGCCCTATAAAATATCCACCATGAATCAAATGCTAATTTTTGTCAATCTTAGTTCCTAAATACTTCTCGACTTCATCTTCTACTCATTTTTCTTTATATTAGCAGTCTGGCCTTCATCATCTTCCACCTGAATTATTATATCCTTTCCCCACTGCTTCTTTCTTACATTGATTGCTCTTCTCAAATTTCTTTTTCTGGCCAGTAATAGAATCTCACTCATCTATCAATTCTCAATACTTACTTATCATGCAAGATGAAGCACAAGCTCTGTGCTTTGTCCTTCCATAGTCCTCCACCACTTTTCTCTTGCTTAACAATGAACATCGTCTCTTGCCACTTTCACTATAGAATCTGCTTTTAAGTACCATCAAATTGTACTGTTATAACACTACATGAAATGTTGCATAACTTTGCTTATTTCATGCTGTTTCTTCTCCTTGAAAGGTCCTTTCTTTCTTTTCTGGGATCATTCTTTGAAAATATCTCAGAAATTCAGTCCTCCTGAAATACTGTTCAGTCCTTGTGCAGGAAAAGAATACCTGCCCTATGTTCATAAAACTCTCATTGCCTTAACCAATCTGCTCAATTTATTATTAGACTATAATTTCTTTAGTGAGGCTATAGTGTATAACCTATATTTCTAACTCAAAAGGTTAGCATATTACCTGTGGTGATTAGTAAATATGAATTGATTAAATTGATTCAAGGAGCAGAAAAATATATCAGTAGAGACTTTGTACTGTTTAGAGTAGAAAAAGTCTTTATTATAAATGAAAATTAACATTTTTTACTGATTTTTAAAGAATCTTTTAGTGTTACTTATAGCTAAAAATAACTTTAGGATTAAAACATGTGGTGATGGAAATACAGTGATACCTCAAGATACGAGTTTAATTCATTCCGTAACCTTGAGGCGTGGGAAACTATGAGACGCTACAGTCACGGTAAACTGGTGGGTCGTGTGCAGCCAGCCGATCCGCGTGATTATTCCTATCTCAAACGTTGCTCGTATTTCAAAGCAAAAATCACTCGCTCGATGGCTCATATCTCAAATATCTCATATGTTAGGGCACTCGTATCTCGAGGTACCACTGTATACTATGCATTTTATGGGATCATGATTTGTGAACATATAAATGGGATTCCCACCCCTTTAAATTGTGCAAGTCACACATGGTGGCCTAGGGTAACTCTAATAAATATACTAATATGTTTAGGCAGTAACTTTTAAAACTTGGTTATTTTATTATGCTTATATATTAACTAGAGGCCTAGTGCACAAAATGCATGCACCAGGGGCTGGGATCCTTCAGCCTAGCCTTTTCTCTCTCACAGTCCAGAAACCCTTGGGAGATATCTAAGTTATAGCTTAGGCCCATGGGAGGGGGCATAATCTGCAGTCAGACATTCTTAGTACTGCCACAGAGGCAGGAGAGACTCCCGTCAATGCTGCTGTGCTTACCAGCTGTGAGCCTGGCCTCTGGCTGAGTGGTTTTTCCCCCTTTGGGAGTACACTGACCACCAGGTAGCAGCTCCTGCTTTGAGCACCTGACCTCTGGTGGTCAGTGTGCATCATAGCAACCAGTTGTTCTGCCATTCAATTGATTTGCATATTAGCCTTTTATTGTATACTAAAGGCCTGGTACACAAAATTTGTGCATGGGGTGTAGGATCCTCAGCCCAGTTGGCACCCTTTCCAATGTGGGACCCCTCAATGGATGCCCGACAGCCCATTTAGGCTCAATCCTAATGGACGATCAGAATTCTACCAGAATTGGGCCTAAATGGAAAGTCGGAAATCCCTCTCACAATCCAGGACTGCTGGCTCTCAACTGCTCACCAGCCTCCCTTCCTGATTGCCCCTAACCTCTTTTGCCTGCCAGCCTGATCACCCATTAACCACTCCCCTGCCAGTTTGATTGATACCTAACTGGTCCCCTGCCAACCTAATTGCCCCTAACTGCCCTCCCCTGCATGCCTGGTCACCTGTAACTGTCCTCTCCTGTAGGCCTGGTCACCCCTATCTTCCCTCCCTTGTAGGCCTGGTCCCCCAATTGCTCTCCCCTGCAGGCCTGGGTCCTTCCAAACTGCCCTTTCCTGCAGGCCTGGTTGACCCTAATTTCTCTCTTCTGCTGGCCTGGTCACTCCTTTGCCCTCCTTTGCAGGCTTGATCACCCTGAATTTCCCTCCCTTGCAGGCCTGGTTCTCCCAACTGCCGTCCCCTGCTGGCCATCTTGTGGAGGCCCACCTAATGGCCACATGGGGGCAGCCATCTTGTGTGTTGGAGTGATGGACAATTTGCATATCACTCTTTTATTACATAGGATAGAAGCCTGGTGGACAGGTGGGTGCTGGCTGGTTTTCCCTAAAGGGTGTCTCGGATCAAGGTGAGGGTTTCTTGCAGTGTGGGGTAGCCTGGGCAAGGGGCCTATGGTGGTTTGCAAGCTGGCCACGACCCAAGAAAAGGAGCTGGGATCTATGATTTATTTCTCTTCTATAATTGAAACTTTGTAACCTTGAGTGGGGGACAGATACTTATTTATTAATATTTTAATTCTGCAAGCCAGGTTTTTTTCTCTGTCTCTTCTCCTCATTTCTACAGTTTCTTTAGCATTTCTTATAATGCTGGCTTGGCAGTGATACACTCCTTTAACTTTCTTTTTTTTTTTTTTTTTTTGGTCTGGGAAGCATTTTATTTCACCATCTATTTTGAATTATATATAGCCTTGCTGGATATACTAATCTTAGTTTTAGATCCTTGCTTTCCATTACCTTAAGTACTTCATGCCATTCCCTCTGTTTTTCTAATATTGTTACATTTCAAGTTATCACACAGATCCCTTAATCTGTCCTCCTGCTTTTCATTTTTTTCTGTTGTGTTTTTTTCTTTTTGGTTCTCTCAGTGATTTTATCAATCCTATCTTCTAATTCACTGATTTGATCCTGAGCTTCCGCTAATCTGCTGAGTATTCCTTCCAATGTGCTCTTTATTTGTGTTATATCATTCTTTACTTTTAACTACTCTTTTTTCATAGTTACTATATCTTTTATCATGTTGTTGAGCATCTTTGCCATCATGACTCTAAACTCTTTTTCAGATTAATTTCTTATTTATTCTTTCAGAGAATTCTCTTGTTCTTTTATTTGGGGGTTGTTAATTCACCTCCTTATTTTGGCTATTTGTTTGGGTTTGTGACTATGTATTAGGTAGATCCCCGACATCTCTCTATCTCTACTGCAGGATAGTGTTAAACACTGTTTCTGACTAATTAAATCAGGCAAAGACTCCAAACCTCTGGAGATTGCCTCTGCCTACAAACTGATAGGATTCTGACTTAAATGGCCCCAAGTAAATATCTTCAGGTCTGGTGAAAGATTTTTTTTTTCAATAGGGTGGGGCAGTTGCTTCTGCCTGGAGGCTAATTTTTATTTTTAGTCTCTTAAGTGGCCTCAGGGAAAGGAGTTTTCCAATAGGTTGGAGCAACTTCCTTCCTCTGAGACAAGGCAAATGTCTGTATGGGAAAGATGTCCTCCAAAGCATAAGGGAATGAATGATTCAGCACAGGAAACTGGGGGTGCCTGCCTTCTGAGCTCTAACCCCCCAAGTCCTCAGTCCTGATTTCAGCTTTTGTCCACTCTGCCCTTGCTCTGCCACAGCATAAGGCGAGCGGCTCCTCGGGGAATTTTGAGCATTGGCCCTTTAAGAGGATACCTGAATATTTTCACTCATCACTCTCTGGCAGATGGCAGCCCCTCTGCTTTTCACAGCAAGATGTTATGTGGGTACCCTTCTCAGTTCTTGTGTTTTCTGATGGGGGGCCCACATTGGGCATTAGATCTCAGAGTTCTCAGTGACGACCTCCCACAGCTGAGATATCTCTCTAGAACTTCAGCTGCTATCTGTGGGTGCCTGGCCAGCCCTTTCGTGTCTCCACCCCTCCTTACAATCTCTATGTGGTCTCCACATTTGGTCTTTGGATATCAGGGCTCTCTACTTCTAGTCTTCCATTGATTATTCAGAAAGTTTTTCTGTATTTTAGTTGTAATTCCAGTTTGTTCCTGGGAACAAGTCCATGCAACATCCACTCACTTTCTCAACCAACAAATTTCAAAAAGCAGAAAAAATTAAGTTATTATAAGTGAGAGTATTAGTAGAAGTTTATTGTATATATTCTAGAATCCAACTCTATTACCAAGAATGTGTGTTCTTGGATAGGTTACTTAGTTATATGGTGATCCCTGTCTCTTTTCCCATGTATAAAGTAGGCATGATAATAAAACCTCCCTCAGTATGATTATTTGGAGAATTAAATGAGTTAATATTTTAAATGTATGATTCATATCTATTATTCATATATTTAATCACTTCTCAACCTAAATGCACTATAATTTATAATATAAAAATGTCATTATCTAATGTGATCTAAATTTTTTTTCTAATTATTTATTATAAAAGTAATTTATAGCAAAAAATAAAATTCAGAGCAACTCCAAGCAAAGTTAAAATAATCCATCCACAATTTCATGCTAAAGATAATTAGTATAGAACATCTTTGTCTTATTTACTATTTTTATGCACATATTATTACATATTTTAGATAATTTATGATATATAATTTTGTGTCCTTTTTATACTTAATATCATATCAAAGACATTTTATGATGTTTTAAATATCTTTTATCTCTTGAAAAGTAATATTTTAATGAAAATATAACTTTCATAATAAGAATGCATCATGATTTACTTGATCATTTCTCTTTGGAAACATAAATTTTTTTTCAGTGTATTACATGTAATAAAAGTTTAATGTCTATATCTTAATCCAGATATCAAATTCTATTATTAGAATAGATTATGAGTCAAATATATTATCCAAGTGTTCTTTCCTGAATATTTTAGTTAAAAGTGTACTTTTTACTGAGGTAGTTTTTATTATTACTGTTCATCTAGTCTACAAATGTGGTGGAAAATCTTAGATTTTCTAAGAGAATAATCAACTTTGAGAAGGACACTGGTAAAAATGACAAAGTGGTTTCAAATGTGATTAGTTCCTGATTTCCAAGCAAAATGGTGGGTAGGTACATTCAGGAGTCACCTCTTCCCACAACCATATCAAAATTACAACTAAACTACAGAACAACCATCATTCAGAAACACCTGAAATCTGGTGGAAGGAATATAGTCCTACATCTAGGAAATTAAAGAAGAAACCACTTTGAGACTGATAGGAGTGGCAGAGACACTGAACAGACTCCTTCCACTTGTGGCAGATAAAAATTGGGAGGGATATCTTGGCTGTGGAGGTCTCCTCTGAGAAGTGAGGGGTTTCAGCCTTATGCCAGCACCCCCTGCCCATCATTCAAGTGATAGGAAGAAATATCCCCATAACTCCTGGCTATAAAAACCAATGTGATTGTGGCTGAATGATACAGAGGGCTGCCAGAGTCCAGGGGAGTTCTTAAAGGATCCATACTTGGACTCACTCACTCTGAGTTCCACTGGGGCAATTTGAAAGCATAGGGACATACAGAGAGGAAATGAATTATATGTCATCAGGGCAAAGGCTGGTGGGCAGCTTTCTCTCAAACAGAAGTGCTGGCAGAGGCCATTGTTCCTTTGATGAGCCCTCTCTCCACAGAGCCTTCAGGAAGGTGCCAAATCTGAGACTTCTGACTCACACTGTTTACCTTATCCTAATGATTCCATGAGGCCCTGTCCCACCCAAATATCAGACCCACTTGAGCTATTTTCAGTGGCTTTACTCTACAAGAAGGCAAGTGGCTCATGCTCCATATTTTCCAAAAATTTCTCAAACAATCAGCACCCAACATCAATATCCCCTGTACATCTTGCTAAGTATCCACAGACCTGGCACTAGTAGCAGCTGGCTTTGGTTCCAGTTTGGCCTTGTCTGGGCACCTCTAAACCCAGCATAAGTAGCACCTATTTGCAGATTCTTTGTATCCCATGTTGAGTGGCCCCAGACAGAACATAGGTGATGGTTGACCTTGGGCTGCATCACCTGGGAATGCCCAAAGTAAGCACACTCAGTGGACAATTTCAGTCCACTTTGAAGCATCACTGCCAAACTAGCTCCATAAATGAAATACTGAAGGAGTGGACTCAGTGGTCATTAGAGCCCACTGAAGTAAGTCCTATTCTGTGGGGTATGCCCCTGTGCATCTGAGCCTCCACAGCAGTTGGAGGTTAGAGTTTGGTCCTTGCAGCTGATAGCCTATGGGTAAATCCCTCCCACTGACATGTCAACAGTAATCAAAGATCAATAACAAAAAGAAGGTGCACACAGTCCAGAAGGAGGGAACAACTGAGTGCCCAGCTTGGCTAATCTGGGAGGCTATGCCACTGAACTTAACAGAACACAAAGCACATTAGGTCACTCTACCAAGCTTGGGAGATATAGCAGCTTTATTTACTACTAGAAACAAACACAGGGAGGCTGCCAAAATGAGAAGACAAAAAACATGTTGCAAATGAAAGAACAGAACAAAAAAAGAAGAACTAAACAATATTGTGACAAGCAATCTCCTAGATGCAGAGTTCAAAACTCTGGTTATAAGGATGCTCAATGAACCTAGTGAGAACTTCAACAGCATAAAAAAGGACAAGTCATAAATGAAGCATAAAGCAACTAAAATAAAAAAAAAATAACTTTCAGGGAATCAACAAAAGTAGAGTAAATGAAGCTGATAATCAAATCAATGATTTTACCTATATGGAAGCAAAAAATATCCAATCAGAACAGCAAAAAGAAGAAAGAATACAAAAACATGAGCATAGTGCAAGAAGCTCTAGGACAACTTCATGCATCCCAACATATGCATCATGATGGTTGCAGAAGGAGAAGCGAGAGAACAAGATATTGAAAACCTATTTGAAAAATAGAAAATTTCTCTAAATTGTTAAAGGAAATAAACAGGCAAATCCAAGAAATGCAGAGAGTTCCAAATAAATGAACCCAAAGTTAATGACAAAGAGAGAATCTTAAAGACAGCTAGAGAAAAAAAGTTAGTTACGTATAAGGAAGCTCCAATAAGACTGTTATCTGATTCCTCAACAGAAACCTTGAAAGCCAGAAGAGAGTGGCAAGAAATATTAAAATTTATGAAAAGCAAGGATTTACAACCAAGATTGCTCCACCCAGCAATGCTATCATTTAGAATCAAAGGACAGATAAAAGAACAAGCTAAAGGAGTACATCACCACTAAACAAGTATCATATGAAATGGTAAAGATATTGAAGAAGAAAAATAATCAGAAATATGAACAATAAAATGGCAATGATAAGTATCTATCAACAATTGAAAAGATAACATAAATGAAAAAGCAGATAGAAACATACTTATATATACAGAGAATATTTTGAGTTGAAAGATCAGAGAGGGGTTGAGGGATAGGTGAAAAAAGTGAAGGAATTAAGAAGTACTACTTGGGCCAAAACCAGTTTGGCTTAGTGGATAGAGCGTCAGCCTGTGGACCAAAAGATCCCAGGTTCGATTCTGGTCAAGGTCATGTACTTTGGTTGTGGGAACATCCCCAGTAGGGGCGTGCAGGAAGCAGCTAATCGATGTTTCCCTCTCATTGATGTTTCTAACTTTTTATCCCTCTCCTTTCCTCTCTGTAAAAAATCAATAAAACATATTTTAAAAAAGAAAGAAGTACAACTTGGTTGTTACAGAGCAGTCATGGTGATATAAAGTCAATAATCTACACTAATAAAAGATAAATGTGCAAACTGACCATCACTCTACTATGCCCAACATCCAATCAGGAGTTAGTATGCAAATTAACCCAACAAAGATGGCCATGATCATGAAGCTAGAGTGAGCAGGAAACTGAGTTGTCCTGGTAATGGAGGAAGCCAAGATTCCTGCCTGCCCTGGCCTCTGCTGAAGGAGAGGCTGGAGCCTGGGTTGACAGGGGCATGGCTAGCCTGAAAATGGCCCTCAGCGCTTTACCCAGGCTGGCCACATCCCTATAGGGTGAGGATCCCTGCTGGGGACTTGGCAAGCCTGCAAACAGCCATCAGCCCCTGACCCAGGCTGGTCAGACACTCTAGTGGGGACTCCCACCCTAAAGGGATAGTGGCCAGCCTGAAAAAAAGCCCTCTGCCCCTCACCCAGGCTGCCCCACATGCCAAAGGAACCCCCACCCTGATCTGGGACACACTTCAGGGCATACCAGCTGGCACCCCACCTCTGGACCAGGCCTCCATCTGTATAATAAAAGGATAATATGTGATTGGCAGCAGAATAGATGGACATGTCCCAAGCTTTGTTCCTGACCAGACAGAGAGTACAGCTGAGAGTCTCACTGGGAGAGTTTGTTGGGGAGTTAAGGGACAGCTATACTAGGAGAAGGTGGGGGACTGCCTTACTGGGTTCCCCTGTCCAGGCAGCCCCCACTGCTGCTGGGTTTTTCTCCTGGAGACATCAGCTCGGACGCAGAGAACACATCATCTCGAAGGGGAAAGTGGATGTTTACAGAAGCCTAAAAATATACAGCTGCAGCACCCACCTAACAGCTGGGAGCCCCAGAACACCTGTCCCCAATTAGCACAAACACTGGGACTCAGAGGAGCTTTACACTCCACAAGTAAAGGTCAGATTTTGCCTGTTGATAAGCCTTTAAATCAGTGGTTCTCAACCTTCCTAGTGCCGCGACCCTTTAATACAGCTCCTCATGTGGTGGTGACTCCCAACCATAAAATTATTTCCGTTGCTACTTCATAACTGTAATTTTGCTACTATTATGAACTGTAAAGTAAATATCTGATATGCAAGATGTATTTTCATTGTTACAAATTGAACATAATTAAAGCATAGTGATTAATCACAAAAACAATATGTAATTATATGTTGTGAAATATTTATTTCTAATTACAAATAAATGAAATTTTGTCTTGAATTATGGTGTAGCATGGGTAACAGTCTTAATATAACAACAGTAAACTACATTGCTACACTTTGCTACACCGAGGAGCAGTCTGTTGGTTCCTAAGATCATGGGAAATAGGTGTTTTCCAATAGTCTTAGGCGACCCCTGTGAGAGGGTTGTTCGACCCCCAAAGGGGTCACGACCCACAGGTAGAGAACTGCTGCTTTAAATCAATGCAGGAGAGACAGAACTACATAATTAGACAACCAGAGAAGAGAGACCATAGGGAGACAAAGAAACAGCCCACATATAAAAGAAAAGCAGGCATCACCAGAAAAGGAAGTAAATGAAATGGAGACAAGAAACCTCATAGAGAAAGAATAAATGGTCATAAGGTGGCTGAAAAGAATGGAAGACAAATTCAACAATATGAGGAAATGAAGAAGAACCAAGAAGACATGAAAAATTACATTGCTCCTGCAAAGAACTCAATAGAAAGCATCAAAAGTAGACTAGAAGAAGCAGAGGACTGCATTAGTGAGCTAGAAGACAAGATAGAAAAAAAAATACCCAAGTATTTTTGAAATTATATCAAGCGTCTTCTCATATCACAATGATATACAGCAGCTTCTAGAAAAATAATTAAAAAGCAGGAGGAGAGCCTAAAGAACTTTGGGACATCATGAAACAAAATAACAACTGCATAATAGGAGTTCCAGAGGAGAGGAAACTGAGCAAGGAATAGAAAACCTGTTTGAAGAAATAAGGATAGAAAACTTCCCTGATATAGGAAATGAAAAACCCACACAAATCCAAGAAGCTCACAGAGTCCCAACCAAAATGAACCCCAAAAACCCGACACCAAGGCACATTATAATTAAATTGGCAAACACCAACGACAAAGTAAGAATCTTAAAAGCAGCCAGAGAGAGACAGAAAGTTACCTACAAAAGATCCCCTATCAGACTAGTGACTGATTTCTCAACAGAAACTCATCAGGCCAGAAGGGAATGGAATGAAATATACGAAGTCATGCAAAGGAAGGGTCTGAATCCAAGAATACTGTACCCAGCAAGGCTATCAATCAAAATTGAAGGTGAAATCAGGAGCTTCACAGACAAAAAAGGACTAAGGAAATTTATTACCATTTAAAAATCTGCTAATCTTTCTTTTATTTCTGCTTTCTGGTAATTTGTCTTTTTACAAATTTATTTCTCATGATTAAAGTAATGAAACAAAAATATTTTGAACAGAAATAGGCTACATTTTTAAAAGCGAAATTTTGTATTCTTGGTGAAATATCATGATAGTAAAACATGATTTGAAGAATAAAGGTTTTAAAAAGATACCTTAAATACGGTTAATATAAAAATTGGCTTAATTTCCATTTTTTTTATCTTCTACATTAATAAAAGAGAAACATGGAAATTGACTGTACCTCCACTACACCCAATAGCCACTCTCACAAGCCAATCAGGAGTGAGTATTCAAATTAATCCAACCAAGATGGCAGTGGCAATGGAGCGAGCAGGAGGTTTGGGTTTCCCTGGTGATGGAGTAGCATATTCAACAAAATAGACTTCAAAATGAAGACCATCATAAGAGACAACAAAGGCCACTACATAACACTAAAGGGATCGATCCAACAAAAGTATATAACCCTGGTAAACATGTTTGTACTCAATTTAGCAGTACCTAAATATATATAAAAAAACTTCTAGAGAAATTTAAGGGCGATATTGACAACAACACAGTCATAGTAGGAGACTTTAATACTCTACTGACTTCACTGGCTAGATCTTCCAGACAAAAACTTAACAAGGAAACAGTGACTCTAAAGAACATATTGGATGAGTTATATTTAATTGCCATTTATAGAATATTTCACTCCCATGTAGAAGAATATACATTCTTCTGAAGTGCACATGGACCATTCACAAAGATAGACCACATGTTAGGACACAAAAGGAGTCTCTACAAGTTCAAGAAGATTGAAATTATATCAAGCGTCTTCTCATATCACAGTGGAACAAAATTAGAAATTTACTACAGAAAAAAACACCTAAAGTATTCAAACACATGAAGGCTAAATAGCATGTTATTAAATAATTAATGGGTTACCAAATATAGGGTCTTTGCAGGTGTAATGAAATTAAGATGAGGTTGTTGGAATGGGTCCTATTCCAATATGACTTATCTATAATAATAAAATCATAATATGCTAATTAGACTGAAGTGCTGAACAACCTTCAGGATGAAGCTACAACAGCAGGAGCTGAGGCAGAGGTGGTTAGAGGTGAAAAGTTAGGCAGGCAAGCAGCTAGGGATGATGTGGCAGGCAGGCAAGTGGTTAAGGGTGATCAGGCAGGCAAGCGAGTGGTTAGGGGTGATCAGGCAGGCAGTCAGGCCAGGAGTTAGGAGCCAGCAGTCCCAGATTGGGAGAAGGATATACCCCAAGAGATCCCGGATTTTGAGAGGGTGCAGGCCAGGTTGAAAGACACCCCCCTGCCCCATGCATCAATTTTGTGCACTGGGCCTCTAGTATCTTTATGAGAAGAGGAATAAATTACTATGAGAGGAGAAAGACACAGAGAGAAGATGGCTATGTGTTAATGGAGGGGGTATCCATAGTGATGCACCTACAAGCCAAGGAATGCCCAGGATTGCTGGCAAGCATCCTAAACCAGAAGCAGCAGGAAAGATTCTCACTTGCAGGCTTCAGAGGGAGTATGGCTCTCCTGATATCTTGGTTTCTGATTTCTAGTCTCCAGAACTGTGTGACAATAAATTTCTGTGTTAAGTAATTCTCTCAGTTTGGGGCACTTTGTTACAGCAGCCCTTGGATACTAATGCAATTAAAATAAAGGTAAACAATGAAAATAAATGTACTACTATTCAAAGCATGAGAAAAGAGAGTTTTTATACTTTAATGAGGCCCTTGGAAATATGGATAACTTTTCTTTTTGATATAGAATATTACAATGATAGTCACCTGATTCTGTAAAACAATTATTAGTTTACAAAGCACTTTTTATTACCATGTTTTCTGAGATGCTGAATATTACATGGTAGGTGACATGCAGCAAGTGTTATCACATGCTTTGTTATGTTAGCATAGCCCTGTTGAAATTTTAATATTCTGTCACAGATACATATATTCAGGTGATTTATTCTTTCAGAAACTCTAAATATGGAAGCAAAGGAGCCAGCAACTACATTCTGACAGCTGATTCAGAGCTTGGTATTTGATCTACTATGACTCAAAATCTGATGTTCTCTAAGGATGCATTTCATCTTCTTCATTCCTAACAATTTTAAAAAGGTCAACAGTAATGTATTTATCTAACTGTATTTAAGAAGATCTGTGTGTCTGAAGAAATTTTCTGATTGATATGTTTGGTATCATGTTTATAAAAAGAAAGCTTTGTTTTCTGTTAGAATATATGAATAAGTCATCAGTCCAGAATCCTGGTGCTGAATTTTGAATATTACATTTCAACATCTCCTTTATATGTTTATATTACACCTAATACATTTTGCTTTCTAAGTATTCATACCATTTCCTAGCTTTAATATTTACCAAAATTTTAGGATGCTGCTAAAACAAATATCAAGATGACTAGAGGCCCCTAGGACAGCATCATGATCATTGCCACTGTGAGGGGTATTTGTGCAAAAACATTTTCTGTGTCTCCCAACTACAATTTCTTGAGTCTATTAATTTTCATGTGGAGGGTATTTAGAAGGTTGAACTACTTATGAATATTCATTTAACAAAATTTAAACTAATGGAAATTTTTATTTTCTACTTAGAAAGATAATTATTTCTTTGAGATAGTGTGATTTCTTGTCTAAAAAATTGTATTCAGCCGAGACCGGTTTGGCTCAGTGAATAGAGCGTCGGCCTGCGGACTGAAAGGTCCCAGGTTAGATTCCGGTCGGGGGCATGTACCTTGCTTGTGGGCACATCTCCAGTGTGGGGCGTGCAGGAGGCGGCTGATCGATGTCTCTCTCTCATGGATATTTATGACTTTCTATCCCTCTCCCTTCCTCTCTGTAAAAAATCAATAAAATATATTTTTAAAAAATTGTATTCATTTATTGTAGATTCTAGATATAAAAATGTTATGCAATGTAGATGAAGTGAAGAGGGAAGAAATGAATCTTTACTCTATTGTTTGAGTTTATGCTGTTAAACCATCATCTCCCTGCACCAACACTGTTCACTTCAAATACACACCATGGAATGCTGCAGAGCTCCTCTGTGGCTATGTGCAGTATATGAGACAGCACATGTGGCAAAACTTCAGGTGCCTATACAAGTACTGCAATCAGAAGATTTCTGGATGACTTCCCTGTGAACTAATAAACAATTAATCATATTCAGATCAAACTACCTATATTTACATGCTGAGAAAGTGCATATTCCATGGAAATTTTCTTATAAAAATAGTCTCTACTTAGATCTATTTATCTTAAGTTGAGGTATACAAAAATAGAATATTGAAACATTGTTATTGGTATACCAGAGGCCCAGTGCACAAAATTTGTGCACGGGGCTGGGTGTGTCCTTCAGCCCAGCCTATACCCTCTGCAATATGGGACCTCTCGAGGGATGTCCAAGGGGTACTCAGACATCCCTTGACTGCTAACTCCCAACTACTTGCCTTCCTGCCATCCTGATCACCCCCTAAACATTCCCCTGCCAACCTGATTGACACCTAACTGCTCCCCTGCTAGCCCATTTGTCCCTAACTGCCTTCAACTGCTGCTCTGGTCACCTCTAACTTCCCTCCCTTGCCATCCTGGCCACCCTTAACTGCCCTCCCCTGCCAGCTTGGTGGTCCCCAATTACCCTCTCCTGCAGGCCTGGTTGCCCCAAACTTCTCTCCCTTGCAGGCCTCACTTAAATACCCTCCCCTGCAGGCCTGACCTAAATGACCTCCCCTGCTGGCTTGATCATGCACAATTACCCTCCCTTGCAGGCCTAGTCCCTCCCAACTGCCCTCCACTGCAGGCCTGATTGCCCACAACTGGCCTTCCCTGCCAGCCATCTTGTGATGGATATCTTGTGTCTACATGGGGGCAGCCATCTTTGACCACATTGGGGAGGCCATCTTGTGTGTTGGAGTGACAGTCAATTTGTATTTTATTTCTTTATTATATAGGATTACCATTTTGCAATATATAAAATTGTACTTAAATGAATGACAAAGTTTCCAAGAGTGCACAGTTAGCGTTCATTGAGAGACAGAGCCATGTAATGTTGGAGAGTAGAGATCCCAGAATCAGATTACCTGCATCTAGATTTCTGGATCTCTCTCGGATCAACTGTGTAGTCTTGGGCAATAATTTCACATATCTGTGCCTTAGGTGTTTTTTTTTTTTAAACAGGGTAAGGACAATTGCTGTCTAATAACTACTTGTGCTAAAGAAATTAATGTGTGTAAAGAATACTGAAATTGTATGGCAGATTAGTTAGCATTGTAACTATGGCTTATTATGAAAATATATTCTGGAATCTATCTGAGTATCAGAAAAGAAAATTATAATAATGAAAAAAACAAAACAAAGTAAAATGAAATTTGTTGGTTGTTATTTGTTGAATATTAAAATAGGTTTTGCTTAAAAATGAAATTAGCAGTTATAAAACCAACCAACCCAAGATAAAATATTTATTTTATTTTTATTTATCTTATCCAAACAATACAAGCCGTTTTGTTTTAATAAAATTGAGGATTAAGGTCTCTCAAAAGCATTTTCTAAAAATGTATGTCTGTGTCAATTGGTCTTAATATGTTTACAGGCCTATACAACTTTTTAGATTTTCTTAAAATGATGCAGGATATCAATTATTATAGCCAGTATTTTACAGTCTGGAGAATTTTTTTTTTTTACATTGGCCTCATAAGCATTTTTTAACAAAGACACACTATTTAGAAAGACTGCTGAGCTTGAGTTATAAATGATAAGTCTCTTTTCTTTTCACAGCTGGTTCAATGTAATCACTCAGCATGGATATCTTGTGGTAAAGTGTACCTCTCCTCTATGCATATTACTAAGCATTATTGTTGAGAAATATTTGGATTTGTTACTTTGCAGCTGCCAGAAATGTCTTATTATATACTTCTTAAACATAAGTTTGCAAGAACATGAATAAACAAAGTTTTTGATTACAACAGCTATCTCTCTAACAAGGAAGTGGCCTGTAACTTAATAAGTTTTCAACTGAAAATATAAAGAGACTAAGTGAAGGAAGACCCATACCAGAGCAGATGTTCTGCTTCTTGGTTTCAAAAAGTTTACATATCTTAAATTATGTACAGTTTTCAAACATAGATTATTTTTATTCTTGACAGAAAACATTTACTATGTCTTGATATGGGTTCAAATTCTGCTAGAAATTATAATGTAAATATATAGTCCCTGTCCTCAAAATTGCATATGAGACAGGGACTGTATATTGGACCAAATCAAATGGATGCATGACTAGGTAGAAAAATAGATTTGGGATCCACTGTTGTATTGATCCAAGGTTAATTACTGGTGTTTTGTGAATTTATAATACATAAAGCTTTTAGAAGAAATGTAGCATAAAAACAATTGCTTCAAAAAATAAAGAGCACCAAGTAAAGCTAATGCTTCAAGGAAAACTTTCCCAACAGAATTTAAATTAATCTGTTTATAAGAAAGAATTTTAAAATTAATATAATTATTTAGAGTAAATGAAAAATCCAGAAAAAGCCAATTTTGGAAGCAGGCATATAATATATAAAATATGAAATTGTAATGATTAAACTAAGCTTGTGTGTGTAGCAAATGCATACAGAAATCAAATTTGAGAAATAGATAATCAAATTATAAAGATTCTTGTAACATAATACCCTGCAATGTCGTTAATGTTGTTCCTTCATTTTATGGCTGAATTATGTTATACAGAATTATGTAATATAGTATAACATTATATATATAATATTTTCTTTTCTTTTTTTAAAATATACTTTATTGATTTTTTACAGAGAGGAAGGGAGAAGGATAGAAAGTCAGAAACATCGATGATAGACATCGATCAGCTGCCTCCTGCACGCCCCACACTGGAGATGTGCCCGCAAGCAAGGTACATGCCCCCGACCGGAAGCGAACCTGGGACCTTTCAGTCCGCAGGCCGACGCTCTATTCACTGAGCCAAACCAGTCTTGGCTATATAATATTTTCTTTATCCATTCATCCATTGATGAACACATTTTTAAAAAAATTTCTTGGTTATTGTGAATAACACCTCAATGAACATGGAAGTGCTGATATCTCTTAAAGATGCTGATTTTACTTCTTCTAGACTAGTATATATTCCCTGAAGTGGCATTACTGACTCATTGGTAGTTCTATTTTTAATTTTTTGAGGAAACTCCACATTGTTTTCCTTAATAACTGCATACATTTATATTTCAACTCACAGTTCACAAGGATTCAATTTTCTCCACACCCTCAAAAGCTCTTGTTATCACTCATCTTTTTAATAATAATCATTCTAGGTCAAATGTAAAGTGATATTTCACTGTGGTTTTGATTTTTATTTTGTTCATGATTAGTGCTGTTGAGCTGTTTTATGTAACACTTGGCCACTTACATATCTTCTTTAGAAAAATATTTACTCTGTTCTTTGGGATATTTTTAGCCAGATTATTTGTGTGTATTTTTTTAAAATATATTTTATTGATTTCTTTACAGAGAGAAAAGGAGAGAATAGAGAGCCAGAAACAGTGATGGGAGAGAGATGGAGATAAGCTGCCTCCTGCACGCTCCCTACTGGGGATGTGGCCGCAACCAAGATTCGTGCCCTTGACCAGAATTGAACCTTGGACCTTTCAGTCCCCAGGCCAATTCTCTATCTACTGAGCCAAACAGGTTTTGGCAATTTGTGTGTATTTTTGTTTGTTTTTATTTTTGCTATTGAATTGTATGAGTTTCTCATATATTTTAGATATTAACTCCCTTTCAGATATATGGATTACAAATATTTCTTCCATTTCATAGGTTGCTTTCTCATTTTTTTTTTATTATTTTTTTTTTTGGGCAAAAGCTTTTTAGTTTATAGATGAACCTGAAAGACATTATGCTAAGTGAATAAGTCAGGCACAGAAAGACAGATACTGTATGATACTGATTACAAATGGACTCTAAAAAAAGTTGGACTAATAGAAACAGAGTGAAATGGTAGTTGCTGAAAGCTGGGTGGGAAAATGGATACATATTTGTCCAACAGTGCAGACTTTTACTTATAAGATGCCTAAATTCTGAGGATCTAATATGTAATAGATAACTATCTATAGATATAAAATTAGGTGACCAGCCGACTGGCCATAGGTGTGATGCTCAATGCATAGACAAGGAAACATAAAACAGACTGATGAAACTCAGAGGGTAGGGAGAAAAGTTAGGATGGGAAGAGATTAACCAAAGATCTTATATGCATACTAAAGATTCAGTGCACAGATTCATGCACTGGTGGAGTCCCCCGGCTTGGCCTATGGGGATTGGGCTGAAATCAGCTCTCTGACATTCCCCAAGAGGTCTGGGTTGTGAGATGGCATAGGCCAGGCCAAGGGACCCCACCAGTACATGAATCCTTGTATCAGGCCACTAGTAGTTAATAATAGTGTATTATATATTTGAAATTTTCTACAAGAGTAGATTTTAAAAGTTCCCAGCAAATTTTTTTTTATTGTGTTACATGTATACGTATCTCCCAATTGAACCCTCCCTTCCAGGCATACCCCAACCACCCAGTGTCTGTGTTCATTGGTTATGCTTTGGTTGATCTCTTATCAACCCCATCTCTCCTTAAACTTCCTGCTGTAATTTTACAGTCTGTTTGATGCTTTACTGATTCTGTGTCTATCCTTTTGTTCATCAGTTTATAATGTTCTTTATTATCCACAAGTGAGTGAGATCATGTGGTGTTTCTCCTTCATTGACTGGCTTATTTCACTAAGCATAAGGCTCTCCAGTTCCATCCAGGTTGCTGCAAATGGTAAGAAATCCTTCTTTTTTTATGGCAGCATAGAATTCCATTGTGTAGATGTACCATAGTTTTCTGCTCCACTCATCTGCTGACAGGCACTTAGGTTGTTTCCAAATTGTAGTTATTGTAAATTGTGCTGCTATGAACATAAGGGTGCATAAATCCTTTATGATTGGTGTTTCTAATATCTTAGGATATATTCCTAAGAGTGGTATTATTGTGTCAAATGGGAGTTCCATTTTTAGTTTTTTGAGGAAACTCCATACTGTTCTCCATAGTGGCTGCACCATTCTGCATTCCCACAAACAGTGCACAAGGGATCCTTTTTCTCTGCATCCTTACCAATACTCGTCCTTTGTTGATTTGTTGATGATTGCCATTCTGACAGGTGTAAGGTGGTATCGCATTGTCATTTTGATTTGCATCTCTTGGATGATTAATGACTTTGAACATCTTTTCATGTGTCTCTTGGCCTTCCTTCTGTGATCTTTCAAAAAGGTTCTATTTAGGTCCGTTGCCCATTTTTTTATTGGATTGTTTATCTTCCTTTTATTAAGTTGTATAAGTTGGCTGTAGATTTTGGAGATTAAACCTTTATCAGTGATAATATTTGCAAATATGTTCTCCCATACAGTGATCTTTCTTGTTGTTTTGTTGATGGTTTCTTTTGCTGTAAAAAAGCTTTTTATTTTGATGTAGTCCCATTTATTTTTTCTTTAGCTTCCATTGCCTTTGGAGCAGTATCAGTGAAGAAGTTCTTTCGGCATATATCTGAGATTGTGCTGTCTGTGGATTCCTCTAGTATTTTTATGATTTCCCTTCTAATGTTTAAGTCCTGTATCCATTTTGAGTTTATTTTTGTATTTGGTGTAAGTTGGTGGTCCAGTTTCAATTTTTTGCATGTATCTGTCCAATTTTCCCAACACCATTTATTGAAGAGGCTATCTTGGCTCCATTGTATGTTCATGCCTCCTTTGTCAATATTAATTGAGCATACTGGTTTGGGTGAATATCTGGATTCTCTATTCTATTCCATTGGTCTATATGTCTGTTCTTGTGCCAGTACCAGGCAGTTTTGAGAACAGTTGCTTTATAATACAGCTTGAAATCTGGTATTGACATTCCACCTACTTTATTCTTCTTTCTCAGGATTCCTGTAGCTATTTTCAATCTCTTTTTTGTTCCAGATGAATCTTTGAAAAATTCTTTCTAGGTCTGTGAAATATGTCGTTGGTATTTTAATGGGAGGAGCATTGAATCTATAGAATGCTATGGGTAGTATGGACATTTTAATGATGATTCTCCCAATCCATGAGCATAGTATGCTCTTCCATCTGTTTACATCTTCCTCTATCTCCGTTTTCAGTATCCTGTAGTTTTGTACATATAGGTCTTTTAACTCCTTGTTTAGGTTTATTCCTAGGTATCTTAATTTTTTGGTGTGATGGTAAATGGGATTGCTTTTTAGTCTCTCTTTCTGTAATTTCACTATGAGTGTATAGAAATGTCACAGATTTCTTGGCATTAACTTTGTATCCTGCTACATTGCCAAATTCATTAATTAAGTCAATTAGTTTTGGGATGGTGTCCTTTGGGTTTTTTAGATACAGTATCATGTCATCTGTAAATAAGGACAGCTTTACTTCTTCTTTTCCAATTTGGATTCCTTTTATTTCTTCTTCTTGTCTAATTGAAATGGCTAATCCTTCCAATACTAGGTCGAACAGGAGAGGTGAGAGTGGGCATCCCTGACTTGTTCCTGTTCTTAGGGGAAATGGTTTTAGTTTTTGCCCATTGAGTATGATGTTAGCTGTGGGTTTATCATGAATGGCTTTTATGATGTTGAGGTATGATCCTTCTATTCTTACTTTCCTGAGAGTTTTTATCAAGAAAGGGTGTTGGATATTGTCAAATGCTTTTTCTGCATCAATTGATATGACTATGTGTTTTTTTATCTCTCAATTTGTTTTTGTGATGTATCACGTTTATTGATTTGCGGATATTGTACCAACCCTGCATTCCTGGGATGAATCCTACTTGGTCATGGTGTATGATCTTTCTGATGTACTGCTGGATCCGATTTTCTAGAATTTTGTGAGGATTTTGGCATCTATGTTCATGAGAGATATTGGCTTATAATTCTTTTTCCTTGTGTTGTCTTTATCTGGTTTTGGTATTAGAGTGATTGGAAGTGTTCCTTCTTCTTGAAGTTTTTGGAATAGTCTTAAGAGGATAGGTTTTAATTCTTCCTTGAATGTTTGGTAAAACTCTCCCGTGTAGCCCTCTGATCCTGGGCTTTTGTTTGCTGGAGGCTTTTTGATGACTGCTTCAATTTCTTCCATAGTTATTGGACTGTTGAGATGTTTAGATTCTTCCTGATTGAGTTTTGGAAGGTTATATTTTTTTAGGAATATGTCCATTTTTTGCAGGTTGTTTAATTTGTTGGAATAGAGTTGTTCATAGTATTTTTTAACAATCCTTGGTATTTCAGCGAGATCTGTTGTTATTTCTCCTCTTTCATTTCTGATTGTTTTTATTTGGGTCTTCTCTCTTTGCTTCTTGGTGAGCCTAGCTAGAGGTCCATCAAACTTGTTTATCCTTTTAAAGATCCAGCTCTTGGTTTTGTTGATCTTTTGAATTGTTTCCTTAGTCTCCATGTTGTTTATCTCGGTTCTGATCTTTACTATTTCCTTCTGCTTACACTGCACTTTTCTTGTTGCTCTCTTTCTAGCTCTTTGAGTTGTAGTGTTAGGAAATTTATTAGCATTGTTTCCTGTTTTTTGCAGTAGGCTTGTAGGGCTATGAACTTCTCTCTCAAGACTACTTTCATTGTGCCCCATAAATTTTGTATTGTTTTGTTGTCATTGTCATTTGTTGCCATGATGTTTTTTATTTCTTCCCTGATCTCTCTGATTAACCAGTCATTGTTTAATAGCATGCTGTTTAGTCTCCATGTGTTTGATTTCTTTATATTGTTTTTATTATAGTTGATTTCCAGTTTTATGCCACTGTGATCTGTAGAAATGCTTGATATGATTTCTATCTTCTTGAATTTGAAGAGACTTTTTTTATGACCCATCATATGATCTACCTTTGAAAATGACCCATGTGCACTGGAGAAGAATGCATATTCTATGGCTTTGGGGTGAAATGTTCTGAAGATGTCAATTAATTCCATCTGGACTAGTGAGTCACTTAGGATTGATGTTTCTTTGCTGATTTTTTGTTTAGAGGATTTGTCCAGTGGTGACAATGTGTATTGAAGTCTCCTACTATGATTGTATTGCTGTAATGCCTCTCTTAATATCCTCCAGGAGGTTTTTTTATGTATTTAGGTGCTCCTATATTGGGTGCATATATGTTTACCAGAGTTATTTCTTCTTGTTGGATTGTTCCCTTTAGTATTAAGAAGTGACCTTCTTTATCTCTTGTTATGTCCTTCACTTTGAGGTCTAATTTGTCAGATATAAGTATTGCAACCCCAGCTTTTTTTTCATTTCCATTTGCCTGAAATACCATCTTCCATCCCTTCACCCTCAATCTGTGTGCATCTCTTTTTGTGAAGTGGGTTTCTTGTAGACAGCAGATATATGGATCATGTTTTCTTATCCAATTGGTTACCCTATGTCTTTTGATTGTAGCACTTAACCCATTTACATTTAAAGTTATTCTTGTAGGTACTTATCTGTCGCCATTTTTAGTCTTTACCCCTGAGTTCCTTCTTCACTTCCTTTTTTTTTTTTTTAATTACAACACACCCTTTAACATTTCTTGCATTGCTGGTTTGGTGGTAATATATTCCCTTAGTCTTTTTTTGTCTGTGAAGCTTCTGATTTCATCTTCAACTTTGATTGAAAGCCTTGCAGGGTACAGTATTCTTGGATTCAGACCCTTCCTTTGCATGACTTTGTATATTTCATTCCATTCCCTTCTGGCCTGATGAGTTTCTGTTGAGAGAAATCAGTTGCTAGTCTTATGGGGGTTCCTTTGTAGGTAACTTTCTGTTTCTCCCTGGCTGCTTTTAATATTCTTACTTTTTCGTTGGTGTTTGCCAATTTAATTATAATGTGCCTTGGTGTTGGTTTTTGGGGGTACATTTTGGTTGGGACTCTGTGAGCTTCTTGTGCTTGTGTGGGCTTTTCTTTTCTATATTAGGAAAGTTTTCCTTCATTATTTCTTCAAACAGGTTTTCTATTCCTTGCTCAGTTTCCGTTCTTTCTTGAACCTCAATTATGCGAATGTTGTTTTGTTTCATGTTATCCTAAAGTTCCCTTAGGCTCTCTCCTCTTGCTTTTTAATTTTTTTTGTAGAAGCTGCTGTACTTTGGCATTTTTTTCCTACTATGTCTTCTAGCTCACTGATGCAGTCCTCTGCTTCTTCTAGTCTACTTTTGATGCTTTCTATTGAGTTTTTTATAGCAGTGATGTCATTTTTCATTTCTTCTTGATTAGTCTGCATTTCTTTTTTCTTCCTCTTCATTTCCTCTTGGCTCTTACTCACATTGTCGATTTTGTCTTCCATTATTTTCATCCACCTTATGATCATTTCTCTGAGCTCTTCCTCTGGCAGGCTTATTTCTGCTTCTATTTCGTTTACTTCCTTTGTGGTGATACCTGCTTTTCTGTCATATGTGGGCTCTTTCTTTGTCTGCCCATGGTCTTTCTTCTCCCGGTGTCTGGTTATGTAGTTCTCTCTCCTACGTTGATTCAAAGGCACAAATTATATCACGACCCAGTACTACACACAAGGTACTTATCCCAGGAGAAATCTGACCTTTCCGTGTGCCACGTAGAGCTCCTCTGAGTCCATGTGTCTGCGCCGATTGAAAAGTGGTGTTCTGAGTCCCCCAACTGTTCAGTGGGTGCTGCAGCTGCAGCTTTCAGACCGCTGCAGACATCCACCTTTCTCTGCAAGGTGGTTCAGTCTCCACGTACGTGCTGGTGGCTCTGTAGACAAAAACCCACCTTCTCCTGGAGGATAACTGACTCTTAACTTGCCAACAAACACTCCCAGTGGGACTCTTAGCTGCTCTCTCTACCTCTGCCCAGCGACAAGGCTCCAGACGCGTCTGTCTATTCCACCACCATTTTTTTCTCTCCTTTTAAAGATAACTAATACTTGATGATGTTGCACTGTAAATAAAGTATAGATAGGCCCACACACTGAAGGATCTCAGGTTCCAGTCCGGGTCAATGGGTTGCATGTTTGATCCCTGGCCTTAGTCAGGGTGCATGAGAGTGGCAACCAATTAATGTCTCTCTCTTGTTCCCTGTCTCTCTTTCTCCGAATTTCCCTTCCACTGTTTCTAAAAATCAATGGGAAAATGTTCTCGATGTGGATTAAAAACCAAAATAAATAAATAAATAAATAAATAAGGTAACTATGCAGTAATGGATGTGTCAATTAATTTAGTTATTGTAATAATTTCAAGTTGTATAAGTTTATCAAATCACCACATTTTATATTTAAATATACACTATTTTATTTGTCAATTATCCTGTATAATAAAGAAGTAATATGCAAATTGACCAGCACTCCAACACGCAAGATGGCCACCCCATGTGGACACAAGATGGCCACCACAAGATGGCCAGCACGGGAGGGCAGTTATGGGGAAATAGGCCACAGAGGAGGGCAGTTGGGGGATACCAGGCCTACAGGAAAGGGCAGTTGGGAGGACTAAATCTACAGAGGAGGGAAGTTTGGGGTGATCAGACTAGCAAAGGAGGGAAATTAGGGGCAATCAGGCCAGCAGGGGAGGCCAGTTAGGGATGACCAGGTTGGCAAGGGAAGGAAGTTAGAGGTGACTGGTCCAGCAGAGGATAGAACTTGGGAGCAACCAGGCCTGCAAGGGAGGACAGTTAGTGGCAGCCAGGCCTGCAGGGGAGGGCAATTGGGGGCAACCAGATTGACAGGGGAGTGCAGTTAGAGGCAAGCAGGCTGGCAAGGGAAGGCAGTTAGGGGTGACTGGGCCAGCAGGGGAGGGCAATTAGAGGTAATCGAGTTGGCAGGGAAGCAGTTAGGCATCAATCAGGCTGGCAGGGGAGTAATTTGGAGGTGATCAGGCCAGCAGACAGAAGTGGTTAGGGGAAATCAGGCAGGCAGGCAAGCGAGTGGTTGGGAACCAGCAGTCCTGAATTGTGAGAGGGATGTCCAACTGTCTATTTAGGCCCAATCCCTGGTGGGACCTAAACAGGCCTATGGACATCCATTGAGGGGTCCCAGATTGGAGGGGGTGTAGGCTGGGCTAAGGGACACACCTCCCCATGCACAAATTTCATGCACCAGGCTTCTAGTACCTCAATAAATAATAAATATATCCTAGAAGTTGTATTACTAGGTCAAATATGAGTTCCATTTTTAACTTTCTGACGAAACTCCATACTTTTTTCCACAGTGATAGCACCAGTATGCATTCCCACAAGCAGTGCATGAGGGTTTCTTTTTCTCCACATCCTTGCGATCATTTGTCGTTTGTTGATGATAGCCATTCTGACAGGTATGAGATGGTTATTTTGATTTGCACCTTTTGGATGATTAGTGACTTTGAGCATGTTTTCATGTGTCTCTTGGCCTTCTATATAAACTCTTTAGAAAGGTATCTATTTAGGTCCTTTTTCCATTTTTTGATAGGATTGTTTATATTCCTTCTCTTAAGTTGTATGAATTGCCTGTAAATTTTGGAGATTAAACCCTTATTAAAGATAATATATCCCAAGAAATCAGAAACACCAATTAGAAATCATATATGCATCGCTATGTTCAAAGCAGCACAATTTATAATAGCTAAGATTTGGAAATTGCCTATGTGCCCATCAGCAGATGAGTGGATTAAAATAGTGTGGTACATCTACACAATAGAATAATACACTGCTGTGAAAAAGAAGGAACTCTTACCATTCACAACAGCATGAATGGACCTGTAGAGCATTATGCAAAGAGAAATAAACCAGCTGGAGAAAGATAAATATCACATGATCTCACTCATTTGTGGAATACAATGAACAACATTATCTGAGGAACAAAAATAGATCCAGAGACAGAGAGGCATACTACATACCATCAAATCTCAGAGGGACAGCATGTGAAGGTTAGGGGAGGGTGCAACCAAAGTACTTGTATGCATGCATATAAGAAAAACCAATGGGCACTAGGGATATGAGGGCATTTGCTGGGGGGTGAGAGTGACCCAGGAGAGGTCAATGAGGGAATAAGGAGACATATGTAATACTTTAAACAATAAAGAATTTTAAAAAATATATATTTTATTGATTTTTTTTACGGAGAGGAAGGGAGAGAGATAGAAACTCAGACACATCGATGAGAGAGAGACATCGATCAGCCACCTCCTGGACACCCCACAGTGGAGATGTGCCCACAAGCAAGGTACATGCCCCCAACCGGAATCGAACCTGGGACTTTTCAGTCCTCAAGCCAAACCGATCTAGCAAGAATTTTTTTAAAAAGAAGATAATATACAGTAAATCTGTAGTAATAAAATAAAAAGTTATCAAAGTTTTGTGAATGGCAGAATAATGTGTGTAAAACAGTATTTGAGAATTACATAATGACTGAACAAAAATAACATGAATCCATCAGAAAACATTACAAGAAATAATTAACCTAAACATGCAGATAACAAACGAACTTTCAAGTTACTCACTTTGTGTTAACTAACATTTTTAAAATGTCACTCTCTCAAGGTACTGAGAACACAGGCTAGGAATACTTAAGAAGATTTAGAAACATGTTTTATTTTATAAACATGACAAAAATTACCAGTTAAAATAATATTCAATGAAAGCAAAAATGACAATGTAAATAAAGATAAAAGAATAAGAATAAAACACTATAATTCACTGACATAATTAAAACAGATTATATTTAATAAATTAACTAATTACTGAAATGAGAAATATGTTTAATTAAAAAAATTAATCCTCACCTGAAGATATGTTTTTTTATTGATTTTTAGAAAGAGAAGATGGGAAAGAGAGAGACATGGATGTGAAAGAGAAACATCAATCGGTTACCTCCCATATGGGTTCTCACCAATGATCAAATCTGCAACCTTTGGGTCTACAGGATGACTCTCTAACCAACTGAGCAGGGTACCAAGTAAATTTGGTAGACATTTACAAAATTAGGAAAAGCAAAAAGAGATGAAAACTATGAATAAAAAATTTGACTAAGATAACAGAGAAAAAGGAACCACAATGAGAAATAGTCATATATTGTAAGATTCTGAAAGAAAAGAAAACAAACCACAATGCAGAAACAATATCCAAGAGATTTAGAAACAAAAAAATTAATGAGTAACTCTTATAGATTTAATAATATATAGGAAATAATGAAAATAACTAAAGTGTTGTATGATTTAAAAAGAGAAGAAAATTGTAAAAGTCAGTAATAAGAAAATTATACAGTAAGATAAGTAAAGTAAAAAAAAAAGAGTGAGTAAAGTTTTATTGGATAAAGGTTCCATTCATTCTCTTCAGATTGTCTGTCTCTGGTATCTGCTTTCATCCTACAAGCTAGATTGGAGTAGTTGCAACAAAGATCATATGAACCAAGAAGCCTTAATATTTTCTGTCTGGCTGTTTAAAGAAAATGTTTGTAACTCCTGACATATTCAAAGCTATACTTGATAAATAGTAGCCTTTTATCATTATTATTACTTTTTATTTTTATTTTACAATTACAGTTTATTTTCAATATGATTCTGTATTAGTTTCAGATGTACAGCATAATGGTTAGAAATCATGAGTTTATAGAGTGGTCACCCAAAGTTTCAAGTACCCATCAGACACCATATATAATTATTACAACTCTAGAGGCCCAGTGCACAAGATTCATGCATGACGGGATGGGGAAAGCCCTTCAGCCTGGCCTGTGCCCTCTCGTACGTAGTCTGGGACCCCTTGGGGGATGGTTGCCTGCTGGTTTAGGACCACTCCCTTGGGGTTCAGACCTAAGCTGGCAGTCAGACATCCCTCTCAGAGTCTGTGACCCCCCTCCCTCGCTGCTCCTTATCTCCCGCCTGCTTGCTCCTTACTGCTCTGCTTACAACTCCTTAGTGACAGGCTCCTTACTGCTTGGCTTGCTGCTCCTTAGCATTGCTGCAGAGACCAGAGAGGCTCCCACCACTGCCACTGAGCTTGCCAGCCATGAACCATGCTTATGGCTGAGCATCACTCCCGCTGTGGGAGCACACTGACAACCAAGGGGAAGTTCCTGCATTAAGCTTCTGCTGGTCAGTGCACATCTTAGCAACTGGTTATTCCACCATTCCACAGTTCAATCAATTTGCATATTAGGGTTTTAGTATATAGAATTATTGACTATATTCCCTATATATTTATATATATTTAGTGACTATTCTGTAATATCAATTTGTACTTTTTTAAAAAACTTTTTTTTATTGATTTCATAGAGGAAGAGAGAGGGAGAGATAGAAACATCAATGATGAGAGAGAAGTATTGATCGCTGCCTCCTGCACACCCACTACTGGGGATCAAACCTGCAACCCAGGCATGTGTCCTTGACTGGAATCCATGTTTCTCAGGCTGACACTATTCACTGAGCTAAACCAGCTAGGACCCAATTTGTACTTCTTAATCCATTCACTTTTTTCACCCAGTTCCTCAACCATCCCCCTCTGACAATTATAAGTCTGGTGTCTAGATCTATGAGTCTGTTTCTAATTTGTTTCCTTATTTATTTTGTTTTTTAGATTCTATATATAAGAGAAAGTATATGGTCTTTTTCTTTCTTTGTCTGACTTATTTTATTTAGTTTAATATTCTCTAGGTATATCTATGTTGTCACAAATGATAAAATGTCATTCCTTTTTATGATAGAATAGTAATCCACTGTGTATATGTACCAATGCACTTTTTTTTTTATCTACTCATCTATTGATGGGCACATGAGTTGCTTCCATATCTTGCCTATTGTAAATAAGGCTACAATGAATATAGGGGTTCATACATTCTTTCAAATTAGTGTTATGGAGTTTTTCCTATATATTCCAGGAATTTGAATCTCTGGATCATAAGGTAGTTAAATTTTTAATTTTTTCAGGAAACTCCACATTGTGTTTCATAGTATTTTCACCAATTTACATTTCCACCAACAGTGCACTTGGGATCCCTTTTCTGCACATCCTTTCCAACACTTCCTTTTTGTTGATTTAATGATGAGAGCTATTCTGACAGGTGTGATATGACATCTCATTGTGATTTTCATTTGCATCTCGCAACTTTTCATATGTCTATTGGCCATATGTATGTTTTCTTTTGAGAAATATATATTTAGATCTCTGTCAATTTTTATTGGGTTGTTTGTTTTTCTGGTGTTTATTTCTCTGAATTCTTTTTAAATTTTGGATATTAACCCTTATCAGATATATCACTGGCAAAGTTTTGCCCAAAATTTTGGTTGCCTTTTCATTTTGTTGCTGGTTTCTTTTGCTGAGAAAAACAATTTTTAAATTTGATATGGTCCCATTGCCTATATATATTTTTTTCCTTTTGTCTCCCTTGCTACAAAAAAAAACACAAAAAAAAACATATCCAATATTTTACTGCCTATGTTTTTTTTTTAGAGATTATATGGGTCTTACATTTAAGTTACCTATTCTATTTTTAGTTTATTATACTATACTAGAGGCCCAGTGCACGAAATTCATGCATAGGTAGGATACCTAAGCCTGACTGGTAATCAGGGCTGATCGAACCTTCCAGCTACCAGCCAGGACTTTCCTTCATTCTGTGCCACTCCCTGGTGGTCAGCACACTCATAGAGAGTGATCAAACTCCCATTCTCATGGTCAAACTTAGAAAGGGACACTTTGCATATTAGCCTTTTATATATATAAACTAGAGGCCTGATGCATAAATCCATGCATAGGTAGGGTCCATCGACTTGGTAGGTGATCAGGGACATCTGGTCCAGTCCAAATAGGGTCCTATCAAAGCCAGCTGGTGGGGGGAGGGACTGGATGAGGTTGGTTGGCCATGAGAGGTTGGCTATGGGAGCACACTGACCACCAAGGGGCAGATTTTGATGGTCAGTGTGTGTCATGGTTGACTGTTTATAATGGTCACTTAGGCTTTTATATATATAGATAGCATAAGAAGGTGGTCTAGTATCATTTCTTTGCATGTATCTTCCCAATTTTCCAAGCACCATTTATTGAATAAAATGTTTTTACTAGCTCCATGGTCCGCAAACTGTGGCTCAGGGGTCACATACAACTCTTTGACCCCTTGAGAGTGACTCTTCTAGAAAATACCACATCCTGGGAGAGTCCATTTTGAAGAAGTGGTGTTAGAAGAAGTTTAAGTTTAAAAAATTTGGTTCTCAAAGGAAACTTCAATCATTGTACTGATGATATTTGGCTCTGTTGACTAATGAGTTTGCCTACCACTGTACTAGCTAATTATATGTTCTTGCTTCCCTTGTCAAATATTAATTATCCATAAAGGCATGGTTTTATTTCTGGGATATTTTAGTCCATTAATCGATATGTCTGTTTTTATGTCAGTACCATGCTACTCTGAATACTATAGCCTGTAGTATAGTGTGACATCAGGTATTGTGATACCTTTATCTTCGTTTATCTTTCTCAAGATTGCTTAGCTATTTGGGCCTTTTTTTGGTTCCATATAATTTTTTGAATTATTTATCCTAGTTTTTTTGATAGGACTAGTATTGAATCTATAGATTGCTTTGGGTAGTATGGACAATTTAGTGATGTTAATTCTATCTGTAAGCATAGTATATATTTTTATTTATATCTATCCTTTTCAATTTATTTCTTTAGTATCTTATAATTTCCCTAGTACAGGCCTTTTAACTACTTAATTAAATTTATTCCTAGATACTTTATGTTTTTGATGCCATTGTAAATGTGGTTGTTTCCATATTTTTATTTTTTGACACTTTATTGTTGGTATACAAAATGAAATTGATTTCTGAATATTAATTTTGTAATCTGTTACTTTACTGAATTAATTTAAAAGTTCTAGTAAATTTGTGGAACCTTTAGAGTACTCTATATACAGTATTATGTCATTTACAATAATGACATTTAATTATTTCTTTCCATTGTAGATGCACTTATTTTTTCTCCTTGCCTGATCCTTGTATATCTTGTACTATGTTGAATAAGAATGATAAAAGCAAACATTAATGTCTGTTCCTTAGAAATGTGTTTAGTTTTTCTTATTGAGCATGATGTTGGCTATGGGTTTGTCATAAATGGCCTTTGTTATGTTTCAATATGACCCCTCTATTCCCACTTTGCTGAAAGTTTTTATCATATGCTGGTGCTAGATATTGTCAAATGGTATTCTGCATCTATGTTCATATGACCATATGATTATCCTTTACTATATTTTAGTTGTATGGTGTATCATGTCAATTGATGTTATAACAACTTTGCATCCCAGAAATAAAAGCACTTGGTCTTGGTTTATGATCTATTTAATGTATTGTTGGATTTCATTTTTCTAATATTTTGTTGAGAGTTTTTGTATCTAGATATTGGCTTATAAATTTCTTTCTTTTTAGTCTCTCTAGTTGACTTTAGAATTAGGATAATGCTGGCCTTATAATATTATTGTCAAAGTTTTTCCTGTTCTTGGATTTCTTAGATTAGTTTGAGAAGGATAGAATAGGTACTGATTTTTTGTTTTGTTTTTTGTAAGAAATCTGATTATTCAAATTTATTACCATCAAGATTTATGCAATGATGCTGTAGTTTTCTTAACAAATAGAAAATAGACTGTGTACAACAGTGGCCATAGATATTAGTTGTTATTTGAGTATTTGATAAGGTCAAACAGCCTAAGACTTGTTTAGCTATGAGATTTTTTTTATTATTGCTTCAACTTCAGTAGTTGTAAGCAGTCTATTCAGGTTTGGAGTATTATGCACTTCTAAAAAATTATCTATTTCTTCCCAATTGTCCAATTTATTGGCATATAGTTGTTTTTAATAATTTTATATTCCTTTATATTTCTGTGGTGTCAGCCATTACTTATTTTATTTATTTATGTCTTCTCTCTTTGTTTCTGGAAGAGTCTGGTTAAAGGTTTCTCATCTTGATTATCTTTTCAAATAACTAGCTCTTGGGTTCTTTGACCTTTTGTATTGTTGTGTGTTTTTTTTAAGACTTCATTTATTTCTACTCTAGTCTTTATTATTTTTTTCCTTTCTGCTCACTTTGGGTTTTGTTTGTTGTTCTCTTACCTGTTTCTTTAGTGTAAGGTTAGATTGTTTATTTGAGATCTTTCTTGCTTCTTGATTTAAGCCTCTATTGGTAGGGATTTCCTCTTAGTGACTCATATGTGTTGTGTCATTCTGATTTCATTTTCACTGTCCTCAGGGTAACTTTTGTTTTCTTCCTTGATCTTATTGTTCACCCATTCATTGTTTAGTAACATGTTATTTAGCCTTAAAGTGTTTGTACGTTTTTATTTTTTTTTCTTGTATTTGATTTCTAGTTTCATACTATTGTGGTGGAAGAAGATGCTTGATATGATTTTAGTCCTTTTTAATTTATTGAGACAGGTTTATGTTCTAATATTTGGAATATCCTAGAGAATGTTCATGTTGCACTTGAAAAAAAACACACATATATTCTGCTGCTTTGGGCAAAATCCTGTGAAAATATCAGTTAAACCATCTGGCCTATCATGTCATTAGAGGGTGCTGCTTCCTTGTTGATTTTTTTTGTCTGGATATCTATCCATTGATGTCAATTGGATATTAAAACTTCTTATTGTGACTATATTACTGTTAATCTCTCCTATGTCCATAAAGATTTCTAAAAGTATGTGTTCCTATGTTCAGTTTCATAAATGATTATGAGTTATATCCTCTTGTTGGATTGATCCATTTATCACTATGTAATGTCCTTCTTTGACTCTTATTATAGCCTTTGGTTAACTATTTTGTCTGATATAAGTATTACTACTCCAGCTTTTCTTTTGCTTCCATTTGCATAAAATGTCTTTTTTCATTCTTTTATTTTCAGTCTGTGTGTATCTTACATTCTGAAGTAGATCTCTAATAGATAGTATATATACGGCTCTTGTTTTTTTTTGTTTTGTTTTGTTTGTTTGTTTGTTTTTAATCCATTCAGCTATACCGTATCTTTTGATTGGAGTATTTAAGTGATTTACATTTAAAATGATCATTGATAGGCACAATAAAACTTCAGTTCTCAAACTTCTCCATACTCAAACAATTTGTCAACCAAGTTATTTATAGGGGAAAAAAATATGTTTCAGTTGACAAACAAAAATTCATTTCTCAAACCAGGTATTATGCTATGGCAAATTCAAATATTAAGCTGATACCTGTATGATCAGTCATGCATCTCTCAGGTAACAAACAAAGGAGAGAATATGGGAGTATGAGTCAATTTACTATTAATTAACATCTCAGAAAATTGTGCTGTGAACATTTTCATGTTTTGTGTTTTGGGGCTTTTTTTTGCTGCTTATATTATTAAATATAAACAAAAGTCACCATTGGTAATAAGATTAGTGATAGCCAAGACTTGTGTGACTCCTCTTGAAGGATGGGTTCCAATTTTGCTCGGAGTATATAAAAATGGCCCTCGCTCGAGAGCCACACAACTCAGTGACACCCTGAGTCTATGACAACTCCTGCATTTGCCTGAATCTCCTTAATTATTCCCAAGGTAGTATACACTGTGTCCAAGTTGCAGCAAACTTTTCTGCAGGTCTGAGAGACTGGCATGGTGGGCAATAGGGAGTTCTATTGACTGGATTATTGCACACCCCCAAACTGATGCTGTAAGGATGGGAGTGCCTGACCCAGGGAAGTTGACATCTGGCCATGCCCCCCAGCAACCCAAGTGGAGGCCCTGGTATCTGGGATTTATTTATCTTCTACAATTAAACCTTTATAGCCTGGAGCAGAGCCAAGCCTTCTGCTTGCATAGCCATTGAAATTTTGTTGCCTTAAGTGGAGGTCTAGGTGGATCAGGGTTTGAAGAAAACTTGGTTTCCTCCATCGCCAGGGGCAACTCAAGCCACTCTCTGCTATCTCTGTGGCCATAGCCAACTTGATTTGGTTAATTTGCATACTCACTCTGATTGGATGGTGTGTGTATTTTGTGGGTTTAGTGGAGATACAGCCAGTTTGTATATTACTCTTTTATTAGATAAGACTAGAAGCCGTTGCATGAAATTCATGCACGGGGGAGCGGGGTATCCTTCAGCCCAGCCTGCTTTCTCTCCAATTTGGGACCACTTGATGATGATTGACTGCCCATTTAGGCCCAATCCTAAATGGGCAGTCAGACATTCCTCTCACAATCCAGGACTGCTGGCTCCCAGTTGTTCACCTGCCTGCCTTTCTGAGTGCCCCTAACCACTTCTGCCTGCCAGCCTGATCAGCCCCTAACCACTCCCCTCCCAGCCTGATTGATGCCTAACTTCTCCTTACCAGCCTCTTTGACCCTAACTTCCCTCCTCTGTGAGTCTGGTCAACCCTAACTACACGCCCCTGCTGGCCATCTTGTGATGGTCATCTTGTGTCCCACATGGGGGAAGGGTATTTTGACCACATGGGAGCAGTTATCTTGTGTGTAGGAGTGATGGTCAATCTGATTATTATTCTGTATTAGATAAGATAGAGGCCTGGTGCACTGGTGGGAACCAGCTGGTTTTCCCTGAATGGTGTCCTGGATCAGGGTGGGTGTTTCCTTGGGGTGTGGGTTGGCCTGGGCGAGGAACCTGTAGTGGTTTGCAGGCCTGCAACACCCCCAGGTGACTCAACCAGAAGCCCTGATATCTGGGATTTATTTATTTTCTACAATTGAAACTTCATAGCCTGGATCAGAGCCAAGCCTTCTGCTTGCATAACTATTGAAACTATTGCCTTAAGCAGAGGCCTGGGCCAGCCAGGGTGTTCAGAAAGCTTGGCTTTTTCCATCGCCAAGGGTAACCCAAGCCTTCCTCCTGCTCTCTCTATGGCCGTAGCCATCTTGGTTGGGTTAATTTGCATACTCACTGGTGGGAGTTGCTGGTGGGCATGGCTGGTGGGTGTAGTGGAGGTACAGTCAATTTGCATATTACTCTTTTATTAGATAGGATGTGAAGAAAAAGTGCTGAAATATTCTGCATTAACAATGAATACATCTAGTCTTCCAACATTGAATTAAAGGAGTAATAACAGGGATACAGCAAAAGAAACAAGTCAATTTATTTTCCTCCTTAACTAGGAATAATATGCATCTCCTAAGGCATGTTTTTTGTAACCCTAAAAAATTAATCTCACCATGATAAATGGAAAAGATTGGTAAAACAGTAACAACTCTAAAATGATAAGTCTGAATAATTACATACAAGATGAATGTATAAAAGATACATGGAGAAAAACTCAAGAGAATTTGAAGACTGATTAGAATTTAAGGAAAAAGTAAAATGAGTCAAGGATTATAAGAAAGTTGGAGTGGGAGCTAGACAGAATAAAGCTATCACTGACAAAAATAAGCAAGCATAAAAAAAATGTTTAGAAGAAATAGAGTGAATTTTATTAAAGACTAGGAACCCGGTGCACGGAATTTGTGCATTGGCGGTGGGGGTCCCTCAGCCCAATCTGCCTCCTCTCACATACTGAGAGCCCTCAGGGGATGTCCTACTGATGGATTAGGCCCACTCCCCCCAACCCCTTCGAGAGTGGTCCTAAATCACAGTCTGGCTTCCCTTTGTGGGAGGTGATAGGGTTGATCAGGAGAAGGCACCAGCCCCATCATCCAACTGTTGCAACCAGTGCCAGTCACCACAGCCACCAAGGTGGTTTCATCAACACAGACTCCAGTCCCTTCACCATGAAAAAAATGACAACTCTCTTTAGGCATTGTCAAGATGTGTTTTTCATAATATATGACATTTCTTTCTTTTTTTTTTTTATCGTCACCTGAGGATATGTTTCCATTGACTTTTAGGGAATGTGGAAGAGAGGGAAAGACAGAGAGAAACATCAAAGTGAGAGGAACACTTTGATTGGTTGCCTCCTGCATGAGCCCTGACTTGGGCTCCGGCCAGGGAGGAGCCTGTAACCTAGGTACATGCCCTTGAACAGAATTGAACCTAGACCCTGCGGTCAGCAGGCCAAGGCATTATGCACTGAGCCAAACCTGCTAGGGCAGGATATGACATTTCTTAGCCCTTTGTTTTTTCCTCCAGAAGTGTGGTGGAAAAACCCTAGATTACCTTTTTGGATTCTCATTACCCAAGTTACTAAGAATATTAGAAGTCGCATACAAGGAGCTTAGCCAATGAGCAGTCAGAAAAGGTGTTTCCTCTGTAGTTCACACCAATTGCCAATAGCCTCTGAACCCTGCCTGTGCCCTTGCACAGACCTGCCCAGGCCAAAAGCTTTCCACCTGTGCAGCAGACTCCCAGCTCCCTCCGATTGTGAGCTCCGCCCCAGCCCATGCGGGCTCAGGCTGAAAGCTTGTGGCCCACCCTTTTGGCCTGGGTAAGGGACCCCCAGCTCCTTCCGATTGCCAGCTCTGCCTCTGCCTCCTCGGCTCTGATCACAGGCTTGTCCCTACCCAAGAGACCCTGGCTGAGGCCCTTCACAGGCTGCTCAGGGCTCACATGGGGCCTACCTCAGAGTGACCTGGGTGTCAGGATGTTCCCAGGACCCAGGTGCTGAGTGTGTATGTATGCAAATTAACTGACATTTTGATGGGTTATTTTGCATATCCACACTGATTGGCTGGTGGATGTGGCTGGTGGGTGTGGCTTGTGAGTGTAGCGGAGGTATGGTCAATTTGCATATTACTCTTTTATTAACTAGGATACGTTGAGTTTGGAGTTTTGTAATCAATCAGCCCAAAAATATTTACTGAATAAAAATATGACTTTTTACAAAGAATGAATAAAATCACTATAATTGTATTTTAAAGAGCCAGAAAATGGTCTAATCTTTTATTAGATTTTTAAAATTTTATTATTATTCAATCTATTGGCATGACATTGGCTAATAAAATTATATGGGTTTCAGGTATACAATTCTACAATACCTGAATCATCAGTATATTGTATTGTGTGTTGACTACCCCACATCAAGTGTTCTCCCATCACCATTTATTCCCCTTTAATTTCTTCTATCTCCTTCAAACCCCTTTCCCTCTGGCAATCACCATCCTGTTGCCTGTGTCCAAAGTCTTTCTTTTTATCTCATAAAATATATGGCATGTATTATTTATTAATAAAATATTTCATTTACCCAATTATTTAACTTTTTCTTCAGCTATTGGTTGTAACTAAAATAATCTATACAAAAAGACAAACCCATACATAATATAAAATACACACATACATACATACACACACACACACACACATGCATACACACACACTAGTGGCCCGGTGTATAAAATTTATGCACCAAGGGAGGTGTCCCGGGCCTGCATCCTCTCCAATCTGGGGCCCAATTCCAACCAGCAGTTGGACATCCCTCTCACAATCCAGGACTGCTGGCTCCTAACCGCTCACCTGTCTGCTGCCTGATTGCCCCTAACCACTCGGCCTGCATGCCTACTCTCTCCCAATTATCCCCTCTGCCAGCCTGATCACCCCCAATTGCAGTCTCATCCTGGCCTGATTACCCACAACTGCCCTCCCCTTTTGGCCCCTAACTGCCTCTACCTTGGGCCTGCCACCATGGCTTTGTCCAGAAGTATGTCCAGAAGGTCTCCTGGAAGGTCTCCCAGTCTAATTAGCATATTACCTTTTTATTAAGTATAGAGGCCTGGTGCATGGGTTGGAGCCAGCTGGCTCGCTCTGAAGGGTGTCTTGGATCAGTGTGTGGGTTCTCTTTGGGGGTGGGGTGGCCTAGGCAAGAGGCCTGTGGTGGTTTGCAAGCCAGCCATGACCCCAGGGGGGTAGCGGTACCCACTAGGGATGGTGCTAGCTTGGACAAGGGGCTGGGGCAATTTGCATGCCAGCCATGCCCCATGGGGTGAGGTTTCTTACTGGGGTTGTGTGGCCAGCCTGGATGAGGGGCTCATGGTTTTTTTCAGGCTGGCCATGCCCCCTAGCAGGGACTCTCATCGTATGGGGGTGTGGCCAGCCTGGGTGAGAGGCTGAGGGCCATTTGCAGGCCCCTCCCTTGGCAGGCAGCCTGGGTGACCCAAGCCTCCCATGCTCTCGGGCCAGCTCCGTGGCCACCACCCATAGGCGCCTCCTTTGGTAGCCAGTCCAGGCAGGCAGGAAGCTGGGTTTCCTTTGTTGCTGCAGCAACACAAGCTTCCCACCTGCTCCAGCTGGCTCCATGGCCACTGTCATCTTTGTCCTGCTAATTTGCTTATTCCCTCCTGATTGGCTGTGGGTGTCACAGAGTAATGGTCTATTACCATATTTCTCTCTTAATGTGTGTGTGTGTGTGTGTGTGTGTGTGTGTGTGTGTTTTAGTAGCCCTGCACACCAATCCATGTGCCAGTAGCTCGCCAGTAGCTCACTGCTGCCCTCCAGTAACTCTTTGCCTATTGCTGTAGCTCCCCTCACCCTTCTCCCCCAGTCTCCCCTCATAGCTTGCTGCCCTGGCCCCTCTTATAGATCGCCATCACCCACTTGCAGCTCACTGCCCCACCCTCCTGCTGATCCCTGATCCAGTTGTTATACTTCACGACATAACAACCATTTTCATATTATATCTTTATTATATAGGATATGTGTGTGTGTTTGTGTGTGTGTGTGTGTGTGTGTCCAGAGAGAGAGCGAGAGAGAGCCAGAAAAAGAGAGGGATAGAGAAAACCCATGGAAGTGTACATATATAAAGAATATGATGCTTGCAATATTTTAAAAACATAATTAAAAATAAGTTCTAGAATTTTTATTAATATTTTCCCATATCTAATTGTATTATGTTCTTGATGTCAGATTATAAGGCAGAACTTTAATGGATCCAAATTCTGTACACGATTTTTATGACATTACATTATTTTTCTGTGGAACAAGAGAATAAGATTGAAATCACAGAAAAACTTCAGTTACTCAATAATCTTATATATTAAGCTTACTTATGTATAATTTATTATTGAGTTTTTTACAATTTTGAAAGCCTGCTTTATTAACCTATTAACATTATTTTTAATCTAAAATAATAGTTTCATTGTGAGGTTCAAAAAAGACTTTCTTCTGTAAAGCAGTTTTAGGTATAATTTGGGGAGAATATTTTTGTTTAGATACTGAAAATTTCATTAGAAATAAAATATACAGCTCTAAGTTTTGAAAGATTCATATAGTCATCATCACAATCAAGCTATATAAGTGTTTTATCACTCCTCGAATAATCTCTTTTGCTTTTATTGTAATTAAATTCACTCACTGCTCTCAACCCCTGGCAAACACAAATTTGGTATTTTTTGTCCCTTTGCTTTTCATTTTCCAGAATGTTATATAAATGAACTCATATATTATGTAGCATTTGGAGTCTGGCTTCTTTCCCTTAGGTACTCAAATGCATTGTTCACTAGGGAAATGCAAACTATATCTCAATACTATACACACCAAACTGGGTAAAAACAAACAAACAAAAACCTGTAAATACCAAATGTTGAGGGAGATATGGAGTCACCAGAATGCTAATAACTGGTGGCAGAGAGGGTAAGCATATAATTGCTTTGAAAATCATAAGTAGTGTCCTCCGCAGTTGTGAGATTATGTGCCATCTGGCCTGGGAGTTCCATCATTAGCTGTATGCTCAATATTTAGTAAAAGGCACACAGTAGAATTTCGTATAATTATCTATAATAATAATAAAATAACAAAACATCCAAGTGCCCTTCAGTAGTCAAGTCAATAAATTAGTTGTTATCTGAGGGTTGAATCTCACAGACATACTACACTGAGTGAAAGAAGTCAGGCACAAAGCAGTACACAACTTCCAGCTTCTATATAGAACATTTCTAAAAGACATTTGGAAATGTTTAGAGACACTCACTTTTGGTTGTCATAGTTGAGTCTACTGGGATACAGTAGATAGAGGCTAGGGATTCTACTAAATACAGTACACAGAACAACATCCTTTACGCGCGAGCGCATGCACGTGCACACACACACACACACACACACACACACACACACACACATACACACACACATACACACACCACATACACACTCAAAGATAGGACTTTCCACTCAGAATAACAATAGTATTGCTGTTGGCAAACTCTACCTGAGAAAGTAAAAAGCTGGAGTGTTGCTCCCATCTTTACAACAACAACAAGAATGCTAAATAATCCTCCAAATCAGAATGTTTTTAAACCAATGAAAGAGTTGGGTCACATGGCACCTAGATAATTTGAAATGAAAACAGAATAGGTCCCTCAGAAGAAGATAGAACATGATCACTTGCTTCCATGTGTATTATTTTCCTATATGTCCTATAACAAATTACCCCAAACTTGATGTTTAAAAGAACAGGAATGCATTCCATCACAGTTTTGGAGGCCAGGTGCCTGAAATCAGTTTCAATTGGCCAAAATCAAGATGCAGGCAGGGCAGCACTTCCTCTGGAGGCTGTAAGAATGAATTCTTACTTTCCTTTTCCAGCTGCTGAAGGGTGATAGCATGTCTTGGCTTTTGGCCACATCCCACTTCAATCTCTTTCTGTGGTCACATTGCCTTTTCCTCTTTTGTCTATGGCAAATCTTCCTGTACTTGCCTCTTTAAGGAAACATTTGATTACATTTAGCATATAACTATATTATTGAGTATAATCTCTGCATCTCTAGATTCTTAATAATCTTTCTAAGTTTTCCTTTTTTTATCAAATAAAGTAACATTCATGGATTTCAGGGATTAGGTTGTAGATATTTTTTTAGGTGGAAGGGCATTATTCATATTACCACAGTAGAGCACACACCAAATGCAATACATATTGGTAAAATACCATTATTTTTAATTCTTGACATTATTACAGATGTCTTCTATCCCCCACTCCCACTTTACCCATCTCCAACCAGACTCAGACCCACAGGCCCTAACCTTCTCCCAACTTTTGTCTCTGTCCATGCTATGTATATAAGTTCATTGGTTAATGTCTTCACCTTTTTTATCTAGTCCCCTCTCACCTTCTCTTCTCTGTTCTAAGTACCCATACCTCTGGTTCTATTTTGTTCATCAGTTTATTTTAAGTTACTGAACACTGAGACTGAACCAGTGGTTGGCAAACTCATTAGTCAACAGAGCCAAATATCAATAGTACAATGATTAAAATTTCTTTTGAGAGCCAAATTTTTTTAACTTAAATTTCTTCTAATGCCACTTCTTTAAAGCAGACTCACCCAGGCTGTGATATTTTGTAGAAGAGCCACACCCAAGGGGCCAAAGAGCTACATGTGGCTTGCGAGCCGTGGTTTGCCGAACACTGGACTGGGCCATGAGGCCTTAGAAATCTTGAGAGTCATAGACACAAAGAGAATTTTCAGCATTCTCAGTACCTTTCCTCCATCTTGTTCTCAGGAGAGAGAGAGTGGAAGTGGGCAAAAGTCCTGAGGGCACTTGTAGACAGGCAGGGAGAGGAACCACAGTCCTGCAGGGGAAGCACAAGCACCACCTTCATCTTTCCATTTTCTTCCATGGAAAAAAGTCTTAAGTTACTGGGGAAGAAGCACAAACCAACCATGATGTGTTTCGGCCACAGGTGGAGACTCCTTGCAGCTAAGAAAAGAGAGCTGGACTGAGAACTAAACATCAACACCTCCATCCAGAATGTCTTATACACCCGACTGCTTAAGTCTGAGGCTGCACCAGAGCAACAAAGAATGTTCTCCAACGCAAATGCAGTCTACAGTTAACCAAGAACAAGAATAGAATGAAATGTTCAAGTACAAAAGGGAGACCTCAAACTGAGGATAGAACACACATTGGGAGAATCTTCTGGCACAGCAGCCCTCACTAAATACACAAGGCTACACACTTAGAATTTGAATTCTATGTATGCAAGGATATCCACAACACCAACATTCTCAGAACCAGTTCATTCCTGATCACATTAACTCAGTATCCCACCGCAATAAAGGCTTAGCCAAAAAGAAATGTTTTCTTTAGAAACATAAATCAGTGATACTAACAAACTTATCTTTGCTCCTAATATACCATTAATTACGTTCTGATTTGGAAATAACATTAAAATAGAATGTAGTAAGCACTCAAATTAATCTATAAAATGTATTATCATAAATTGAAATGCAATAGATTTGGTGAAGGGAACTTGTAGCTTAACATATCATAATATTGGTGCCTAATAAATTAGGGCACAGAGCTTTTTTTTTCTGTTAATCCTCACTCAAGGATATTTTTCCCATTGATTTTTTTAGAGAGAGTAAAGGGAGAAAGGAAGTATATGTGTGTGTGTGTGTGTGTGTGTGTGTGTGAGAGAGAGAGAGAGAGAGAGAGAGAGAGAGAGAGAGAGAGAGAGAGAAACATCGATGTGAGAGAGGAACATGAATTGGTTGCCTTATGCACACACCCAAGCCTGGGCAGAACCTATAACCCAGGTACATGCCTTTAACTGGGAATCAAACCCTCAACTCTGATTTGCAGGTCTACATTCTAACCACTGTGTAACACTGGCCAAGGCAGAACAATAAATTCTTGTACCTAATTGTAGAGATGGTTTAATTTCACATCCTGTACATTTTCTACTTTCTCAAAAATTACTAGTTAAAATATCAAATATAAAAGTATTTTGTCATTTAACTGAACAATTTGTAATATTAATAAAAGCATATGCTTGTCATATTCTAATATTTTCACAAAAGCATAATATTCATCTTACAAACAAAAACAGCTCTATTTAATCACATCATAGTGCAGGAAAAGACATTTTAGCAGAAAAGGTTATATTTTATTCTCACTTTGAAAGATCACTAGATGTCTTTGCAAAATATAATAAAAGCTTATAGAAAACAACAGATCATTTACAAAGAAATGAAGAACAGGCATTGAAATCAATTAAAGAATACTTGTGTGAAACCTCTAATTAATGTCAAGCATGAATGAAAGAAAATGAAATGAGCTAGATGCCTGGCACTCAAGAATTGAATACCCAAATAAAGGAAAGTTCCTGAGTAATATAAGAACTCTTGGAGAAGAAAATAAAATAGAAGTTATTTAGTTCTTGAATAACATTATGTGACCAAAAGTCAGTAGCATATACTTGAGATTGAATTAATATAAAAGCTCAATGAACTAATTAATACTGTTTTAAAGAAATCCCAAGGCTATATAAGAGAAATGGACTCAATTAATAATTACAATAAGTATCCCCATGAATACCTTAAAGGCATTTTCAAGGCTGAAATTAAACCTGAGTGCCAATTTTGATTTTTATGCTAAATTTTATTATTTGAAAAAAAAATATTTTAAACTGTACTAGGGCAAAATGAACTGATATCTAAAATGAATTCTCATGTGATTCATTGAAAATCAATGAAGTAGATATATAAAAGTATTTTTAGTATTTTGGAAAGGGACTAATAAATGTCACCCCCATCAAGTCTTTCCAGTATCACAACCATACATATTTTCTGATATCTAGACTAAATTTTAAAATACTTAGTCTTGGAAATAATGCTTCCAAAAGCATTTAATATACTGACAATTGCCCACTTCTCATGATGGATAAGAGTATTTCAAATACCCAAAATTTAATTATAGCCACATTTTATATAACATTGATTTTAAATGTTCTCTTGACTGTTTTATGCAAGGGCTAGAAGTTATATTCCCTGACTGACTTAAAGTTCTGTTTCTAGACTATTTGACTGAATTGAAATTTCAAATAATTATTTCATCATTTTACTTTCATAGTAATGTGAAGTTATAACAAGATTTTTCTTAAGTCAGCACAAGATTTAGGACTTCTTTGAAACCATTTTATCTAATCCTTTATTTTCATATGAAGTAAAAAAAAATAGTGTTTTTTGCCTAATGATATAAATCTAGTCTTTATGACCACCAAAATTATTTTATGCCAATTCTAGTGAAGAATAATAAAACTCATATCTAAATTTCACAGCATGAAAATATTTATTTTGTTTGGCAAAATATTTCATTAGCTAAAATTAGTCTTTTCAAACATGATATCTCTCTATTTAGAGCACTCTGAGGGCAGAGATTTCTGGTTAATTTTCTCAGTACCTACTGTTTTAAAATTGCTTTTGTTATTCAACACCAAGAACAATGCCTAGCATAAACAAAACAGTTTTGAAAAATGGTTTTTAAATACATGAGTGTAAAAACAGTCTGAATTTCATTGAAGATGAGCCTCAGGAAGAGTTGAAAAGAAAAGGGGATGAGTGCTATTGTGACATACTTTAAATATTCAAGATTTGAAGATATTCTTTCTATACAGTGTTTGAACCTTAATTTGATAAACATGTGGATCAGAGGTAATCATGTTATTTCTAGTCAGGGATTCTTTTGTTGTGAAGAAAAAAACACACAAAAGCAAGTTTCTATTTAAATAAAAAGCATATAGGGATAGAGGTCTTACAACTTTCCAGAAAAAAACAAACAAACAAAAAAAAACAAAACTCAACATCATTGTCTTGGAAATGCAGAAATCAGGTTGTCTCCTGGGACTTAAACAGCAAAAGTTTTATCAAAGCCATTCCCTCTGCATCCCAGGTACTATTCTTCAGTGGCTTTCTGCAATTTGCTTCTTTCTATATTATCACAACCAATTCAGTGTTTCAATGTCCTTAATCTGTACTTCTCAGACCTATTTAGCTCAGTGCAGTCTACAGATTTCTATCCTGTTCAGTGCTGCATTGACCTAGATCCAGCTTTTAGTGGATTAGGTCATAGACATACTCTCTATCACAGCTGTTTTTAATACAAAAGGGAAAGGTTAGTAGTAACAGTCAAATTGATTATAATCTACAATTTAAACATTTACAAAAATTCTGAATTTTTTAGAATGTATTCTAATTAGCCTAAATTAACCTTTATTTTTCATTTATTGCTGCCCTTCTCACTCCATACATAAACTTGTTTTTTGTTTTTGTTTTTCTGTTTTTGCTTTTGAGGCTTAAGCCTATGCCTTGATGTTGTATTTCCCCCTGCGTGAAATGCTGAAATGCTCATCCTTCCACCTGGACAAAACTTTACTCATCTTTAAAGCCATTTTAAAATTGCAGTCTCTTTTGAAATAGCAAGAAAAGGCAATTGCCACCTCCACTGAAGTCCCTTGGCACCTGTTTATACTGTGCATGTAGCTGTTCATGCAGTGGCTACTGCACAGTTCTTAGGTGTCTTTCTGTGTTTCTCATGCTAGATCCATCCCTGAAGGGATCCTTAGAACAATTTCAGGGCCTGGTGTCCATGTTTGCATCTTCACTTTTACTGATCAAAACTTTGTTTTAAGACTTTTTTTTTTTAATTACTTCCATCTGTTTTTCTTCATTTTGTCATCTTAACATAACTCGTTTCTAACATTATTATAAGGAACCGACAAAGCTGGGTATCTTAAGCCATTCAAGCTATTATTACTATCATAGTTTGGGTGGCTTATAAACAATAGAAAATTTTCTTCTCATAGTTCTGGAGCTGGAATGTCTGAGGCCCAGGCGCGGTAGACCCCTGTCTTATGGGAGCTGGCTTCCTCAATGACAGCCATCTTCTCACTGCAATCCTACACAGCAGAAAAGGGCATGGGGGCATTTGGGCAACTTTTCTAAGAACACTAATTGTATTATGATGACTCTGCCTCCTAATGCTATATATGACCTTGATGGGGGGTAATATTCAATCTCTAAGAGCATGGGAGTTGTTGAAAATCTAAACAGAACACATGAAATATCCATAAATATAACAAAAGAAGAATTCCTGACTGGAAAGAAATAATTGTGAATGCTCAATTAATAAAACTGAAAATCACCCAATTACATGATCTCTAAACAATCACAACCACAGTTAAATTAGATGATCTAATTACATGAACAGTTTTCTGTTATTAATATTCAAAAGGGCATTTAAAATAATTTTAGTATGAAAATTTTATATCATGAAGAGTAATATTCCAGTGACTAACTGATTCAAGCTCACCTAACATATTAGTAAGACTATCATAATAACTCCAAAATCCAAAATGCTGTTTACTTTCATCTCAAATTTTAGCAGGTATTGAGTAAATGCCATAGATATGGTTTTCTTTTTTTTTTAAATTGATTTTTATTGTTGAAAGTATTACAGATGTCTCCTTTTTTTTTTATCATTAACCCCCTTCACCCCACACTCGCCTTCCTCCAGGCCTTCACTGCACTATTGCCTATGTCCATGGCTTATGCATATAAATAAATATATATATATATATATATATATATATATATTCTTTTGGCAAAGATATGGGTTTCTTAATGTTCTTTTGTTTATTTCATATTTGGAGCCAAGAAAGTATAGGTAAGATTCCTACCTATAATTCAAAAAGTAATATGAATATATCATACCAATCAACATGACAAAAGTAGTATTCATTGTTGGTCTTTTTCCTTTAATTTTCTGTTCAATTTTGGAGGTCATATTTTAAAAGAAGGAATAATATATGAACATTTTGGTAATAATACATATCATTTTTCTGAAAATGAGATTTTTTTCTTTAACTAAATAATGAACTAAAAATAATTGATGTAATATTATTTCATTATGACATAGATAGCCCATCTATTAAGATACTTTTAATCCTTGAGATATATTACTCAGTATTTAATAATTATGGATTGTGTGAAGATAGAGCAAAAAGGCTATTATATAAAATCATATTCTATTTTACAAAAAAGAAAACTTTTCACATATTATTAAGATCACAAATAAGCATGGTGAGAGATAAATGGGAAATAAATCAACACAAAGTTCAGAGGTCAAATAAGGATTGAACTGGGAGCAGATCAATGACTCACTAAAATCAGAAGAAAAAAGTCCTCCATCAAAGTTCCTGGGAAAGATTGACTTGGTATTCTTAACATTAAGCTAGGAGTCTTCCATGAGAAATAGTTATTTCAAGGTTTGGAGTATCCCCTTTGTTTTAACAGAAGTAAAAAATAGTCTCTTAACAAAACTGTCCATAATTTAGAACATATGGATTTAGGACACAGAGAATGCATCCCCAAAATAAAAAGTTAGCAAATACACAAGAAAATGTTTATTTAGTAAGAGTGTGCATAAAGAAGAAGCAACAGACCTAATATTATCTTCACATAATAATATATTGGCATTTTTAGAAAAAGAATATTCGATAACTATATACAGAAGCCAAATAGCAGGGGTAAAAGTTCAAACAGGAATTTTTGTATAAGATGGTTGCTTCACTATTGCTAAGGATAGAGAAGCTAGTAAAAAAATATAAAAACAAACAAATGCTTAAAGACATTAGAATGGCAATACAGGAGTGAATAATTCCTTAGCTCACCTTAGCAAAAAATAAATAAAAAACAGAAAGGTCAGTTTAACCTTTGAGGTGACATTGGGCTTAATTGAATTAATTGATAAGGAAGAGACAACTAGGAGGGTGAACAGCATGCAGGCAACCTCTCAAGGCTAAAATGTCTTATACAGGAATTCACAAGACCTCCAAGAATGGTAACTCTCCCATATTTTAGGTTGTGACCCCAAAAAGCTAAAGAAGAGGATTAGATGCAAATTAGCACTAAAGCATTCATAACATATACAGTTTAAGATATCCATATAACCTAGAAATTTTTAATCCTTAAAATTGGATAGAAAATAAATTTGACCCTAAATACTAAATACTAACTTCCCCAAAATCAAAGTAAATTATTTAGTATCTTAAACTGAAAAGACAATATCTTAATTTTATAGAACTGTAAGAAAATAGCTTAAAATATCAGGATAAAAAAGATTTATTAAGTAATTAAAATATTACTAAATGTAATAGAATGGAGCAATATGTCTTTAAGAGTATACCATAATGAAGCAAAAATAAGTTGCAATACAAATTACTGGCAATAATTGATATCAATATTATATAGAGGACTCTGTCAAATGTACAGGTCAAATACATAATCTAATAAGATGGAAAAGGAGAAAAAGAGATATCTCATGGATGAAACCAGAATGTTTTAAAATACCAAATACATGGAAAAGGATATTTAGTCTCATTAATAAGAGAAAGCAAGTTAAAACCCCCAAGGTGAATGAACCCACACATAAGTTGGGCAAATATTTAGAATAAGTACTGACAATACCTAAAGTTGGTGAGGATTTGAATAAAATGGGACCCTGATTTATCTGAAGTATCAAAGAGACCCATGGTTCTGGAAACTATATATCATTATCTTGTAGCACTACATGTCATTGCAATGCACTTCAAAGCATATGCACAGTAAATGGAACTCACTGGATGGAGCTTGGACTAACAGGTCCTGCATTCGATTCCAGTCAAGAGCACATTCCTGGTTTGGGGATTCATTTCCCAGTGGAGGGTATGTAGGAGGCAGACAATCAATGATCCTCTCTCTTCATTGATGTTTGTAACTCTCTCTCCCTCTCCCTTCCTCTCTAAAATCAATAAAAATATATATTTTTAAAGACGAATTTTCTTAGCAGCACAGTTATTTAAAGTAAACACACACACACACACACAATACTCAGCAACAAAACAACTAGCTATTACCCCAGTGTTTAGGGATAAATTATGGTAACTAATAAATCATTGTTTATTTAAACAAAGGATTATTAAAGAGTAGTAGAAATGAATGTATAAAATTCACCTGAAAAAATTATATGAGTGATGAATACAAATAAAGCCAAACACAGGCTAGAAAAGTTTACATTTAGAATAAACTCAAATTTTTTTACCCTGACTTTCAATTTCCACAAGTATTTGCCCCATCTGATACTATTATTTTTTTCTTTTCCCCCAGCACCATTTATCCCCTCTATTCCCTCTTCTACCTCCACTCACCACCACCCCATCCATCACCGCATTGCAGTCAATGTTCATGAGTTCTTTCTCTCTCTTTTCTTTTTTGCCCAATCCCTCCATGCCCTATTTTTAATCTTACATGTAATTTATTTATTAATTGGTTTATTTATCATCTTTTCCCACTATAATTGACATTTCATGAAAATGAAAATATTTATCTAACAGTTATTAACTTCTTTAATAGAAGAGTGACTGACATTGAATGAATTAGTAATAAGAGAAAGCAAGTATAATTAAGTCAATATACTTAATTACAGTTTATTTTTGCATTATTTCAATCTGTATACTGTCCCTGTTTCTTTGAATTTCTGATGATGATTACAGCTTCTGTGGGGTACAAAATAAATTTCACTATGGTTTTCAACATTAATGATTTTCTATCCATTCCCTTTTCATCTATATTAAGATAACATTAATTTTATTTAGCTCTAATATATGCAGAGAGATAATCTAAACATCTCAGCTCCCTTACAGAATGACAAACAAATGTAACACTTTGGGCCAATGATGTGAGTAGAATTTCAGGTAAACATTTAAAATGTTTAGAAAGAGAAGACCCTATGACATACCACACGTCTTTTTTTCTAGTCTTTATATTATCCTGCCTGGAATACAGCAAGAGTTTCAATTATATTGAAACTGTGAGATGGTAAGTTTAAAGATAATAGCCACACACTAAGGATTTCTAAACTAAGAGCAGAGTACTCCTGCTGCCAAGCTAGATGTGGGCTTTTCAATCTTTATGCAACATAAAAGATTTAACTGCTAAAATCAGAGGGAAAGGGCACCTTGGAAAAGAATAATTGAAAAAAATGCAACAAAAGAATTGAAAGATAAATTGATAAAATCTCCAAGAAAATAGAACAAAAAGACAAGAAGAAAGATTAGGCAGGAAAAAAAAGAAAAAAGAAAAAGGATATTTCCAAGAAGTTCAGGATTTGACTATTAGGATTTCCAGAATAAAACATACATGTGCAAAAATAATCAGAAGGATAAACCAGTATTATATGAAATGCTGAAAGGTACTCTTTTAGAAGAGGAAGAAGAAAAAGGTAAAAGACAAAAAATTATGAACAACAAATACATATCTATCAACAAGTGAATCTAAAAATTAAGTGAATTAAAAATTTGATCAACAGAATAAACTGGTGAATATAATAGAATCAGGAGCACAGAAAGGGAGTGGACTGATAATTCTCAGGGAAAAAGGGGTGAGGGTGTACAGGGAGAGACTGGACAAAAATCATATACCCATGGATGAGGTCAACGGGAGGGAGGTAAAGGTAGAGGGAAGGGTGGGAGCCGGGTGGAGGGGAGCTATGGAGGGGAAAAAAGAGAAACAAATGTAATAATCTGAATAATAAAGATTTAATTAAAAAAAAGAAAATGAATTACATTTGAATACAATAAATCACACTTGCATTTCCTAGTAATCAATGAATGGAAACTTATAGCAATGTGTACTTTTTAAACTCTAAAAGATTGAACTGATATCCTGAGTTTTGACATATGAGTTCAAACTCACCCATTTGCTTCACCTACTCAGATCTTCACTGCAGCAGCTTATCTTTCCTTTATTTGACAAGGTCTGAATCTGATAGATTTACAGCAAAATATAAAAGCTTTATAAATTTTTGCAATTATGAGGCTTCAGGCACAGTACTGCAATTTTCTGTTTGTTTTTAAACTATTTTTTTCTCAGTCAAATATTTTAAAATATCAGCAAGTATCAACACATATAACAAACAAAGATTCTATCTGACCTTGTTTGATGCTTCTTCAGTAAATCAATCTTTTACTATTGAAGATCTGAGGTAGATTTAAAATTATTTTGCACACACCTGTTTTTCCTGATAGAAAATTACACTTATTATCATTTGCAGAAAACTCTTGCCCAGTTCCATTCACATTTTTAAAATATTTTAATAAGCACTCAGTATTGTCCTGAAAATTGTGAACACCTTAAGGAATCTCTTCAATTTCACCCAATTTGTGGTTTCACTGAATCTTACACCACATATTAATTCCTGCGAGTCCACATTCACTGTCTATTGTCAGATGACAATTCTAAAACTAGTAAATAGATTTTAGTGTAAAAATGCTCTCACAGAAAGAAGTCTAAAAGAATTAAGATAAGTGTGTCCCATTACACAGGCATTCACAAAATATTTCCTTTATAGGACCCCCACACACAGCTCAATTCAGATACATGCACAAACCAGCACTGCACATATGAAATCTGGCAGAAAATGGTCAATAACAAGTAATTCTCCTAAAACTCCTAGCTCATGTTATATATTCAAGGCAGATGCGAAAGAAGGTTAAGATGACAAAGACTTTTTTTTTTTACTTACTCAAAAAGTTACATCCTTAATAGTATTAAATATATTCTGGTCATTACACACCACATTAGGAAGATTAAAAAAGACTGGCTATTAAAGACACAATCATACTTTCCAGGAGCCAAATTTAAACAGTAAATATAAATAAATGATAAATGAAATGTACAGAGCATATTTAAATGGTGAAATCATGATTATGATGTGCACATAGGTAATTTTATTGTTTGGAACTGAATTCAGTCCAATAACAATGTCTTATTTTCTAAAAAGCATGAACTTGCCCTTTCATAGTAATACACTCATAGCAAGTTTAAACTTAATCTGTCTCACATTCATTTTTTTTTTCCCCCCTGAATCACTAGTCTTTTCACTGCTTTTCCTCAAGCCCCTTACCCTGCTCTGGAATGCATCTCTTAGCTTAATCAGAGGCCACACTTCCAAGGGGCTGTTCTTAGCCAATCACTAAGCACAGCAAGTTCTTTCCTGGGAGACAAGGGCTCCTCTGAATGCCATCTCTGGAGTAAGGAATCCTGATGGCCTTGGCATCTAGCCTCGGTCTTTACAGTAGTTTAGGACTTTTCCACCTAAGTTTCCTTGCCTTTCTCCTTTACTTGGTGTCAGATTCTTATAGTGATCAGATGATTGTCCCATTTTCTCTCATGAATGTTTTTCCTAATAAAATCCTTGCACATTGAACCCTGTCTCAATTTTTGATTTTCTGAAGACCTGGCTACATGGGGACTTGTGTCAACAACAGTTAACCTGACAAGAAAGAACTAAGTACTCTTTTGCAGAAGCAATTTGAGGGGGTAAACTTCACAGGTTAAACTATTTTCATCTCCATGCTTCCTTATTTATTAAATGCATGTGAAAATGATTCTCCAGGGTGGTCTGTAATACAAAGGATCTGATTTGTATTTCAGTTTAAGAGACGAAGCAAAAACTTAAACTGATCACTCACTGTTTGGAGTAGTGGTCCACCCTGGCCCCAAGGTCCTGATTATTTTTTCTGAAGGTGCCTTCTATAAGACTTGTTCTTCTGCTGATACTGAATAGTTTTAGTCTCAAAGCCGCCCCCCCCCACCGCCACCCCAACCTTGCAGGGGTCTGAACCTTCACCCTTTCTGGGAGAGGTCTCCTGCCCCCATGGCTACCTCACTTCCCATGCTCAGCACAGATCAGGACCCAGGTAACAGACAGAAACATGCCTACAGCAGCTGCCCTATATCTAAATTCAGCCTAGCACTAGGAATGCTCAGTGCCTACTCAAGAATCTAAACAAACCTTTCCACTAATATATACAGAGTAATCTAATATTCTTGGTAGAGCATTAAATTTGACATAAAAGAGTTATCAAGCTTTCAGATTAATTTAAATTGGCGAATTGAAATAAGTGAACACCCAAGAAAATTTACGTGTACTGGACAAAAAGCAGTTTCTAAAGTATTAATTAAAATTTCAATTGATAGCTCATCTCATGGTAAAGTTGCTTAATATGCAATAAACATAAAACAGGCATATTTGTGTGCAAAAAATTAAAATTTAAAGTTATCAAGATTGCATTAAAATTTTATCAAATTCTCCATTAATCAAAAAAAGTGTGGGGGAGAGTAGGATAATATCATGTAAGGAAAAATATTGGTAAGTAAATTACATCTAGAAAATTTTCACTTTAGAAAATTAATTTTCATTTGTAATTCTAACAGCAAGACACCCATGAAAAACACACATGGTGTCAAAATAAGCCAAAGGAAAAGCGGATAGGCAAAAATAAAAAGGACTCCAAGTCAATTTTATAGAAAAGATTCCTTTATTAACTCTTGGTCAAGAATATGTTTATATACTTTCAGAAAACAACTCCAAGACCAAGTGGACTCCTGCAACAGAGAGGAACTGACAGGTCTGCTCCAACCACAAAGACAAGAGGAGAAACAGTCCAGAGATGGAAGACGCTGACTACGCCTTGCCATGCAAGCAGTTAGCAGCAGTGCATCGCTACAGGATGCCTAGGACCAAACCAGAGAGGGTTGGACCGGCATTGCCACCATTTGTCCACTATCCAGATACCATTGATGACGTGTACACATAAGGAACTGTTTAACATTGAAACTGGGACTCAAAACTATCAGACATTGAAATTGGGACTCAAACATTTTTTTTTTTTTTTTGCTCTTGTGGGTTTATTTCCAGCCTACAGGGACAAGATGTTTTTAAAGACAAGAATCGGGGGATGGGTGGAAGCAGATGCAGAGGCAAAGAAGCAATGAACTGACTGTCATGCTACAGTGGGAAGGCAGGGGAGGTTGAGGGGGTAGGAGGGGGCTGTAGGAGATCAACCGAAGGAGTTGTATGCATGTGTGTAGGCATAGCCAGTGGATACAGGGCAATGGGGGAAGGGGGGCGAGGAAGGGAGGGAGACTGGTGAGGGTATGTACTGGGGGGTGGCAGAGCAATAGGGAAAATAGGAAAAAAATAAAAATAAAATAAATTTAAATAAATAAATTTACAAAATTATAAATTCATTTTAAAATAAAAATAATAAACTATGTAAAACACTAATTTAAAAAAAGCAACTAAGCAGGTAAGGCCTAAGAGAGACTCATTGTTCCCTCCCTACAGAAAGGAGGACTGGCTTGTTTGCTGCTTGCAAGCTAGCTTAAAACCTTGGATGAACCTGGAACACATTATGCTAAGTAAAATAAATCTAGCACAGAAAGACAAATAGTGCATGATCTCACTTATGTGTGGAATCTAAAAAACTCAAATATATAGAAGTGGAGAGAGTAAACTGGCGGTTGCCAAGGGCCAGGCGGTAGAGAAAATGGGGAGATGTTGTTGGTCAAAGAATAACAGCATGTTGATTGCAGTTGATAATTCTGTATTATATATTTGAAATTTGCAAATATATTTTAAACGCTCTCATTACACACATGAGTGCATGCACACACACGCATGCATACACACACAAAAGATTATGTGAGGTGATTTGTTAACTTGTTTGTAGTAATCATTTTGCAGTATATGTGAATTTCAAAATATCACATTGTGAAGCATAAATTTATACAAGAGTTATTCCGCAATAAAACTGGAAAATAATAATGGGCCCTTACCCTGAGTCCCTCTCCTGTAAAGCAGCTCATGGCATGTGTAGGTGTCAACTGTCCCTCCCTGTCGCCCAATGGGAATTGCTGGTTACTGCTCTTGCTGTGGTGACGTCTTTTGTATCTGCTTCAGGAGTCTCCTCTCTTCTCTCACCATCTACACTGTGTGGCAGACTTAATTGTTACTTTGCAAGTGGAGTAAAATTTCATACCCTTCTCAGTTGGTGATACTGCTTCTCTCTTTGCAAACCCGTTTCTTTGTCTTTACTAATTAATTATAGTACTATACATACTACAAAGAAGACATTTTTCTCTGATATCTAAGAACAACAATCAAAGCACAGTGTAGTGTATAAAGTGAATCAATTAAACAATCTTTTTTTTCAGTCACAAAACACTATTTTAATTAAGTCAATTGAACTGGCTACTATTCACTAAGGACTCATCCTATATGACTTAATGAGGCACCATTAATGTTCAGGCTATGGTTAGGAGGATAATCATACATTTAAAAATTATATTGGCTTCAGTATAACTTCAATTAATAAGCTGTCTTTTTCAGTGAAGTGTTTTCATTCCAATATAGCAATTTACCTTAATTAAGAATTTGGGAAAATTATAATTTAAAGGGTTTGTACAAAGTGAATTTGTTCTGCTCTTGAGTACTTTTAGCATAGAATCTGGGATATGTGTGCATAAATTCTTCTGCAATAATTTCATAAAATAAAGGGCATTATATAATTATACTTTTCCTACTGCCATTTAGCACATCTTGATTAAGTATCAAAGTATCCAGATGTTTCAGCAAATGCTCAGATAATGAGATTGCACATGAAAATCTGTGCCAAATGAAAACTTAATATCTCTTCCAATATTTGGTAACATTTGTTAATGACTCACACTAAAACTGAACTCTGGATTAGATATACAGGGTTTTAGAATTTTAGTTCTTTTTTAAGATCTAGTTATATAAACTTATACAACCAAAACTTCACTATTTCAAGTACATGGGTGAACAGCGAAGGGGAGAATGCAAACCCCAGCCCGAATGGAGAGAGAGACATTTACATACATTTTATATAACACACAAAGAAACCAGAGTCCCAAGCAGTATGATTTCTACTCCCAGTGCTCTCTCAGATTGATGGGTTTGTAGGAGAAACAACAAAAAGAAAAATATTCTGCTGAAGACTAGCATTAAAAAACAAGCTTCCTTCATTTGAGGAAACACCTGATTTCAATATTGAAAAACTGAAATTTTGTAATAATTTCACAAATACAGCTGCATATAATGAGGTGACCATGCATCCCAACTTAAGAGTCTGGTTTATACCTACTAACTGTCTCAGGATAAATAATGGTAGCTCATCTACTTATAGTTTAATTATATTTTCTTTGTATTGCATCTTTATAATGTTCATATAGATGATATTTTTAAAGTAATATAGAATACATACTACTTTGGAATTTAGTATTTACTTATGATGATAATATTTGCTGTTTAATGCATAATAAATGTATTTTATACATCATTGCTGACATTGAAAAATGTGAAATTTTGTTTTGAGTTAATTTCTTATTTCTTTATATCCATTTTTTAATTGAACTGATTCATAGTGCCATATAGAGAAGAATTCTAACAATTAATGCAAGAAGTGAAGCAGACTCCTGAACACAAAACAGACAGTTCTAATCCATTCAACATTGACCCACTAATTGAGCCTCCATCCACAAGTAATCCTATAATTGAAAAAGAAAACACTAAGCCAGTTGAAGATTATGTTTTTGGCAGTTCTGAAATTTCAGGTGTTCACCCATGATCCCATAAACCAACTCTTGTGTTCAACTATTTCTTATTTCAGCTAATAACAATAAATTCACCACAGAGAAGCATTTTATTAATATGGCAATTGGAACAAAATGAACAAAGCATTTTAATAACTTGAAGATTTTTATTTGTATAAATGTTCAGTTAATATTTCTCAAAATAATTCCTTTGCCTAATATAAATGTCCAAAATTGAAAGCAAAGAACAGACAACATTAACTATCCAGGTAACCTGGCATCTGTGGTAATGCCATTTGCCAGACAATTTTCAAGGATATATAATGGATGTTGTCATACGGAACTATATTGTGTCAACTACAGTGTTCCTCATAATTAAAAAGACTGGTCACAGGTGTAAATTAGAGTACACAGGAAAGCAGTAAAAACCAGGATATCAGATAGATGCTACAGGAGAGGGTTTGGTTGGGCTTGCATTACAAAGAAAAAACTCCCGCATACCTGTTTTATGCTTTATGATTCTCATGAGTATATCTGATGCTCAATTAAATCATTCTAATTATGATTTAGGGTGCTAATCTCAAGAAAGAATATTGAAACTTTAATTTTTTATCCAGAAGTTACTACTCTGTTTTGCTTAGATATGAGCAATCATGTTTAATCTTAGCTCAACTAATGAAATTTTAAAACTGCTTTGAAGACGTTTTCTACAATAAACAAAACAGCTGTTGGTGCAATATAATTTTTATCTACCGTTATTTTTATAGGAAGCTCTTACTGTGATATATATTACTAGTGTAGTGAAATTGTCTCATAGCTCAGATAAGAGATGAATAGTAGAGGTGATTCACCATTGTGGACATTTTTTTCCATAAAAGAAATAATGTAAACAGTGTGTTCATGCGTGTTATTATTTATATTTTGTTAGAGACTGTGAATGATTTACACATTTTAAAACATTTCTCCCTAAATTAAGCTTTAATTTTTCTAGTGCTTCACCACATGATAGTTTGATAATCATGGCAGTTCCTGAACCTTTGTGTCCTCAGTTTCTCTTTTATAAAAAGGAAATAACATCTACTATAGGATAATTTAAAGGAGCAGATTAGTTAATAAATGGTAAATTTCCTAAAGTAGTGCTTAGCACATAGCAAGAGACCAATAAATGTAGCTACAGTTTTGAAGATAAAACCAAGAAATGAAAAGGGTAACATTTGTCCAAGGTACATACCTGAATAAGACAATTAAATGCAATATTTAAATTTAAGTTTATAATTTATAACCTTATTATAATAAAATTAATTATATGATGCTGGATTTTTGTTTCTTAAACATGTTCTAATGTATGTATTTTTTAATGGTAATTCACAAAGAGTTTCTATAAACAAAAAAGATAATTTTAACTAATATTGAAAACAGATTGACACATGAAAAACAGAGAAAAGTCTAATATTAACCTTTAGTTATTTGACTTGACACTAGTAGGGCTTTGGACACTTCAATCACCACAGAGATCATGAAAGAGAAAATTTAGATCCAGAGAGTTAAAATACTTTGCACAAAGTCTTCTTGATAGTACAAATGTGCATCTAGATACATACCAGTATTTCTCATGTCAACTTCTGTGTTTTTGTCCATTTAACTTCGAACTTTTCTATTAACCTCTATCACACAACCACTAATGTCTCGACACAAAGGTACACAGCACAAACTATGTGATCATACATGCATACACACAAGCACATCCCCATACACATACACATATACACCTACATTTATGCTGTTGGGTTTCTATACACATATGTTCCAAACTCCCTATTATTTCACTTTCTTGATAGTGATATAGCTAATACCCAAATGGATGGCCAAACAAGCACCAAAATAGACTGTGGGAACCTCTTTCCACATCCCGCGTGGTTCAGGGTTCCCGGGTCAGGGTTCGGGTTCTGAAGGAGGCCACACGCAACATTGGGGGGCCAGACAGGAGCCTTCCTCCAGTGGAAAGGACTGCCACCTTCCTTTGGCCTTGCCATCCCTTTTATTTAGGTTTGGGATACACCCTTTGCCTTAAGCAGGCAATTCCAGTAACAAGTAGATTATTTTATCAGTCAGGATTGACATGATTATTTGATGGGGAAATTCATTGTCTCAATTACATAGGGAGTGGCTGGTTTTGACCTTTCAGAGCTTCAAGGTTGACCAGCCTTCTAGCCTCCTGTTTACATCCATTTAGTGAGAACGATGTTTGATCTCCGACAATAGACTCCCCAGTGAGTGCTAAAATGCACTTTTAAAGTAGCTGCTTATTGTCTGCTTTCTATAAGGGAGATCAAATAGACAAAAAAATAAAAGGCCTTGTCCCAGGTAATGAAGACAAATGCTGATTAAATATTTTCTATTCAAAATGAGAGTTCCTTTCTTCCTCCAAATATTTGATTTTATACATCAGGGATCCCCTTTAATTTTACACTAAACTTTAAATCATAACTTTCAAAAGCCAGTATCAAATTAATTTTTCCTCAGTCAGATTATTTAACTCTCTCCATCATAAAATGTTTCTATTACAATGTATACTTGCTTATTCCAACATGTAGAGAGCACCTGGGAAGGCACATGAGCATTTCTTTAATTATTGTCAGCTGAATCCAGTGGCATTGGCAAAGCCACATTCTGGAAACACGCTTTGTCAAAAGGCAGAAGTATTGTCAGCTTGAACTTCAGTCCAGGTGCCAGGGGGTGGGTGTTGTTATTTAAATCCAGCCAAGCACCAAGAATGAATACAATTTGGGCCAATCCAAGAGTGCACATAATCTCATCTCCTTTGTCTTGACTTTTAGTAAAACTTCCTGTTTTTCCTGTATTGGCTCTGGGTCACTGTTCCTGTCTCTGTCCCTGTCAGATGACAGTGGTCCCACCTGGCCCCATCTTTTCCTCCTATCTCTGTATCTGTATCTTTCTTTCATTTTTCTTAATTCCCAGTCAACCCTACTCAGGAACCCGATTGCTCTCTAGCAGCGCTGGATGAGGAAAAGAGAGAAATATTTACACCAAAGTATTTCAAATATGTTATTATGTTCTTTAGTTAGATATCTGTACCCCATTCCTAGATAGTAATCTCATTTTGTGGACTGTCTGGGTTTGTATGTCCATCATGCAATATGAAGTGTGTTGCATGAAAATATGTTTTTGGCCCTGGCCACTCTTTCCAAGTGGTTAGAGCGTTGACATCAGCCAGCCCACAGAAGGGTCTCAGGTTCAATTCTTAATCAAAGGCACATACCTGGATCGCAGAATCAATCCCCAGCCCAGTTAGGGCACCTGTGGGTGGTGGTGATGGGAGCAACAAATCTATATGTCTTTCTCATATCCATGTCTCTCTCTCTCTCTCTCTCTCTCTCTCTCTCTCTCTCTCTCTCTCTTTCTCTCTCTCTCTCCCCCTCTCTCTCCCTCCCACTCTTAAAATAATAATAATAATAATAATAATAATAATAATAATAATAATGGGAAAAATATCCTCAGGAGAAGATTAATAATAACAACAAAAATGTTGGGCCCAGGTAGGTAGCACATTGGTTGGAGCATCATCCCATGCACCAAAAAGATTGCAGGTTTGATTCTGGGTCAGGACACATACATAGGTTGTGGGTTTGATCACTGGTAAGTGCATACCAGCAATAACAGATAAATGTCTCTCTCCCTTCCTCTCTCTTTAAAATCAATAAACATATCCTCAGTGAGAATTAAAAACAAAGATGTTTTTATATGAAAGAATAAACATATGAAAATGTAAATATGATGTTAAGTAAATAACCTGATATTAAAAATTATATGTTATAAAAAATCTTTCCTGAAAACATCACATAACTACTTAACATTTAATTTCTTCATATGTACAAAGATAATAGTAGTAATAGAAGTCTTACATAATGTTTGTACAGAATAAAAAGTGTATGTATTACAAGTTTGGTAAAATGAACATTATAAAAAAATGAGTTATTTTTTACATCTACTTTCTTTTTGAAAATATGTTTTTATTGATTTCAGAGAGGAAGTTATAAATAGAAATATCAATATTGAGAGAAAATCTACTGAAACCAGTTTGGCTTGGTGGATAGAGCGTCAGCCTGCGGACTGAAGAGCCCCAGGTTCAATTCCGGTCAGGGCCATGTACCTTGGTTGCGGGCACACCTCCAGTGCAGGCATACAAGGGGCAGATGATCAATGTTTCTCTCTCATCGGTGTTTCTGGATCTCTGTCCCTCTTCCTTCCTCTCTGTAAAAAATCAATAAAATATATTAAAAAAAAAATAATGAGAGAATCATTGATCAGCTGCCTCCTGCATTCCCCTTACTAGGGATTGAGCTAGAAACCTGGGCATGTTCCCTGAATGGGAATCAAACCCTGGCCATGAGTAATTTTCAACCACTGAGCCACACCAGCCAGGCTATGTCTACTTTTTATTCAGCTTCTGATGGAGAGTTATATTTCCCTTTAAAATAGAGATCTAATTAATTCCACTTCTTTTGATTTCCAGTGAACCCATCCTAGTTCAAATGGGCACCAACTTTCTAATAATGAGCATAATAGTCACAGACTATTATATTTTACTTTAGGTGAGTTGGGAATATCAGAAATTTGAATACATAGTTCTTTATCACTAGAAATATTTTACTCACATTTAGCTTCAAATCTATTTCCTCTTTTTATATTACTTCATTCAAGTCTACAGTTAGTATTTTTCAAATAAACTAAGTTCTCTTAATCTTTTTTATAAAATTCCTGATGTAGTAAAAAACTGGATGACCTCTGTATTTCTTGGAAGATGAATGATTAATTTATCCACTCTGCTTTCCTCATGTGTACTCCTCCTCAAGAGTGAGCTTCTCTAAACTTTCCAGGGAATTTTGTGCTTTGGAAGTACCAAAGCTTACTCCTTGAACACTTGACATTGTAATAGGGACATTTGAGGCAAGTTTCTAAGGGAAGATGAAAAATTATTTAAATAAAAATATGCTTTCCTTTCTGAAACCCCAAAGAATATCTAAAATAGCATAATATTGTCTGACTAAATGAATTAATTAAATGTGAAATTTATAATAATTATATTTAAATTAATGCTGATTTGATAATTATCCTACACTAGAGGTCTGGTGCATGAAAACTCATGCACTTGTGGGGGGCCCTCAACCAGTCCTGTATCCTCTCACAGTCTTGGAGCCCTCAGACGATGCCACCTGCCAACTCAGGCCTGCTACCTGGGGGGATCAGGCCTAAGCTGGCAGTCAGACATCCCTCTGGCAGCCTGGGAGCCCCCAGGGGATGTCCAACTAATGGCTTAGTGAACAGTCATTTCACCCTTAGGGTTGATTTTTATATTAGCCTTTTACTATCCTTTTAATGGCCTGATGCACAAAATGTATGCAATGGAGGGGTATCCTGCAGGCCAACCTGAACCCTCTTCAATCTGGGACCCTTCAGGGGAAGTTCTATTGCCCTGTGGAATCAGGCCTAAACTGGCAGTTGGACATCCCTCTCATAATCCAGGACTGCTGGCTCCTAACCACTCACCTGCCTGGCTGCTTGATTCCTCATAACCATTCTGCATGCCAACCTGATAGGCCCCTAACTGCTACCCTACCTGCTTGACTAACACCTAACTACATTGCTGCTGGCATGATTGACACCTAACTGCTCTCCTGCTGGCCTGATAGCCACACTTCCCTCCCCTGTAGGCCTGGTCACCCCAACTGCCTTTCCATGTAGGCCTAGTCACCATCAACTGCCCTTCCCTTCCAGACATCTTGTGATAATGTGGGGGCACCCATCTTTGGGACAACATGGGGGTGACCATCTTATAATATGAGGGCATGAGGGTCAATGTGCATATTACCTCTTCATTATATAGGATACTAGAGGCCTGGTGTATGAAAATTGTGCATGGAGAGGGGGGTGTCCTTCAGCCCAGCATGCAATCTCTCCAATCTGGGACTGCTTGAGGGATGTCTAACAGCCCATTTAGAGCCAATCCATGGCAATTGGACATCCCTCTCATAATCCAGGACTGCTGCCTCCAAATGCTTGCCTGCCTGCCTTCTTGATTGCCTCTAACTGCTTTTGCCTGCCAACTGATCATCCCCTAACCACTCTCAGCCAGCCTGATTGATGCCTAGCTGATCTCCTGCCAGCCTGTTTGCCCCTAACTGCCCTCCCTGCAGCCCTGGTCACCCCTAACTGCTCCCCACTGCAGACCCACTCGCTCCTAATTTTCCTCCTCTATCTGCCTGCTCACCCTTAACTGCCCTCCCCCAGAGGCTTGATTCATCCCCAACTGTCTTCCCTTGCAGACCTGGTCCCTTCCAACTTCCCTCCCCTGCTGGCCATCTTATAGTGGCCATCTTGTGTCCATGTGGGAGCAGAATCTTTTAATCACATGCAAGCAGCCATCTTGTGTATTGGAGTGATGGTCAATCTGCATAATATTCTTTTATTAGATAGGATAGAGGCCTGGTGCATGATTTGTCCTGAAGAGTGTCCCAGATCAGAGTGAGGATTCCCTTGGGTTCTGGGGTAGCCTGGGCGAGGGGCCTGTGGTGGTTTGCAGGCTGGTCACGTCCCCCAGAGACCAAAGCAGAGGCCCTGGTATCTGGGATTTATTTATCTTCTACAATTGAAACTTTGTAGCCTGGAGTAGAGCCAAGCCTCTTGCTTTCTCCAAGGCAGCAGCCATTTTTGTTGGGATTTATTTATCTTCTATAATTGAAATTTTGTATCCTTGAGTGGAGGCCTGGGTCCACCAAGGTGTGTGGAAAGCTTGGCTTCCTTCGTCACAGGGAAACCCAAGCCTCCCCCCTGCTCCCTCCATGGCTGCAGCCATCTTGTTTGAGATTAATTTACATACTCATTCCTGATTGAATGGTTGGTGTGACTTGTGCATGTAGCAGAGTGATAGTTAATTTGCATATTACTCTTTTATTTGATAGGACTAGAGGCCTGATGCACAAAATTCATGCATGGGTATTGTCCCTTGGCCTGGCCAGTGATCAGGTCGACCTGAGGGAATACTGGTGGGCTGATCTGGGGTCCCTGATGGCACCCATCTTGGCTGGCCTGGGACCTGCAGACTGGGGCAGCTCCTGCATTGAGGGTCTGCCTCCTGGTGGTCAGTGTTCATCATAGCAACAGGTTGTTCCACCGTTTGGACAATTTGCATATTATCCTTATATAATAAGGTAATTAAATCAACAGAACATCAGAACCACTGGTCACTATAATGCTCACTGACCACCAGAGGGCAGACGCTCAATAAAGAAGCTGTCCCCTTGTGGTCAGTGCGCTCCCATGCGTGAGTGCTGCTCAACCAGGAACTCTGTGCTGGACTCACATCTGGTGAGCACAGTGGCAGTGGCCTCTCCCACCTCTTTGGCAGTGCTAAGGATGTCCAACTGGTGGCTTAGGTGCAGCCTTAGCCATCAGTTGGACATCTCCCAAGGCTCGGACTGCGAAAGGGAACCCCTCAAGTATACAAATTTCATGCACCAGCCCTCTAGTAATAATTATATTTAAATTAATGCTGCTTCTATCATTTTATCTCCAATGTTCACACACAAAAATCACACAGCTTAATTTGAGATATATAACAGCAATAGGAGTATATCAATTAATATATTTTCTTTAATGTTTTAAAATATGACTTCTATTTTTATTTTAAAGAAAAATAATTGTAAAACATTTAATTTAAATTTTATATATATTTATACACATATATGGTAGACTTTCTAAAAATAGATAACTTAATTGGGCATTAACTAAATAATTTATTAAGAGTATTTATAATTGTTCATTAAGCAAGAAATACAAATATTAAGGGCTTAACAATAAACTAAAAAAAGGAAAATTTGAAAAAAGGCAATTCTATTTGGAAAACAGGTATCAAATGAACTCTTAAGGAAATGGTTAGTGAAATTTATCTGTGGAAAAACTCAATGTTCCAGTCTTCTCTACTAAGACACTCATTTCATTAGTGAGAGAGAAAAATAGTGTCCAATATCTCAAGTTAATCCTTTCAAAGTACAAAATACTCAGAAAAGTTAAAAACTTTTAGATAATTTTTGTTTCATGAATAGAAAATAATAAATGGAATTTTACACTGAAAGATTAATTTCTGTTAGAATACTTTTAAATTTGTCAATCTCTTTACAAAATGGTCTTAGGTGACTCTGCTAGTGGTTCTCAACCTGTGGGTCACAACCCACAGATTAAGAACTGCTGCTGTAGAGCCTAAGACCATCAGAAAAACAGATACTTATGTTATGATTCATTAACGGTAGCAAAATTACAGTTATAAAGTAGCAATAAAAATAATTTTATTGGAGAATCCAAGATGGCGGCATAGGTAAACACCTACACTGCTGCCTCGCACAACATTTTCAAAACTACAACTAAAAGACAAAACGGACATCATCCAGAACCACAGGAAAGCTGGCCGAGTGGAAGTTCTACAACTAGAGGGAAAGAGAGGGGCTCACGGAAACCCAGAGGAGCTGCAAAAAGCTGAGGTACAGAGACGCGCACGCGGAGAGAGCGGGTGCCGGAGTACCTGGCTGGCTTTCTCTGGCGGGAGGGAAACGGAGACTCTCAAAGGCATTGAACCCCTTATCCTACGACACTAAACCCCAGATCCAGCCGAAACTCATACGGGAGGAGTTTGGACTGTGAAAAGGGAGAAGTGCACGGAAACTTAGGGGAGTCGCAAAAGATCAAAGGCCTGGTAGCGCGCACAGCACTGCGTGCAGAGGACTGACTGCTGATTGTGCCGCTGGCTTTTGTGAGTAGGCAGGAGACGGACCCTCCCAACTGTGCCACTTCTGAGTCCACTAAGCCCCTGTTTCGGACAAAAACCTAGAGACCTAGACTCGTGTGGTCCTGGTGCGCAGGGTAGCTAGAAAGGCAGCGGTTAGAGGCATAAGGATGGCTCCAGCCATTACCCAGTCACGTGAGACTCAGAGGCCGTGGAGGGCGGGGCCGACTGGAAAGCAAGGCGGTCCCTTAAGCCCTGAGACTCCACCCATCCCAAGCTCAATAGAGGCCTCTTCGGTTTTGCATCTGGTATCATAAGGCTGAATTCAACACAGAAGTTTCCCCGGCATAGTGAAAATGCCGAGACAAGAGAAGGGATCACAAACAAAAGAAATGGAGGAAAAAAAACGACTGGATATAGAGTTCAAAACCACACTTACAAGGTTTTTCAAGAATATGCTAGAAAAGATGGATAAATTTAGTGAGACCCAAGAGGAGATGAAAAAGGTCCAACTAAAGATGATAAAGGACCAAATAGAAATTAAACATACACTAACTGAAATAAAAAATATTATAGAGTCTGAACAGCAGACTAGAGAAAGGCAAGGATCAAGACAAAAATTTGAAATATAAAGAAGCAGAAAACATTCAACTGGAAAAGCAAGAAGAGAAAAGAATCCAAAAATGTGAAGATAATGTAAGGAGCCTCTGGGACAGCTTCAAGCGTACCAACATCAGAATTGTGGGGGTGCCAGAAGAAGAGAGAGAGCAAGATACTGAAAACCTATTTAAAGAAACAATGACTGAAAACTTCCCACATCTGGTAAAAGAAATGGACTTACAAGTCCAGGAAGCACACAGAATCCCAAATAAAAGGAATCCAAAGAGGACCACACCAAGACACATCACAATTAAAATACCAAGAGCAAAAGACAAAGAGAGAATATTAAAAGTAGCAAGAGAAAAACAGTTCATTACCTACAAGGGAGCACCCATACGACTGTCAGCTGATTTCTCAACAGAAACGATGCAGGCCAGAAGGGAGTGGCAAAAAATATTCAACGTGATGAATAGCAAGAACCTACAACCAAGAATAATCTATCCAGCAAAGCTATCATTCAGAATTGAAAGGCAGATAAAGAGCTTCACAGAGAAGAAAAAGCTAAAGGAGTCCATCAACTCCAAACCAGTATTATATGAAATGCTGAAAGGTACTCTTTTAGAAGAGGAAGAAGAAAAAGGTAAAAGACAAAAAATTATGAACAACAAATACATATCTGTCAACAAGTGAATCTAAAAATTAAGTGAATTAAAAATTTGATCAACAGAATAAACTGGTGAATATAATAGAATCAGGAGCACAGAAAGGGAGTAGACTAATAATTCTCAGGAGGACAAAAATCATAAAGCATCAAACAGACTGTGAAATAACAGCAGAAAGATTAAAGTTAGGTGAGGTAGATAAGTGATCAATCAAAGGACTTATATGCATGCATATAAGCATAACCAATGATCACAGACACTGGGGGGTTGGGGGATGCCTGGGAGGGAGGGGGGGCAATGGGGAGATATGTATAAAAAATAAATAGAAATTAATAATATATATATATATATATATATATATATATATAATTTTATTGTTGGGGGTCACCACAAAATGAGGAAATGTATTAAAGGCTAGCATCATTAAAAAGGTTGAGAATCACCAGACTAGAGGGGACATATCTCAAGATAATAAAGGCCATATATGACAAACCTACAGTCAAAATCATACTCAATGTACAAAAACTAAAACCATTTTCTTCAAGAACAGAAAAAAGACAGGGATGCCCTCTATCAACATTTTTGTTCAACATAGTTCTGGAAGTCCTGGCCATAGCAGTCACACAAGAAGAAGAAATAAAAGGCATCAAAATTGTAAAGGAGGTAGTAAAATTCTCATTTTTCACAAATGACATAATACTGTACATAGAAAACCCTAAAAACTTCATTAAAAAATAAAACAAAACACTAGATTTAGTAAATGACTTTGGCAATGTAACAGGATACAAAATTAACACCCCAAAATTTATAGTATTTTTATATGTCAACTAGAGGTCTGGTGCACAAATCCTGCACTCAGGAGGGGGGCCTTCATCCCTCTCTCAGTCTGGGAGCCCTCAGGGGATGTCTGACTGATGGCTTAGGCTTGTTCCCTGCAGTTGGACATCCTTGGAGCCTAAGCTGTCAGTCGGACATCCTTAGTGCTGCTGTTGAGGTGGGACAGTTATTTCAGCCTCTCTCACCTTCACTTCAGGTGGGTGGTAAGGGAATGAAGAGTCATGAACTGTGAGAACCCCAGACTAAGAGAGGAATGTCTGACTGCCAGCTTAGGTATGGGAGTGGGCCTAAACTGGCATGTGGACATCCACCAAAGGGTCCCAGAGTGTGAGAGGGTGCAGGCTGGGCTGAGGGACACCCCTCCAAGTGTCGTGCACAAGGCCTTTAGTAAAAACATACATTACAAAGAGAAATCAAAGAGCCTTGGCAGGTTAGATAAGGAATCTGTAATGGACAGATTATATTGAATTATCCAAGTGGACTTAATCTGGTCAAAAAGGTCCTGAAAAATGGAGAAACATTTCCAGCTCTTATCTGAGAGGAATAGGATTATGCAGAAGGGTCAGAAAGAGCTAGCTCTGTAAATAAAGGAGAGGAATAGGAGCCAAAGTACATGGGTGATCTCTAAAAGCAGGAAAAGGCAAGAAAACAGATTATCTTCTACAGTCTTCAGAAGGAAGGTTGTCCTGAGACACTTTGATTTAAGCCAGTGAGCCCTTGTTAGAATTGGGACCTACAGAACAGTTAAGATACTAAATTGTATTAAATTGCAAAGTTTCTGGTAATTTGTTAATAGCAGCATATAATACTAATGCAGAGATTGAGCTAAAAGATTCTTATTTGGTATGTCCTTTGCTAGTTTTGATAATTTGATAATTTTCATCAAGTTTATTCTGCATTAAATATTGTGTTGGAGAGCTTTGCTCTTTAATACCAATCTTAGAAAGACTTTGTATCACATAGAGGTTGTTTTTTGTTTGTCTGTTTGCTTTTACCAACTTTGTAAACCAGTTTGTAATACCAATTGGAACATGATTCATTGGTGCAGGTAGATTTATTTACTAATTCAATTCCTTCTATGATTAGCAGTTTACTCAGAAATTATATTTTCTTATGATGTATCTTTCAAAGATGAAAGGTAATTTTACTTTTTTAATTATATTTTTCATGATTATCTTTCTCTTTTTTCTTGTCATTCTTATTTTATCAAATAAACGAATTTTTTGTTAAGAACCAGCTTTTGATTTTCCTCTCCAATTTTCCTCATTATCATCTCACTGAGAATTAATTTTTCCATCCTACAATATTTACCTTTATTCTGTTAAAATACATCTAGTTTTTGAGATGAATGCTGAATTCATTTACTTGTAACCTTTTTAAATTAAATCATAAATTGCCAAGCCCAATTCTATATAATAAAAGCTTAATATGCAAATCAACTGAACGGCTGAATGACTGGTGGAACAACTGGTTACTATGATGCTCAGCTACCACCAGGGGGCAGATGCTCAACACAAGAGCTGCTCTCAGCCCACAGACCCCAGTCCAGTCAATGCGGGGTCCTGATTGCCTCCTGGTCTCCCCACAGAGGGTCCCTGATCATCTGCCAGACCTACGGCCCCTACCCGTGCATGAATGTCATGCACCAGGTCTCTATATTTCTTTACTTTCAAATCCAGTGCATTGTTCGATTTTCATCACAAAAGATGTCTAAAATATTGATAGCTTGATATTATGACTTTACTGAGTTTCTGAAATAACATTATTTTCCTAGTTTCCTACTTTTTTCTTCTTCTTCAGCAGCACTACCACCATTACCATCCCGCAATCAAGTGTTACCCCATAATGTTCTGTCTTAGAGTTCTTATTTCATATACACTTTTTTATTTATATAATTTCATTGTTAATTCATCTATATTTAATGAGTTCTATATCCATATATCTGACTTACTTCTCCCTCCCACGTTTTTGTGGAAACATCTTTTTTACTTGACCAAGAATTAATATTTGTCAATTGCTGCACTACTTTATATGTGAGAAGTAGTTTAGTGTCATATTATGGAAGATTGTGCCAGCAGGGCAATTTGAACTCTAGTTGATAGGTAATAAAAATCATTAAAAGTTTTTTTTTTTAATATATTTTATTGAGTTTTCACAGAGAGGAAGGGAGAGGGATAGAAAGTCAGAAACATCGATGAGAGAGAGAGACATCGATCAGCCGCCTCCTGCACGCCCCCTACTGGAGATGTGCCCGCAAGCAAGGTACATGCCCCTGACCGGAATTGAACCCAGGACCTTTCAGTCCGCAGGCCAACGCTCTATCCACTGAGCCAAACTGGTCTCGGCATTAAAAGATTTTTGAAAAAGTATTTTCTTGATGGATAATATACTCTAGATAAAGTAATGTGGTACTTCATGATAAACAAATTAAAGACAGAGAATAACCGAAACTGGTTTGACTCAGTGGATAAAGCGTCAGCCTGCAGACTGAAAGGTCCCAGGTTCGATTCCGGTCAAGGGCATGTATCTTGGTTGAGGGCACATCCCCAGTAGGGGGCGTGCAGGAGGTGGCTGATCAATGTCTCTTTCTCATTGATGTTTCTAACTCTATATCCCTTTACCTTCCTCTCTGTAAAAAATCAATAAAATATATTTAAAAAATAAAAATAAATTAAAGAGAGAGAATAGAGATGGAGAAATATTAGGATACAGAATTAGCATGAGACATCGAAGACTTAAAGTGAGGTGCAAGAGTTGAAATGTAAAGAGAGAGAAAGATTCTAGAGTTTATGAAATACTCCATATGATGATTCATGAATATTTGAATGTGAGAATAAATGAAGGATTAAGTAAAATGCTTAAATATTCTTTCTGGATGAATTTTAAAATAGCACACCAATAAGAAAAGGGATTAGTTCATTCTATTTCATATTTAGGTTATCAGTTAGACTTCTCTATGAAAAATTAAAGAAATCATTCTGGTATTCAGAGAAGAAGTCATTCCAGAGACAAAACTTAGGAAGTTACTAAAACTAATAGTAAATGTTCTACGAATGTGAAAGGCCCTCCAGAGAGCATGTATTAGAGAAAGTGAATTGATGGGAGTGAACTTTGGAGAATAACTGCAGTTGTGAATAGAAAAAAGGCACTCATTCATAGATCAAAGCCAAAACTCAGAAGTACCCACAAAAAGAAAAGACATTAGGCAGGCTAAGGGAAGCGAGAGCTCCAGGAAGGAATGCATGGTCAACAGAGGTATAGGTTGTAGAAAAAATAATGCATAGGAAGTTTGAATAAAGGGTTTCAGATTTAAGACTTCTTTGGGCAGTGCTAAGTACCACAGAATATGAATTTAAAAAAAAATGTATTCAAAACACCTTTGTTACAGTTCCATGAGAATGCAGCCCCATTCTTCCTCACCGAAGGTTAGCACTGTGGCATGCAAAAGGCATTCTTACTACTGTGGCATCTATTCAAAAGACTATAGGCATGGGATATAAAATAAGTTTATTGCCCTTACTGGTATCCTAATGGAGAGAAAGAGCTATTCTTTTTTTTTAGGTAGAAATAAATATGTAATTGAGTCAGTGCACAAAAGTGTATACTTCAGTATATATAACTCTGATAAAGGAATGTAGGTACTGTGAAAAAATAAACTTGTTTTCAGTAAGAAAGAGATCCCCTAGGCATTAATATTAGGCCTGCATCTAAAAAATGAGTAGAGTAAAATTAAAAATAAAATAAGTAAGTAGACCTAACCATTATAGCTAGTGAATAGAGCATCGGCCTGCAGACTCATGGGTCACAGGTTCAATTACGGTCAAGGGCATGTACTTTGGTTGAGGGCACATACCGAGTAGGGAGTGTGCAGGAGGCAGTTGATTGATTTTTCTCTCTCATTGATTTTCTAACTCTCTATCCCTTTTCCTTTCTCTCAGTAAAAAATCAATAAACTGTATTTTAAAAAATAAGTAAATAAATAATAAGTAGAGTGAAACTTAGGAACTGCTCAGATTGGGGGAGAGATAGGGCTGAGTAAGGAGCTAGAAATAAGATCATGAAATTGTACACTGCCATGTGGACTACTGTAGCATCATAGGAAGAGGAACCATTTTCCTGAGCATATTTTAAAATATTAACAATTTCCCTCACATTTCTTTTTCCCAATAGTCTTCTCTTCATTCAAGCAGAAATTAACCACTGGAATATTCTTTACAATTGTACAACAGGAAGAAAACTGTACTAATTGCCCAAGTAAAAGAAGGTAACTTTACTTCCTAGTAAGATAACTCAGGAAGCAGCAATAGTGCAGAAACAGCAAATGCTGCTTTGTGAATAGTGTGTGTTTATAAGAAAGGGCCTCAAACAGCCCTAATGAAATTATCTGGATTCCTGCAAGACAGCAGAGCAGCAGAATGCTCTCTGAGCGTGCAAGAGAAGACAGAATATGTGCAGAATGCTGCTAGACCTACAAAGACCTGTGGGCATCATCCTTAGGCATCCCTCAAGTCACCCCTTGGACAGATGACACAGAAGACAAGATGTGCCCTACACTTAGTAATTTGGACTATACATAAGTAATATCAACTTCTACAATTCAACTTGCTCTTTTAATTCCAGTTACAAACAATTTCAGCTCTTTCAAATAATAAAAAATGCAACTATTCACAAACCCTCCCTTTAAGTCTACATTTTCTTATAAGAGTTAATATGTTTTCTCTATACCTACCTTCTCACCACTCAATCTACTTATTAATAGTATATAGATGCTACTTAATATTAGAAACAATAATGAAGTCTCTCATGAAGAAGTAACTATTTCAGCACAGTTTAATTGGATGACTGCCTAAGCAAGATGATGTTTTAGCCTATTAAGAGAAGTAGGATATAAAAATAACTCTCAACTTTATAATATATATTGACTACATAGTGAATATATCATATATATTCTTTATAATGTTTCTCTTTGCAATGATAAGTACTTATGTGATAATTTATATATCATAAGATTTCAATGATTAAAAGTCAAATTAAATATCTCAGAGTTAATACTGAAAAGGTACTTTCTATAAAAGGTGGCCAAATATTAGAATAAAAATATATTGGACACATTAGGAAAACTTTTGATCACTCTTTTCCTTTTAATGTCTCATTTCACATCAGAAGATATAGTGTAAGAAGATAATACACTCTCCATGACTTTCACAAATCTATAATAATGACTGCCTGGAGTGAATCATGATATTATAGATTATCCCATGAATAATGATCAGTTTTAATGAAAAAGCACAGAAAGGCTTATTTGACCCTGTCACTTCTACATGTCCTTCTGAAGGGACGTGGTAATATCTCACCCCATTCATTCCCCATAGCTTAATGATTTCTGATTTAGCATGTCTATATGTATGAGTGGGGAAAAGCTCTAGAAAATTCAATCCTAGTTATTAAAATTAAGGTAAGTGGTAAGGCAAAGCAGTAAAATTCCAGTGACATTATTTAAATTAGAACCTGGTTTATCTGTACTATCAGCCACAGATAGACCATGAGAGCATTCTTGTGCATTATCTTAACAACAAAAAGGATGTTAAATATAAAAAATTAATTTTTAGCAAAATCATTAAAGTTACTTTATTTTCCCAGAATCATTTTTTAAAAGTAGGATGTAAACACACACACACACATACACACACAAAACAAAAACATTAACAACAACCTGAGATATGGAGGCAAATTTTAATCTATTTGGAAGAGACTTATTTATAGGACTAAATAATTAATGAACATTGACTGTTCAATTTACTATAATATCTATTTGAATGAATTGGCTGAAGTAGAAAATTGTGGAATCATGTAGGTTTTGTCATAGTCAAAAATATTAATAAACTTTAAAATTGTAGCAATAATGCTATCAAAATGAAAATTTTTATAGTAAATCAAGATAAGCATACTTCACAATACTTATCGTACAATGTCCTAAAACTTAAACTATCTCAGACATATTCCACTTTTATGATTTGCCTCAATAAAGTGCTAAAGTAGACTGAAGCTAAGTTTTCTCTCTAAAAGGAGTTAATATGTTTTCATTTTTTCCACCATAAAGATGGATTCATATTTTAGTTTTCAATGTCAGATTGCCAATACCCCATTTTTTATTGCCTCCTCTACTATAAAGCATATCCTCTTCTTGTCAAGCTCAAAAGGGCACCATGATAAATCTTGAATTAACATTGCTCATGATTATTATCCTGCCAACATCTATCAAAATGCTGCTGAAGGAGTGTCTTTCTTACAGTTGCCTCAACAAGATTATTATATTATCAGAATTTACGAAGCCTGAACATCTCTGCTCAAAATTGTAATTATCAGGATATATATGTCAAATAATTATTTTCCTAAAGAATCCCTCATTGAAAAGCAAATTTGCTGAATTATCCAAAGCAATACACAGTGAGGATAAACCAAAGATGGTCAACTTCAAACCTGAAACTACTAGTAAGTGTAGCTTTATAGTTTCATAAAGCCAGTGAGATTTTATGTTTTCAGAGGAAGCTGATGTTCTGAGTAATTTAATGGGGGAATTGGTAGAGAAAAATAAACAAGGTTATGAACTGCAAATAAACCAGATGGATGACTGCCATATGGTAGAACTGTTAAGAGATTACATGCTAAGAAAACTGAAAGGCCAGTCTATGAAATAAGTGAATATTCTGCCACAAAAATATGGAAAATACATTTGTTGATTCTACACCTAATTTTTAAAGTGAAAATCTTCAGTCTTAACATTATATTGGTCTGCATTCAGTTTTATGCTCTGCTACTTTCTTACTATGTGACAATGTAACTAAAATTTATGTTGCTTGTTTTTTAGTTTCATCATTCTTTAAATGATGACAGTTTGGAGGTTGTATTAGAGCTATTTTTTACAAAGAATGTAAAATCACTCCTGCTGATTTTAAATATCTATATATTATAAAAGCCTAAGCGACAGGATGACAGAGCAACTGGAATGACTGGTCGATTGACCAGTCGCTATGATGTGCACTGACCACCAGGGGCAGACGTTCAATGCAGGAGCCCCTGGAAGGTCAACTTTCTAATGGCCCCTCGCCCCCTACCTGCTAATCTCCTATAGCCTCTTCCCCCTGTCAGTCCCCCCCACCCCCCAGTAGACTCCCAATCAGGGGGCTGGCCAGCCAATCTCCTGTGGTCTCTTCCCCCAGTTACCTCCAATAGGCCTCAATCTCCAGCCAGTCCAAGGAACCCCACCCATGCATGAATTCATGCATCGTGTTTCTAATATTATTATAAAATTGGCATGAAGATAGTTTAAATAATATTATTATTGATGCTAGTTTAGCAATTCTAATGTCACTCAGAGAACGCTCTTTGATCTTAAAGGTATATCAAAGCAAAAATAATCTTTTAGCGACACACTCTGAGGTTATCCTGCGGGAGAGCTTTCTAACTGGCTGATTTTCTAAATGGAAACTATTTCTTCATACACAAAAATGTCTCTTCCTGGCAGGTATACAGGGATTTTTTATTTTATGTTTATGTAGAGCAGAGGTGGGAAACCTTTTTCTCCCAATGGTCATTTGAATATTTATAACATCATTCAAGGGCCATACAAATTTATCAACTTAAAAATTAGCCTGCTATATTTGTTCAAACATTTAATTATCTCACTCCTAATGCCTGGGCAGGGCCAGACCAAAAGATTCTGAGGGCTTGATAGGCCCCTCTGGATGGACATTCCTCACCCCTAATGCAGAGGTTGTGTTTTCCACATAAAAGTGAGAGTTATTTCAGCCTCATGAAACAAAGAAAGATACCAAAGACAACTGAAAAAGAAACAATTTCAATTAAAAAAATGGGAGTTGATTTTGTCTTAACTAAATTCCAACAAGTAACTTTGTAATTCACTATTCAAAATAACCTAGGGGCAGCTACCACTAAAAAGAGACATGAACACTGTGGAGCCTCCCTGTCTATATTTGTTTGTAATTCATTTTGTCAATCTCATATTTAAATTTTGTGGGTTTTTTTTCTATAGAACTAGACTCATGCTTACAAATAGCCCTGGGATCAGATATTTCCAGTAACATTACATAGGAGAAACCACCATCTCAGTGTGAAACACCCAAAGACTATTTCCAACCTCCTTGAGTTGCCAGCCTTGATGCAATTATTAAAACCAGGGATGTGAAACACTGGAAACGTCCCAGGCTTCCATCACTTACCATCACTGTGAGTAATTAGGAATCTATGTTTTTCACCTTCCAATGGAAGAAAGTTTTAGTCTGAAAGAGTCTCAGTTCCCCAGGGTGTAAAGTACTACCACCCACAAACAGGAGAAATATACATTATAATGTAATGGAAGTATAAAATAAATATTATGTATGTATTAGCATATATTAATATAAATTTTAATATTGGAATGGAAATCCCTTTTTATACTAATGTTCAGCAATGGATATATTCCTCTCCTTCAAACCATATGTAGTGAAAAAAATACAACATAAAAATGATGATCATAAAGGAAAGACAGTGAAAGTGATAAAGACAAAAAGGCAGGGCTTGTCCAGTGTGGCTCCAGTTGGCTGGGTGTGTTCCAGTGCACTGAAGGGTTGCTGGTTCCAATCTGGTCAGGGCACCTGCTGGAGTTACAGGCTTGATAGAGGGTGAGCAGGACGCAACCAATCAATGGTTCTCTCTCAAATCAATTTTTTTTCTCTTTTTCTCTCCCTCTAAAAATAAATTTAAAATCTTTATTTTAAAAGAGAGAGAAAAGTGGGTTAAGGCAGAAAAAAACAAAGATTGATATACTGACTTTTATATTCAAAGTAAAATTTTTTTCTTTTTCTTTTCTCTTTTGTTTTGTTGTTAATCCTCACCTGAGGATATTTTCCCATTGATTTTTCAGATAGAAAGGTAGTGGGAGAGACAGAGAGAGAGAAACATGGATGTGAGAGAGACACTTCCATTGATTGCCTCCTTTAACGTCCCAAAGGGAGGATGGGATCCCGCCTGCAACCAAGGTACATGCCCTTGACTAGAATTGAATCCATTCAGTCTGAGGGCAGATGCTCTGTCCACTGACCCAAATCAGCTAAGACTAAACTTATTTTCTTCCTCTATACATTTATATATATAATAGGTCTAAATTAGTTTTTCAATACAACTCTATATGTAACACTTAAATAAAATTTAATTTATTTGTTCTTAAAGGACAATTTTTATAATACTTTTCAGAAAATGCCTTAAAGAATTATTCCCTGTACATGCTTATTCTGATAAGGTTACTGATACAATGCCTACTCAGAAACTATGCTACATAAATAATATTAATTAAAGTATGTTCAGCCACAAATAAAAAACAAAACAAAACCCTGTGTACTGCAGCTTAGAAAAAAAACTTGGTTTGTCTTATACAACGTGAAGACCATGTTTAGACAGTCCACATTGGTATGGCCTGAAATTAATGTAAAATGAGAAAAAATTTGATCATCATATTTCTACCCAAGGAAATTTAGAGTTCTTTTTTTTTTTTATTTCAGAGAGGAAGGGAGAGGGAGAGAGAGATAGAAACATCGATGAGAATCATTGATCAGCTGCTTCCTGCATGCCCCCTAATGGGGATCAAGCCTGAAACCCAGGCATGTGTCGAAATCGAACCTGGACCCTTCAGTCCACAGGCCAACATTGTATCCACTGAGCCAAACTGGCTAGGACAAATTTAGAGTTCTTATTAGTAGGGAAGAGGGAATGACAATTGGATAAGTAACAATTGATGATTATATTGTGAGTGTTGTCATATAAAAATATAACTTCTATAAGTTGCATCCTGCACAAGCATTGAACACTTCATGTGTGACAGATGAAAACAGTAATCAAAAACCATGTTCTATACAGTCAGCTAATGCCTAAAAATAAATTACGAGTTACCATGACCAATTTATTTATTATTTTTAAAATGATGTATTTTTTAAATTTTTTTATTGGTTTTAGAGAGAGAAGAAGTGGGGGGAGGGGGAGAGAAGAGAAAAACATTGAATGTTGTCTTCTGTATCTGTCGGAGACCCGCTCCGACCTGGACAGGGTTACCTGAAAGTAAGAGGTGACGACTGGAAAAAGAAGAGACAGAAAGCGGGGATCGGGAGGACCAACAGCAGGGATGCTGCTGAAGGCAAGTTTATTAAGAAGCACTAATGTATTTATAGGTTACTATTTCTGAGATCACTACCAGACATGAACCTGGGCGCATAGCCATGCATTCATCATTCTTTGCAAAAGTTTACTTTTTATCCTGTGCTTGACGTGCCTTTCTTGTATGTACAGTTCTTCCTCAAGGACATCTAATCTGTTTCATAGCTTTTAACCACGTAAGCTTGCCTGACCCCTAAGCTTAGGACACTCTGTTCACAAGTGACCCAGCTTACAGGGAGGCTGTAAGGGAAAGACCCTTTTCAAGGCCCTTCTTTAAGCCTCCTGCAGGGGAGGCCCTGCAAGCTTCCCACATGTATCCACCCAGACCAGAGATTAAATCTGCAACCTGGATATGTGCCCTGACTAGGAATTGAACCAGGGACCTCTCCATGCATGGGGCAGCTCTCAACCAACTGAGCCAGGAAACCACGACTAAGTTAAAGCTGGTGTCTAAAGAAGTTTTCAATTTGCTATGCATTTCATATGCCTTTTTAAAATTCCATGTAACTAATTTACTATGTAAGCATATCTATTGTTACAGATTAGAAAGGCAACTTTCATGGACTTGAAGCAATTTTCACAATCCCACGGTTAGAAAATATTGGTCAGGAATTTAAACCAGATCTTTGAATTTTACATCTTTTGGTGTTCATTGTACTTTCCTTTCCATTCACATCTTTGTGTATTATGTGCCATTCAGATGGCTCTAATTCCTGATGCCTCTGTGAATGAGTGCCAGTCACATTGTCCTGTTCTCAACACTCCTGCTCAGCACCTGTAGACAGATACCTATGGATTCTCTTACAAAATCAATCTACCTCACATTTGTCTTCCTCTTTTCCTGCTATCTTCTATTTTTCCCAGCATTTTTTGTCTTTTCCAAAGAACCCTGTTTTTTATGATGTATCTGAAGTAGAACCACTTGTTTTTCATTTTTTTTTCTTTTGCCTCTAGGAATGTTTCAGAATTAATTTGCTATAGAACCCAATTTGTTCCTCTTTCTGGTGGTCCAGAGTATCTGTAGAGTTCACCTCCAACACCATATTTCAGATGAATCAGTTTTTTCTTCCCTAAAAGCCCATATTCATTCTCTACCTTTCACATCCACCCATACTAATTAGAAATGCATAGGTATGGATGATTTTAGACTTAGTTACTGATGACACACATGTTTTTTGATAATTTTTTCTAATTCTTTTATTACTTTTCTCTCGAGACTCAGTCTTCTCTATTTTTGCTACAAGTCCATTTGAACTGATGACTGAACTAAGGTAAGCAAAATCTTTAACAACTTCAGCATCTTCATTGTCTATGTGAAAATTGTGTTTTTCTTCTATAGTCATGATTTTTGCCTTCATGTTCAAATAAAATCCTGCTTTGGCACATTCTTTTTCATTTTCATCCGTAGTTTCAAATCATTCATTTCTTTTTTTTTTAAGATTCTTTATTAAATTCTAGAGAGAGAGAGGAAGGGAGAAGGAGCAAGGAAGAAACATACTGGTGTGATCCAAACATCAATCTGCTCCTCCTACTGGGATCCCTGACATAGGCTTTGACCCAGAATCAAACCAGCAATCTTTCAGTGCATGAAGGATGCCCAACCAACTGAGCCACACTGGCCAGGGCCAAATCATTAATTTCTTGAGGATGAACTATTTTGCCTTTAGTTTCTCCCTCAGGAGTATGTCAATATTCATTTAAAACAAATTGAAAGTTTTTATAAAATTTATACAGCTTAGAGTGCAGCTCATTGTTTAATTGACATTATGCTTGAAATTTTTGGTCAATAAACCTGGAGAATCTTGAGTATATCGGTGGTTGCCAAAAATAAGTATAAAATAATTAATTATATTATTGATTGATTAATCAAAGGGATAGTTCTTTAATGTGCTAAGTGTAACTAGTAAAAAAATTAACTGTACCAAAACATGTATACCTTCATCAATAATAGAATTGTGTTTTTTTTAAAGTCTAGTGTGTACTATAGTGATAGAGTTATATATATGCATAAAGAGCTCTAAAGCTGACAACAAATAATACACACATACAAAAAAACCACCTGTGTTTCTGAATGAGAATAAAGTACTTAAAGAAATTCTTAAAGAAAAAGCATGTAAGTTATTAAAGTTAATTCAAATTCAATTTTACTAAGGGTTCTATATGTGGCTACAACTATGGGAGTTCTATGGAAATCCAAAACTGTTAATGCAATATAATGTTTTCCATCAGAGAAATAACAAACCAGGACCTTTTTTGACATCATGAAATAATTAGGAAATGTTATATTTTAAAATAACAATAAGAAAAGTCACCGTATTTTTAACATTCTCTATAATTCCTTTCCTTTGCTAGGTAATTTATAAACAATTTTTCATGACCTAGTGCTCCGGTGCACAAAATCCATGCACAATGTGGGGAAGGGTGTTGCTCAGCCCAGACTGCACCCTCTCAAATCTGGAACCTCTCAAGGAATATCTGACTGCCTGTTTAGGTCCAATCCCTGAGGGACAGTCAGACCTCCCTCTCACAATCCAGGACTGCTGGCTCTCAAATGCTCGCCTGCTTGCCTGTCTGATTGCCATCTAACTGCTTCTTCCTGCCAGAGTGATCACCTCCTAACCATTCCCTGCCAGCCTGATTGATGCCTAACTACTCCTCTGCCAGCCTGTTTGCCTCTAACTGCCCTCCCCTGCAGGCCTAGTTGCCCCTAACTGCCTTCCCCTGCTGGCCATCTTGTGGGGAACATCTTGTGTCCACATGGGGGTGGCTACCTTTGACCACATGAGAGTGGCCATCCTGTGTGTTGGAGTGATGGTCAATTTGCATATTACTCTTTTATTAGATAGAATGATATTGATTGTACATGGTTGTCACTGACATGTAAACGCAAATTGTGTTTGATTCTCTCTACTGATGAAGTTGAGAAGAAATTATTTGTCAAATCAATGGCAATATATCAACAACTATAAGTTTTGTGTTTTATCTGCTCTGCTAAAGCTATCCAATTCAGCCCAGCAGCTGCATGGGCTGTCTCCTAGCCTTGTTTAAGCCATTCCTCCCTTTATCAAAGTCCATCTATGTACTCTTGGCCAAAATAGGTGATTGAAAAGGAATAATAGGGACCACCAGTCCTACACCTTTAAATATTTTATGGTGACACTAATGTCTGTGTTTCTTTTTTCTTGCAAGTTTGTTTGTACTTACTATATTGACACTTCTTATCTTAAACTCACTTTTTTCTTCTTTTTTCCCTTTGGTTTCAGGAAAACATGCCATATTAGATGCTTGGACATATGTAATACTTTCAACAATAAAGGTTAAACAAATAAAAAAATTTAAAAGAAACCAACTGTTTCTATCTCAGATCTTGGAAACATGTATTTAGTCTCCCGTGTAACTCTGCCAACTTGATAATGATATCTTTGATCCTAGTTTTTAGCATAGTTTTCCCTTTAAATATTCTACTATGGCCCACAACTTTTATACAATCTTATGTGTTTAGGCCATGCTGGACTCACCTTTTTTTATTTTTCCAAAATGGTATTTACAACAACCACCTCCTGATTCATAGTGTTATAATTATCTTTGTTTCAATACCTTTCCAGTATCATGACCATTGCATTTAATCTTTCAACCTTGCACCGGTAAACTGTCCCAATTAACCATAATTTAAAGCTTTGGTAACTTGATGCTCCTATATTCCAAATATTATCACCACTTCACTTGTCACCAGAAATAAGGTGCTACTTGCCAAACTAGTAAATAATCTGGCTCTAAATCTTATCCACTGAGGTTCTTTCTAGAGTCATCCTGGTTCTAACCATCTTAGTTTCCATGTCAATAGCACATCACAGACTTTTCTACTCCTACTCTATTAGGGCTTGCAGTCTCAAAGAGCAGAAATGGAGAAAGGGGGGCAGCAAAGGAGAAGGAGGAACAGGCAATATGAGGGTGTTTTACCAAACTGGATACTATTCAGTGTCAAGAGCAACCAACTGATGAAATTTCAAAACCATCATCGATTAGACTATATACATTTTTGCTTTTCTAGCCAGTCAATTTGTTGGAAGAAGGGGTGAAAGACTATTATTTTCTAGCTCTAATTTCCCATTGATTAATGGTTTGCTACATAGAGCAAACATTTTCTGATACTATGAAACCAGTAGGTCTCATAGTATCCTAGCACTTACTATCAGCAAGAAGGCCTGGAGCAGGAGGCAAGATGTGTGCCATAGGTATGAGATGAACTATTATTTCATTGTACCTTCACATAGTTATTTTGAACACATGCAGATTTTGTTACTGCAGTTTTTCCCCGGGATAAAATATGTTGACTTAATATCCTGGAGAGAGATGAAAGCAAAAATACCTGAAATGGAGCATAATTATGAGTTGTATAATGCCCAAGAGGTTGTGTCAAAGCTACCTCTCAGCTTCTAGCTTTGTTTTCTTTCCACAAAATTATTATTTATCTGTCAACTTATTATACAAAATATTAAATAAATAAATTTATCTTACTAAAGAATGAGATATTTTGATAAATAAAATAATGTGATCAATCTGGCAAAGTATTCAAATTGCAAAGCCAATAAAATGGTTGTATCATTAAATTTATAAATGTAAGTTAAAGATACATTACTTATCACAACATCATTTCACATAATCCACATTTTTCCATATAAACTGAGTAAATTTCTTTTAAATATGTTTTATTAATCTCAGAGAGAGGAAGGGAGAGGGAGAAAGAAATAGAAACACTGATGAGAGATAAAACATGAATCAGCTGCCTCCTGTACACGCTTTACTGGGGATCAAAGCTCAAAGCCTGGTCATGTGCCCTGACCAGAATCCAACTGGCAACCTCCTGGTGCATGGGACAACACTCAACTAACTGAGACACACCAGCTGGGTAACTGTGAGTAAAATTCTAAGGGAGGATTAATTAACTATTTTTAATAGAGTGAACTTCCCAAAGAGACTTGCCACAACACTAGCGTTATTCCATAAACTGTAAATACCACTGGCTCTCTATATCTGTAATTCTGCATCCACGAGTCAACCAACCTTAATGAAAAAAAAAAATTTTAAAAAATGTTGTTACTGACATGTGTTGGTTATGTCTATACTAAACTGCACATATTTTTTTTTGTGTGTGTTATTCCCTAAACAATACAGTATAACAACTATTTACCTAGCCATTACATTGTAGTATATAGTATAAAAGTGATATATAGATGATTTTAAGTTAAAATCATTATGTATATGAATTATTTTCAAAAAACTATGTCATTTATATAGGGGAATAGAGTATCTTTAGATTTTGTTATCCACTCGGACATGGAACTGATTCCCTGGGAATACAGAGGGATGACTATATTTTCATTAAATCTTATTTGCTTTCATATGTTGATTTTATTCTCTTTGTATTTGTGTGTGATGGTGTGCACATGCTATTTGTCATTCTGATTTTGATTTTCCAGATTGCATTTAAATGATAAAATTTGTATATTTAGTGGTCTCATAGTACGTTACATTGTTACATTTCCTGCAAAAATCTAATTTTTCATTTTTACTTCTATTCTTTATTTGATTTTATTTACCTCTAGTTTCTTTTTCTTCAGGTTTTAGATAAGATCCTATGCTGTGCTAGTAATTTTTATTTTAGCTATACTTTTATTTCTTTTTTTAAATAATAAATCATGATATATATGTTTGATGATACAATCTACACTAATAAAATAAAAAGATGCAAATTGACCATACCTTTGTGACACCCACCAACCCAGTGGTCGGCAAACTCATTAGTCAACAGAGCCAAATATCAACAGTATAATGAATGAAATTTCTTTTGAGAGCCAACTTAAACTTCTTCTAACACCATTTCTTCAAAATAGACTCTCCTAGGTTGCGGTATTTTGTGCAAGAGCCACACTTAAGGGGCCAAAGAGCAACATGTGGTTTGTGAGCCATAGTTTGCCTACCACTGCACCAACCAATCAGGAGTATACAAATTAACCCAACAAAGACAGCAGGTTAATTTGCATACGCAGGCCCCCCGAGTGGCAGGGGGTGGGATGTTTGCTTCATCACTATTGCGATGACACAGGCATTCTTCACTACACCAGTCACTCAGGGCCTCTGGGCACTGTGAGAAGGTGGAAAGGCAGTTCCAGCTAGAGCAAAGGCAGTGCCAGCAGCCAGGGGAAGGAAGGCCCATTCTTGCATGAAGATTTGTGCATCAAGCCTCTAGTATATAATATTTATGCATGTGATGCTCTAAAATATCTAAATTAAAGGTAAGCATGTTGTTCTTAGAGTAAATCTCCAGTAGAGATTTTAGTTTTTTACGTATATTTAGAAAAATAATTAATACTCAACAGGTATGGATTTTATTTATTTAAGCATGTATCTCCTGTCACAATTGACACTTGAAAGTAAATAGTCTATTTATATATGCATCTACATGATAAAACATTTGATATATATTTTTGTTCTTTCATTACTAATTTTAACTTGTTTCTTTAAAAATACTTACATAATCCTGGCAAGGGTAACTTGGTTGGTTGGGCATCATTCCATGTGTGAAAAAGTTGCTGGTACAATTGCTGGTCGGGGCACATGCCTGGTTGCCTCCTTAATCCCTGGTGGGGGATGTGTGGGAGGTGGCAGATTGACATAACTCTCTTGTATTGATGTTTCTTTCTCTCCTTCTCCTTTCCTCTCTTTCTAAAAAAGTAATGAAAAATCTTGAATAAATAAATAAAAATATTTAGATAAAGAGTAATTGAGACCATCAATATACATTTCCACAGATTTTAAAACTTCACTGTATTGCACTTTTTGAACCAATTTTTGCAAGTACTATCTTATAACAAATATTAGTGCATGTTATTTTTATGATTTCGTAGTATAACCACATTGTCTGACATGAGAATGTGTTCTATTTTTAGTATTATTTAATGTTCTTTTTAATAGACCCTAAAAAAAGAATATTATCTCAGAAAAAAATCTGAATGCTGAGAAGAGCATTCACGTTGGGCTCTCATGGTATTAATATGTACCTTTTACTGTATGCATTCATTAATTTTTAAAATATTAGATTGCATATTTCTGGGAATGTTATTGCATAGTTACCATGTTATTAATGTCAGTTTTATAATTACATTCAAAAAATATTTTAAAGTGGGAAAATAAGACTACTCCCATTTAAGAGAGGCCATTAAATCTTCCCCAAATGAAGTTATCAGTGCTGGCACCAGGTCAAGCCTTTGTTTGAGGTCTCAAGGCCCCAGCACATAGAGACTCTTTAAGAACTTGCAAAAGAAGGCTGGAAACATCCCATATTTGGGATACAAAGAAGGTAAAAACATACAAATAATGAAAATTCCTCCATGTTGGGGCCAGGGTAGTTTGGTTGGTTGAATTATTAATTGAATGTAATTATTATTAATTGAATGTAATTATATAACTGATATTAATAACATGGCAACTATGCAATAACATTTCCAGAGATATTCAATCTAACCTCACCTGCCACTTTCAAGAATAGCTTGTAGGCTTTAAATATAAAGCTCATCCCAATAAAAATTTGTTTGCAATAGAATGTGCTCACTGGTTTTATATCTCATTAGACTATTATTTATTCTCAAGTGAATTTTTAAAATATATACATCTATTTGTAGAAAATCCTAACGATGTAGAGCTGATTTTAGCTAAAGATGATAAATAAATCTGTCCTGGGAATTATATAAACAGACTCCTGATGGAAAATGTCAAAATTTTAATGGTTAACTGATGAGGTTCACAAAGAAGTAGCCAACATCAGTGAATTCATAAGAAATAGGCATGGAAAAGATCTCACTGCAGAAGAGCCTTACACAAAAGGGTGTGGCTGTTTTGTGGCCCTAAATAGGCTGGGGAGATGGCAAGGGAGAAGCTGAAGAGTGGAAGAGCACTAAGTCAAGTGGAGTAAATAAGGCCATTGAGTAAGGAGATCTAGGCAGGATTACTGAAAAGTGCCTCCAAGAAGGCCTCTAGATAAAGAGGGTTTTTGAAATGAAAACCATGAGGTGGAAATGCCTTTTATGTAATTGCATGTCTGGCCCCAGGCAGGGCAGATGGCCTGTGCCCTTGACTGCAGCTCCCTCTAGAGACTACAATGCATTTGCCAAGCACCTGATCTCCTGTGGGGACAGCAGCTTTTCCTCATGGGGACTGCCAGTCAAAGCTTTTGTAATTACCTGAGGTCAGGTTGGAAAGATCATACATAGGATTTTGGCCTGGAGCCAGACACTTGAATGTTCTGGTCACCAACTATGATGTGATGCTGCAGGAGCATAATGATGCCTCAGGTTTCAGTCATAGATATGAAAGTGTCATTTTTTTTCACCTCCTACAATCTGGAAAACTATAAATTGAAAACTAATATGCAGAGAAACTTTATTATTTTTTAAGTTTTATTTTATTATTTACAGTATTACATATAGTCTCCTTTTTCCTCCATTGAACTCCCCCTTGCCATCCTCACCCCTGGCATATGCCCTCCAGCACCCTAGGGTCTGTGTCCATTGGTTATGCTTATATGCATGCATGTAAGTCCTTTGGTTGATCTCTTATTCCCACTCCTTTTACAGAAAACCAGAGGAGAATCAAGCAATACTTAGAGATGGAGTTACATTTATTATGCGTGGGCTCAGAGGAAAATGTCTCTCTAATTCTAGGCCCCAACATGGAGGCATTTTCCCTATTTATATGTTTTTATCTTCTTTGTATCCCAAATATGGGCTGTTTCCAGCCCCCTTTGCAAGTTCTTAAAGAGCCCCTATGTGCTAGGGCCTTGAGACCTCAACCAAAGGCTTGACGTGGTGCCAGCAGCACTGATAACTTCATCTGAGGAAGATTTAATGGCCTCTCTGAAGTAGGAGTAGTCTTATTTTCTTTATTATTTAAGCAAGCAAGCAAGCATTTACAGAAGCTCAACAACACCTTTGTCAAGACTTTTAAAGAAGTTATACTGAGCCCAGGCGGTGTAGCTCAGTTATTGAAAGTTGACCTATTTACCAGGAAGTCACAGTTCAATTCCAGGTCAGGACACATTGCAGGCTCAATCCTCAGTGTAGTGTGTGCAAGAGGCAGCAGATCAATCTCTCTTATCATTGATTTTTCTGTCTCTCTCCCTCTCTGAAATCAATAATAAAAAGTAGGAATAGTTATTAACTTAAATAGTTCTCATCCTAATTATTTTCTGATAAATCATCAGTATGTCTTTCTTTTTTGAAGGAGAAACTTTTATGGAAGTTTTTAATGCACAGCTGTTATTTCCTCTTGCTAACAGTCAGCTCATTGTGAAATCCAATCTGTTGTTAGTTGCAGCCTCGCTCTTTTACTCAGCTGCCAAATGTATCATCTAATGTAATACAATGTGAAAATATATTTTTCCCGGTATCAGCACAATTCATTTTTATCTTTCATGATTTTTATTTGCCTCTTTCAAATTTCTATCCTAGTGGTACAACACACTTGTTCAGTACTTTACTGGATTTTGTTAGTTGTGTACTTATAAATATTAAATGTCTTCCCATACTTCACCTCTTAATGGTAGGGAAAACTTGATGTGGGAGAGAAGTGGCAGAGCAAGACAGAATAGAATGAGTTCAGTGCATCCAAGCAAAATAATGGCTTGGGACATTACTGGACATTAAAGCATAAATAAGCATCATTCTACCAGGTAAGAAGGGAGGCAATAATATGCTATTTACATCTGTATCTTCAATATTCCAGTCTTCCTCTGATTGTAATTATTTTCTGTGTGTATAGGATATATGTGTATTCATACTGACACAACATGCTCAAACATACATAACAAACACATAAACACCATCCATATACACTTGCAACAAACACACCACACGATACTCAAATACATACACACATAAAATTTACAACAACAACACAACACATATCTACCCAAGTCACACACACACAACACAAACCACTACACATAAATACTATGTATTCCATTCTCACGCACACCACTGACACTCAGAATCTTAAAATCCACAAACTTTACATGACCAGAACAAGCATACATAGGTATCATGGTTCTTTAACATTTTTTCTTTTTGCACATTTGTGTTAAAAAGAAAATTTTGTTGGTTCCTAATAAACTTATAAAAACGATTTGATTTATGTTACATGTTGTTATGTAGATCTGTGTTTTAAAAATCATTTGTCAGTAAATGCTTTGATGTATCCCAAGACTACATATTTATTTATAATATTTTGTAAAGAAAAGTTAACTTTTTTAAGTTCTTTATTGTTCAAAGTATTACATATAGTAATACATGTCTCCTTTTCCCCCCATTGACCTTTCCCAAGCCAACCCCACTGAAAAATTTAATTCTTTTTTAATAGTTTTTATTTATCCTTAGGACACCAGTTAATTATTTGTAATATTGTTAAAAGTGTTACAATAAAGTAATGAAATTGTTGAATTAATTCTTAACCTCATGAATGATTTTTACCATCACACATTTTAGTATTAAAAGTTATTGAATAAAATAACAAACAATCCAATTAAATATGGAAAAAAAATCTGAATAGACACTTCTCCAAAGAGGACATAGAGATGTCCAATAGACATGTGAAAATATACTCAATGATAAAAATATACTCACTGATCATCAGAGAGATGCAAATGCAAGCTACAATGAGATATCACCTCACACCTTTCAGAAGGGATATCATCAATAAATCAAAAAACAACTAGTGTTGGTAGGTATATGGAGAAAAGGGAACCCTTGTGCACTGTTGGTGAGAATGCAGATTGGAGCAGCCACTGTGGAAAGCTGTATGGAGTTATCTCAAAAAATTAAAAGTGGAATTGCCTTATGACCCAGCAACTCCACTTCTGGGAATTTATCCAAAGAAACCAAAACATTAATTTGAAAGAATATTATGTACTACATTCATTGTAGCATTATTCCCAATAACTAAGATTTGGAAGCAGCCCAAGTGTCCATAAGTAGGTGAGAGTATAATAAAGCTGTGGTACATTTACACAATGGAATACTACTCTGCCATAAAAAAGGAAGAAACATTTACCCTTTGCTACAGCCTGGATGGGTCTGGAGAATATTATGCTAAGTGAAATATGCCAGTCAGAGAAAGACAAGTACCATATGATTTCACTCATATGTTGGAATTTAATGAACAAACTGAACTTCCAAGAGAAATAGAGACAGACTCATAGAGAGCAAGCATACAGTTCTATTGGAGGATTGAGCAAAAAATAAAAAAGTAGAAAGAACTCATGGAAATGAAGATCAGTGTGGTGATTGTGTGTGTGTGGGGGGGTGGGAGTTAAGGAGTAGAGGAGATGGAAGAGGGGATAAAGGGTGATGAAAAATAAATAAGTAAATAAAGTAAAAAAAGAGTTATTAAAAAAATAAAGTTCAGTCTTAAGAGGCCTGTATTAGGAAGTGTTCTGCTAACTGAAAAGCAAATCTATAAAACGAGAGCACTGAAAAGATTTCTAAATATTAAAATAGGTGAGAAAAACTAAAATAAATAAATAAATAAATAAATAAATAAATAAATAAATAAATAAAATTGTAGACTAGCACCAAATAACCACAGGAATGAAAGATGTGCCTCTTTCTTGACTCTTCAACTGATATGGTAAGCAAAAAATGAGTTTCTATTAGATGAAGCTACTCAAGTATTGAGAAATATATATTTCTGAGTCTAATCTCTCCTAGCTACCATCTTCCACTTCACTGGGAAGTTGAGAAAGAAAAATATTTACAAGAATACAGGCATCTGTTGTATAGTAGGTTACTCTGGTTTTATAGTTTTAACACATTAAGCCCTGTGTATTCATCTTTATTAATCTGTATATCTAGTAATCCAAAAATCTTTGTATATAAAAGCCTAAGTGACCGTTATGACTGGAAGGCCAGATGACCAGACAAATGGACAACTAGCCAGTAGCTATGATGCTCACTGACACCAAGGGGCAGATGCTCAATGCAGGATCTGTCCCCTGGTGGTCAGTGCACAGGCTGGCCAATTTCCTACACCCCTTAACCCCCTGCTGGCCAGCTGGCCCAATTGGCTCCAATAAGTCCCAATTACCAGCCAGGCTGAGGAACCCCACCCATGCACAAATTTATGCACTGGGCTTCTAGTAAATCAATCAAATGAGCTTCATACTTTCTTGAGGGTGAACATAAAACTACAGACAATGATCACACTATCAAATTCAATAAGTAGAAAAGTAATGAATCAAGTTAATACAATATATTGAGATAAGGGTTATAATAGAGAAAGTAAACCACAGGGAAGAGACAAGTTGGATATAAGGGAAAGGTAATACCAAAGATGAATCTGAAGGTCTTAGGTGGAAAGGTAAATCCAGATAGTGAGTGGTGCACCTGTGAAGATCAAGAAAAAGGGAAAAAAAAAAGGTATTTTCCAAAAACTGAAATTAATTAAAGAACATGAAGAAGAGTATGTGCTGTGGTCAGTGATACATTAGGGTTATTATGTAAGCCAGGGATTGCATAACATGACTCAGAGATAGTACTTTTATCTCAAAGACTGTGGGAGACACTGGAGAATTTTAAGCAGAGAAGTGATATTGTTGCATTTTCTGTATAAGAAAGATCACTGGTGACCATTCAAAGGGAGATTAGAGGAGGAAGGAGAAGACTGATGACAGGGAATGACAATTAGGAGGTTGATGCATCACTCCAGATAAGAAATAATGAGGCCAGAGCTAGGCCATAGCAGTGGTTTTCAGGGAGAAGCACAGTTTGGAAAGATGTTGAAGTTTTACTTGTAATTGGATATATTAAATTTGAATACCAGGAACTTACTTTTTACTTGTTAGCTTATTCACCTGCCACCAAAATCTTTCCTGAGTCATTCCTGGAGGGAAAACATGTATGAGATGTAATATCATATAGTGATCAAGCCAACTTTTGCTGCTTTTAAAACACTAGATGATAAAATTATCGGGTTTGTTACCTTACTGTGTTAGTTACCTAAAAGAAAGTTGCAGCTGCTATTTTTAAGTTATAATTTATTCCCTTAAAAATACAAAAAAATAAAGGAAGTAAAATTGCTCTGATAGTTAAAAGATGGAATTATCATAAAAGCAGTAAGACAAATTCATCTTGGAAAGACAGAAGTATCTCAAGCTTTCACGATTTAACTGAAATCAGACATTTTTGTTCTATGTACCTCTTATAACAAAGAATTGTTTTGATTTTAAAAACAGTGGTGTGAGGCTGCTAAATACATATTTACATCTAAATAGCCAATCCATTCTCAATTTAACAGTTTGAAATATTTAATCTATGGTTTTATCCAGGGGTAGTTTAGAGAGGATTAGTTCTATTTTTTGCTTAGTCTTCACAATTGTTCATCCTTGTCATTACAAATAAACATAAAATCTAAGTATATTTGGTGTTTTGCCCTGCAAATCCCAGCTTAAAGATAAATTCTATAGATTCAACCAGTCTGCCAGAGATTGCTTCTTGAAAATCCCTCCATTAGAGTAATTATAGCATAGCCACATTTATTCAGCTAGTTATGCTTATGGCCTAAATTCCTCCCTTGTAAAGTTCAATAAGATAACGACACCCGGAAGACTTCTGAGGCCTCCACCAGTTTGTCTTTCCTGCTGGTTACCGTTTTCAAGTGTCTACCTAATGTAATAAAAGTAAATACCCTCTAATTTGTATGATGGCAGCATTTTATGCCTACTCCTTATTCTCTCTTAATACAGGAGAGAAAACTAAAGCGGGAAAGAGAACCTACAGAGAACAAAGTGGTGATTACCCGACCTCTCCATGTGTTTCTCCACACTGCATTCCTCACACACCATGAAGTAAAGGCACTGTACAAGTACACGCAACAAAGCAGAGCCTAAAGAATGAGTGCCACCTTCTGCGACACAAAGTCCAAGCTTCTATATTACTGGCTACACTTTAGTAAAAATGTGGAATAGAAAAAATATTTAAAAAATTCTGGTTCTCATCAACTTAGCAAGAGATGACTCTAATTAAACCTTATTAGTGGTAAATGCTAAATAGGATGTTTAGTTCCTTAAAAAATACCTTGAATTATAAAATAGAAAAGGGTAAAGACTAAACATAGTAAACGTTATGATTAATAAGAAATTTATAATTCTTAGTAAAACAAAGACTATGTTATATGATAAACTCAAGGACAAACACAATTCAATATCTCACTGAATGAAAAACCTTCTAGTTTTGCCAAGAAGACTGCATTAGTTTCCTATTGCTATAGTAACAAATTACCACAAATTAGTGAATTAACACAAACATATTACCATATGTTCTGGAGGTCAGAAGTGCAAAATTGGTCTCCCTAGGCTGAAAGTAAACTCAGTAGAGCTATGTTCCTTGTGGAGGGAGACTCTACAGCAAAATTGGTTTCCTCGTCTTTTCCAGCTGCAAGATGCTACCAACTTTACATGGTTCAAGGACTTCCATTCTATCAGTACAAATTGCATCACTTCAAACTCTGATTTTATCAGCATATCGCTGTCTCTCATTCTCCTGACTCTTTTCCTCACAAGGACTCTTGGGATCAGATTTGACCATCTAGGTAATCTAGAATAAATTCCCCATCTCAAGACCCTTAATTTAATCATATATGAATAGTCACATAAAATAACCTTCAGATAAAGACCTGGGCATTTTTGGAAGTCCCTTATTCAGCTTATCCTAAAGACTATGCCAAAGACTACCTAATACTAGCTAGTAAGAAATGGGCATTTTGTTATTGTTGCTATTAGCTAAAAATAAATATTATTGTTATAACCTCAAATCTCATTTTCTATAATTATTAATATTAAACTTACATATGTGACATAGAATACTTCAGAGCTAGTTTCTGGTTTGTCTTCAAACTTGCACAAAATTCAGAGAGAAAAAAAGGAGAAACTATGACTTTATTCTAACAAATTCTCAGGACTAGCGTCCCCTTTTTGTAAATGATTAACAAATCGTAATTTTAGGTTACAAATATCACAAGATTCTGTATCATTCCACATTCAGTATACAATCAGATAGAAAGTTTGGGGAAAGTACTCTATTTAAAAAATTATTAAGTGAAATTATACAAACAAGGAAATTATTTTGTGTAGAATGTGGACATGTTCCAATATCCCTGCTCCAGTGCATTTGCAAACGAGGAACCTGAACTACATGGTAGTAATCCAAGTAGACACTAACTTCTGGGCATATTTTAAGATGACCTTTCTCTGCAGTGCTTTTTCTTTTTTTTTAAATATATTTTTATTGATCTTGTACAGAGAGGAAGGGAGAGGGATAGAGAGTTAGAAACATCTATGAGAGACATTGATTAGCTGCCTCCTGCATGCTCTCTACTGGGGATGTGCCCGCAACCAAGGTACATGCCCTTGACCGGAATCAAACCTAGGACCTTTCAGTCCACAGACCGATGCTCTATCCACTGAGCCAAACCGGTTTTGGCTCTGCAGTGCTTTTTCTTGTTTTCTTATATTGATGAGATGATTCTTCAGTATTTAAATAAAACATTAAAATATAATATCTGAAGTATTTTCTTGACTGTGCCAGTTGAACAAAATTATGTGAGTTTAGCCAAATTAATTTGACATGGGCTCAAATAATTACAATAATCAAGTCAGTATAGTAATCAATTTATTGCATTCATCTAGAAATATAACATTCTGAAAATAAAATTAATATGAAAGGTTAAAAGACTATATTCAAGAAATCAGTTTTTTATGAATTAGTATAATTGTTAATAAATATTCTATTTTTTTCTGACTATCCATTATACCTTTAATTTTGACAATGATCTCTTACCCTCTAGAGAGATTTCTTTATAACATACCCTTATTTTCCGACGTATAAGACGACTGGGCATATAACACGACCCCCAACTTTTCCAGTTAAAATATAGAATTTGGGACACCCAGGGTATAAGACAACCCCTGACTTTTGAGAAGATTTTCCTGAGTTAAAAAGTCGTCTTATATGCCTGAAAATATAGTAATTGAATTTGCACATATTGAGCATTTTATTAGAAGATAACTGGAAAAGTATGCAAGTGATTTAGTGTTATCAAATTCATATAACAAACAAAAAGAAGAGAACCAAATAATCTATACATATAAAAGCCAAGCCAGAACGATGGAACAACTGGAACAACCAGAATGACTGGAATGACCAATGGCCATGACATGCACTTTGGCAGCCAATTGGCCCTATTGGGGCCCCAATCATTCCCCCCAGCCTCCCACAGCCCCTCTCCCAGCTTGCCTGGTCCTCAATCAGCCCCCCACTAACCCTAATTGGGTGCGGGACTGGCTGGTCAACCACTCACAGCTTCTCCCTCTACCTGACCCAGTTCAATTGGCCCCCAATAAGGCAGCCAGCTGGACTCCACCCATGCACACATTGGTGTATCAGGCCTCTAATAGTAAAAATTATGATAATGTTAACTGAGTAATGCTATAGGCTATTATGTATATGGAAACACTTCTTTCTAGGTCTGGCGAAAAAATTAATGAAATACATATATCATTAAAACTGTGCTAATCAGAATGTTATCATAGTGCAAAAATAAATTGGGTGTACTGTTTTATTCCTTTAAACATTTAGTTTACTACAAGAAGCCCAATGCATAAATTCATGCAAGGGGGGGTCTGGCTGGCCCAACCCAATGGGACAGGCCAGCTGGGGAGAGGGGCTGTGGTTGTCTGGCCAGCAGGCCCCCCCCATGATGGGCTTCTAGAAGCCTTTGTGTCCCAACACATTGGCTTCACCTAAACAAATTATATGTTTACTATTTAAGTTATATATACTAAAATATCACTTTATGTTAGTGTGCTAGCATTTTACCTGCCTTATCACTTCACTCAATACCTGCTATCACACACCTAACAGTGCTGTGATTCAAATGCAAATCACACTGGCAACATCTGGGGCTCTTAATTTGCATGCCATATATTTTCTTGTTAACTAAATTGTGCAGTGATGGGTTATCCTATTTAACAAAAGAGTATTATGCAAATTAACCATCACTTCAAGACACAAAATGGCCACCCCCATGTGGTCAAAGATGGCTTCCGCCATGAGGACATAAGATGGCCACCACAAGATGGCCTGCAGAAAGGGCAGTTGTGGATGACCAGGCCAGCAGAGGAAGGCAGTTGGGGGCAACCAGGCCTTCAGTAGAGGACAGTTAGGGGCAATCAGGCCAGCCAGGGAGCAGTTGGACATTGATCATGCTGGCAAGGGAGTGGTTAAGGGGCAATCAGGCAGAAGCAGGCAAGCTTTTGGGAGTCAGCAGTTCTGGATTGTGAGAGGGATGTCCAACTGCTCATTTAGGCCTAATACTGGTGGGATCGGGCCTAACCAGTAGTCAGACATCCTTCAAGGGTTCCCATATTGGAGAGGGTGCAGGCTTGGCTGAGGGACACCCCCTCCCCATGCACTAATTTCGTGCACCAGGCCTTTAGTAAATAAATAATCACATGAGAGCTTTTCATTGCTTTTTTGTATATAGAGCAGTTTATTTCAAATTATAAAATATTTATTCATGTAAAACTAGACCAAGTACTTTAAACTATTGACATTTCAAAGAATAAACTCAAGGGTATAAGCATCGTCTTAACATTGCTCAGATGTATTGCATAGATGACATTCAGTCCATACCAATATGCTGAGTCAGGATTTTAAGACTTTTTCTGTTTTTTTTTTTTGTTTGTTTTGTTTTTTAATTCATGAAATAGTTTCATGAAATTGCTGGCCAAAGATCAAGTGGAACATAATGAATTATATAGGACTGCATGAACTTATGGGGAAATTTTTAATGTAATTTTTTAAAAATATTATAATGTGGATTTAATTTTCCAGATTTGTAAGAAAGCCTTTTCTGTTTTTTTGTTTATTTGTTTTTTTTTCTGATTCTATTCTTTACTTAAGATCCTTAGATTAGATGTCTATGAAAACTTAGATTCTGCTTTTAGAAACTATAATGACACATTTAAAATTATATCTGATCCCCCAAACTTTAAAATTTTAAGTCATTTTTTTTTACATTTTATGCAATAGAGCTGTGTATATAGGTTCAGTAAGAATCTGTTTTTCTTTCATCAGAAAACAATGCTGTTAGAGAGAATCCAAGATGACAGCATAGGTAAAACACCTACACTGCTGCCTCGCACAACATTTTCAAAACTACAGCTAAAAGACAAAACGGACATCATCCAGAACCACAGGAAAGCTGGCTGAGTGGAAGTTCTACAATTAGAAGGAAAGAGGCTCACAGAAACCAAGAGGAGCTGCAAAAAGCTGAGGTACGGAGATGAGCGCGCTGAGAGAGCGGGTGCCGGAGTACCTGGCTGGCTTTCTCTGGCGGGAGGGAAACGGAGACTCCCAACGGCATTGAACCCTTATCTTACGACACTAAACCCCAGATCCAGCCGAAACTCATACAGGGTGAGTTTGGACTGTGAAAAGGGAGAAGTGCACGGAAATTTAGGGGAGGTGCAAAAGATCAAAGGCCTGGTGGTGCGCACGGCACTGCATACAGGACAGATTGCTGATTGTGCCACTGGCTTTCGCAACTGGGTGGGAGACAGACCCTCCCAATTGTGCCACTTCTGACTCCACTAAGCCCCTGTTTGGGGCAAAAACCTGGGGACCTAGTCTCATGTGGTCCTGGTGTGCAGGGGAGCCAGAGCGGCAGTGGTCTAGAGACACTGCGGGCGCTCGGGCACAAGGACTGCTTTAACGATTACCCAGTCACGTGAGACTCAGGGGCCATGGAGGGCGGGGCCAACTGGAAGGCAAGGCGGTCTCTTAAGCCCTGAGACTCCACCCATCCCAAGCTCAACAGAGGCTTCTTCGGTTTTGCAAGCCTGGTATCATAAAGCTGAATTCAACACAGAAGTTTCCCCGACATAGCTAAAATGCTGAGACAAGGGAAGGGATCACAAACAAAAAAAAATGGAGGAAAAAAAACGACTGGATATAGAGTTCAAAACCACGCTTATAAGGTTTTTCAAGAATATGCTAGAAAAGTTGGATAAATTTAGTGAGACCCAAGAGGAGATGAAAAAGGACATACTAGAGACACTGACTGATACAGAGTCCTAACAGCAGACTAGAGGATGGCAAGAATCAAGTCAAAAATTTGAAATATAAAGAAGCAGAAAACATTCAACTGGAAAAGC
>JAAGEH010002534.1:45594949-45657733 GCA_011751065.1 Lasiurus cinereus | reverse complement strand
TAAAAGACAGAACGGACATCATCCAGAACCACAGGAAAGCTGGCTGACTGGAAATTCTACAACTAGAGGAAAACACAGGGGCACACGGAGACGCAGAGGAGCTGCAAAAAGCTGAGGTACGGAGATGCGTGCGTGGTGCCAGAGTACCTGGCTGGTTTTCTCTGGTGGGAGGGAAACGGAGACTCTCAAAGGCATTGAAACCCTTATCTTACGACACTAAACCCCAGATCCAGCCGAAACTCATACCGGGGGAAGTTTGGACTGTGAAAAGGGAGAGGTGCACGGAAACTTAGGGGAGTCGCAAAAGACAAGAGGCCTGGTGACGCACACGGCACTGCGCAGAGGACAGACTGCTGATTGTGCCACTGGCTTTCGCGACTGGGTGGGAGACAGACCCTCCCAACTGTGCCACATATGACTCCACTAAGCCCCTGTTTTGGGCGAAGGCCTGGAGACCTAGACTCGTGTGATCCTGGAGCGAAGGCGAGCCGGAGGGGCAGCTATCTAGAGGCACTGCAGGCACGCATGCACAAGGACCGCTCCAGCAATTACCCAGTCAAGTGAGACTCAGGGGCCATGGAGGGCGGGGCCGAATGGAAGACAAGGCGGTCCCTTAAGTCCTGAGACTCCACCCATCCCAAGCTCAACAGAGGCTTCTTTGGTTCAGAAGTTCTCCAGGCATAGTGAAAATGCCGAGACAAGGGAAGGGATCACAAACAAAAGAAATGGAGGGGAATAAACGACTGGATATAGAGTTCAAAACCACGCTTATAAGGTTTTTCAAGAATATGCTAGAAAAGTTGGATAAAGTTAGTGAGAGCCAAGAGGAGATGAAAAAGGACCAACTAGAGATGCAAAAGATTCAACTAGAGATGGAAAAGGTCCCACTAGAGATGAAAAAGGACCAACTAGAAATTAAACATACACTGACTGAAATAAAAACTATTATACAGAGTCCTAACAGCAGACTTGAGAAAGGCAAGAATCAAGTCAAAAATTTGAAATATAGAGAAGCAGAAAACATTCAACTGGAAAAGCAAGAAGAGAAAAGAATCCAAAAATGTGAAGATAATGTAAGGAGCCTCTGGGACAGCTTCAAGCGTACCAACATCAGAATTGTGGGGGTGCCAGAAGAAGAGAGAGAGCAAGATACTGAAAACCTATTTAAAGAAATAATGACTGAAAACTTCCCACATCTGGTAAAAGAAATAGACTTACAAGTCCAGGAAGCTCACAGAACCCCATGTAAAAGAAATCCAAAGAGGACTACACCAAGACACATCATCATTAAAATACCAAGAGCAAAAGACAAAGGGAGAATATTAAAAGCAGCAAGAGAAAAACAGTTCATTACCTACAAGGGAGCACCAATATGACTGTCAGCTGATTTCTCAACAGAAATGATGCAGGCCAGATGGGAGTGGCAAGAAATATTCAACGTGATGAATAGCAAGAACTTACAACCAAGAATAATCTATCCAGTAAAGCTATCATTCAGAATTGAAGGGCAGATAAAGAGCTTCAGAGAAGAAAAAGCTAAAGGAGTTCATCAACTCCAAACCAGTATTATATGAAATACTGAAAGGTACTCTTTTAGAAGAGGAAGAAGAAAAAGGTAAAAGCCAAAAAATTATGAACAACAAATACATATCTATCAACAAGTGAATCTAAAAATTAAGTGAATTAAAAATTTGATCAACAGAATAAACTGGTGAATATAATAGAATCAGGAGCACAGAAAGGGAGTGGAGTGATAATTCTTAAGGGGACAGGGGTGAGGGGTGTACAGGGAGAGACTGGACAAAAATCACACACCTATTGATGAGGTCAACGGGAGGGAGGTAAAGGCAGAGGGAAGGCTGGGAGCTGGGTGGAGGGGTGCTATGGAGGGGAAAAAAAGAGAAACAAATGTATAATCTGAATAATAAAGATTTAATTTTAAAAAAATGCTATGTCACCTTTCACAACATGAGCCAGTTGTGAAAAGGTTTATCATTTTCTTGATCCTGGGTAATGTAACCATAAATTCCTTTGGCTTTCAGCCTCACAAGAAAGCTTTTCTCTATACCTTTTCAAAAGTTGGATGCCATCTCATGAGTCCAGAATCTTAAGCACGTGTCACTCTTTCCTGGACAATTCATAGTGTGCATGCCTGTCTGGAAGTCAGTGAATGACCAGGAAAGTGTAATGACTTTGATTTTTGTATTACAAGTAAATTTTAGTGATTCAGCAAATTTTCAAATATATATTCCAAAAAGAACGAGGAGCAACTGAATTTAGTAAAATGCAGAAATATACATGGAAATAATATTCTCAAACCTCAATACAGTGTTTATGTCTAGTTAAAGAGGAAATATAAAATATATTTATATGGGTCTTAGTTTTATCCTTAATGTTTTGTTTTTAAAAGATAAGTGAGATCTTTTAAATAAATATTGCACAATGCTAGTGTCTCTATAATCTTCATAAATTGTCTCTTAATTTTGGAATATTTGAAATGTTTTCTAACTGTACATATAAAATTTTAAGTATATTTACAAATTCTCTTTGAAAAAGACTTCATGGGAACTGGGAATTGAGAACTTGAGCTAGGCTATCAGTCTTGGAACAGAGGGCAGATGTGATGTCAGCTGGTTGAAGCACAGATCTGGTAAATGAAGTCACAGAGGTGCAGTTCTCTAAGGATTTCTGAAAAGGTTCTCCTACTATACAGTTAGAAACCATTCCATTGTGGCCATTTTCAAACAATATTTTGATTGTGAGCTACTAATAGTGTTCAATTTACTAAAATTTTAAAATCTTTTAAAGCACCCTGAGAAAGCATGCCAGCAAGCTCCAATTTTTAATACCCTGCTTTTCTCACATATCTCCCACAATCTGGACCAATTCCAAAATGGTGACCTCTACTCCCTGCAAAACATTGTCTTCTTTCCTTCTTGGATGTTCCATCCAAATAGCATTCCAGCTATTTTCTTGAGGGGAGTATGGGATCCAGAATCACTGGTTGAACATTCTGAGGAACAGGATCACTTCAGTTATTACTTTTCCATCCAGATCACTATTGTCCCTTACTACAAACTCACAAGAACAGCAGCTTATTTTTTTTTGACCCTTCCTAAACGTTTTTCAGTGTGGCTAGAAATTGTATTTACAGTCCAATCTATACAAGCTCAAGAAAAGACATGATTATCATTGGCACTCAGAAACTGCATTTACTGCAATGCATTTGGATTTGGTAGCAACTTTGCTTCACTGGAGCAGGTAGAAATTTCGAAAGGTATAAAACAGATTTTTATTCTCCTAATTTTTTAAAAGTTATATATTAATCACATTTTGCCCAATGTGTATAAGGCTGTATTATTATAGTTAGATCATTCATCTGTTACATGAAGGGCATTATGAATAGACTAGAGGCCTGATGCATGAAATTAATGCATGGGTTGGGGGTGTCCCTGAGCCCAGCCTGCATTCTCTTGAAATCCCAGACCTCTTGTTCCTAACCACCCACCTGGTTGCTCCTTAACACCCGCCTGCTCACTCCTTACTGCCTGACTGCTCGCTCCTTACCACTCGGCTCACTGCTCCTTAGCGCTTACTTTGCCACTCTTTTGCGATGCCACAGAGGTGCAAAACGCTCGCACCACTATCGCTGCACTCACAAGCCATGAGCCCGGCTTCTGGCTGAGTGGTGTTCCCGCTGTGGGCGCTCACTGACGACCAGTGGGCAGCTCCTGCACTTACCATTTGCCCCCTGGTGGTCAGAATGCATCAAAGTGGCCGGTTGTTCTGGTCGTTCTTCTACAATGGTCACTGGACTTGTATATATTGATTAGAGGCCCAGTGCATAAAATTTGTCTTTGGGGATGGGGTGTCCTTCAGCCCAACCTGCTCCTTCTGTAATCTGGGACCCCTTGAGGGATGTCTGACTGCCCCTTTAGGCCCAATCCAGGTTGGACCAGGCCTAAACAGACAGTAAGACATCCCTCTCAAAATCCAGGACTGCTGGCTCCCAATTGCTCACCTTCCTGCCTTCCCGATTGCCCCTAACCACTTCTGCCTGCCAGCCTGATCAAATCCCTAATCACTCCCTTGCCAGCCTATTTGACCCTAACTGCCCTCCACTGAAGTCCTGGTCACCCCTAACTACCCTCCCCTACAGGCCTGGGTCCCCCACAATTGCCCTTCCCAGAAGGCCCGGTCACCCCCAACTTCCTTCCCCTGCTGGCCTGATCACCCACAACTGCCCTCCCTTGCAGGCCTGATCCCTGCCAACTGCCCTCCCCTGCTGGCCATCTTGTGGTGGCCATCTTGTGTCCACATGGGGGCAGGATCTTTTGGCCACATGGGGGTAGCCATCTTGTGTGTTGAAGTGATGGTCAATCTGCATATTACTCTTTTATTACATAGGATGATGGTATAGTAAGGAATTGGTCTCAAGAGAAGTCAGGCATTTTTCCTGGAGCCTAGGAGGTAACCTCTAAATCCTGGGGATTTCTCTAGTGATAGGAGTCTCTTTTTCTTCATAGAGAGCTCATCGGGCCACACCTGATATTTTATGCTAATGAGATGACTGAAGATGAAGTTGGCCACTTCTGATCATCTTAGGAGGGAGGCTGACCATACCAGAGTAACCAACCATTTAATTTAGGATGGAGACTCCTGATTATGTGATATCATCTTACCTCTGGGGAGCAAGGGGGCTAGAGACTGAGTTCACCACATGGACAATGAAGCAATCCATCATGTTTTAGGAATGAAGCTCAAATTGGAAAAAAAAAAAGTAATAAAAACTTTGGACACTGAAGCTCAGTGAGTTTCCTGGGTTGACAATACCTTAGGAAGCATCATGTAATACTCAAGGTAATACATCCTGAGATGGAAAGCTTTGCATTTGGAACATTCCTATACTGTGCTTTTATGCATCTCTTCCTTTAGCTGATTTTAGTATAGTCTTTCTTGTAATAAACATGACTATATCATTATTGTAAGTGGATTTTGTGAATCTTCATAGTGAATGTTTCAAATTGAGGGTGATTACAGCAAACCCTCAAATTTCAGTTTTAGACAGAATTAGCAGTCAGGAGGATTGTGCCCTTCACCTCATAGTATGGCTGACTAGGAGGGATAATAAAAGGTTATTTTCTATAAGTAGATATAATCTAAATAGAAAACCAAAAATTGTTTTCTAACAATTGGCAGAGGAGGACAATAGATGAATTATTTCAAAACCAAGTAAATCTGTTACATATTTTAAAATATTTAATAGTTTTATAAACACCACATTCTATGACAGTGAAGTAGCTCATGTGTATACTTTGGTATATATTTACCAAAAATACACCACAAATTGTTTTAAAATAGTAATGCCATAAGTGATATACCCTCTAGAGTTTACGTTTTAATGAGGTCATTGAGAGGATATAAGTGAAGGTTAACCTATTAATTGAACCCAGACAGTCACAGATTCCTCACCCATTCCTCTGTTCCTGGAATGTAGATTCCGCCCACCATGCCCACTCTAGAAGATGTTTCAAGAGCACAGCCTTCAGGGGGCAAGATGCTATTGACTCTATCTGTACTGAGGACATGACTGAAACCAGCTGAAGCTATGTACACTTTAAGATTCTGGAGGGTCAGTGCATAGATCTACATTTCTTTTTAAAAAAATTTAATAAATCTTTATTGTTTCCTCCCCATAGCTCCCTCCACCAGGCTCCCACACTCCCTTTGCCTTTACCTTCCCCACATTGTCCTCATCCATAGGTATACTGAACATGATTATTGTTCAGTCTCTCCTTATGCCCTCCTCACCCATTTCCCCCTGAAAATTATCAGTCCACTCCCTTTCTATGCCCCTGACTCTATTATATTCATCTGTTTATTCTGTTCATCAGATATTTTATTCACTGGATTTTTAGATTCACTTGTTGATAGATATGTATTTGTGGTTCATAACTTTTATCTTTACCTTTTCCTTCTTCTTCCTATCTTTAAAGAGTACCTTTCAGCATTTCATATAATATAGGTTTGGTGTTGGTGAACTCCTTTAGTTTTTTCTTATCTGTGAAGCTCTTTATCTGCCCTTCAATTCTGAATGATAACTTTGCTGGGTAGAGTAATCTTGGTTGTAGGTTCTTGCTATTCAACACTTTGAATATTTCTTGCCACTCCCATTGGCCTGCATAGATTCTGTTGAGAAATCAGCTGACAATCATATGAGTGCTCCCTTGTAGGTAATTAACTATTTTTCTCTTGCTGCTTTCAATATTCTCTTTGTGTCTTTTGTTCTTGATATTTTAATTATGATGTGTCTTGGTGTGGTCCTCTTTGGATTCCTTCTGTTTGGGGTTCTGTGTACTTCCTGAACTTGTAAATCTATTTCTTTCACCAGGTGGGGGAAGTTTTCCGTCATTATTTCTTCAAATAAGTTTTCAATATCTTGCTCTCTCTCTCTTTTTCTGGCACCCCCATAATTCTGATGTTGGTACACTTGAAGTTGTTCCAGAGGCTCCTCACACTATCTTCACATTTTTGTAGTCTTTTATTTTTTTTATTTTTTTGCTTTTCCAGTTAAGTGTTTTCAGCTCCTTGCATTTCAAATCTTTGACTTGATTCTTGTGTTCCTATAGTCTCCTGTTAGGTCTTGTATGATATTTTTTATTTCAGTCAGTGTATGTTTAATTTCTAGTTGGTCCTTTTTCACCTTTTTTTGGGTCTCACTAAATTTATCCATCTTTTCTTGGAAATTCTTGAAAAACCTTGTAACTGTGGTTTTGAACTCTATATCTAGGTATCCGTTTTCCTCCATTTCTTTCCTTTGTGAACTGTTCCTTTGTCTTCTCATTTTCGCTGTTTCCCTGAGTTGATAGAGTGACTTTGTGAGCTAAGTGTCCTATATGGCCCTGTAGCTCCACCTCTCCAGTTACCTGAAGTGGACTCTCTTGGTGCACCCCTTTGTGGACTATGTGTACAGCTTTCTTGTAGTTAAGTCTTGATTGTTTTTAGTATCACTGGGTGGGTGGGGGTTGGGGGGGAGATTAACCTCCAACCCAATTGGTTGTGAGGATCAGCTGTGTCTATGCTGGGAGAATTTCTGTGCTGGACTCAGCCTTATGATACAAGACTTGCAAGTTTGCAAAAACCTCTGTGTTCAGCTTGGATGGGGCAAAGTCTCCCCACAGCCAGCCTGGTCCATTTAGGGGGGTACAGCTGGACCCTACAGTGCACAAATTTGTGTACTGGGCCTCTAGTCCTTTTTAACTGGAACAGAGTCAAAACAATTATCTATAAAGAATCAAGATCCTTCTGTGACTTGACTAAGCTCATCTAAGACTAAAGTAAAATGACTTATATACTGTATTACCCACCTAGGTGAGGTACTTTGTCTCTCATTAAAAACAAAACAGCCTTAGCTGGTTTGGCTAGGTAGATAGAGCATCAGCATGCAAACTGAAGTGTCCCATGTTTGATTCAGGTCAAGGGTACATGCCAGGGGTTGTGGGCTCAATCCCCAGTAAGGGGTGTGCCTGCAGGAGAGGCAGCCAATTGATGATTGACTCTCATCATTGATAGTTCTGTCTCTCTCTCCCTCTCCCTTCCTCTCTGAAATTAATAAAAATACATTAAAAAATACAATAACTTACATTCAGCTTGGTTATTTATTCAAGTAAAACTAGTGATATAGAACAACTTTATCCAGGTATCTATTAGTGAATGTGATTTGAGCTCAGAAACTATCAATTGAAAACTATATATGTCACATCTGACTTTTTGGTATTCTAAGATATATCCCAAAACAAGCTATATCCATGAAGACTAGAACACTGGAGCAACAGTCATCTATCCTCTACCAATCATTCTATGAAATTAAAAAAATAAATCCTAATTTTAGCAAGATATATCATGGCCCAGGAAAATTTGTGCATTTTCTATTCCCTTGGCTATAGATATAGCTATATGATAGAGGTTTTCTTAGTGGCATCCCTGGAAGAATAAAGCAGTTACTTTGACATACAAGGACACAAGTTTGCAATAAAAAATGGAAATAACATGGTGCCATAACACCCAAGTCTTTTTTTTTTATCAGATGATTCCCAAATACCTACTTGGTTAAGAGGAAGTACTGGTATATGAGAAAGTACTGGGATAGAGATAAATAAATATAAATAATTTAATAAAAAAGATCCCTCCTTCACACTCAAGCATTATATCTAGGCAAGATCTCTAGCTTTGATTATGCACATATAATCATAAAACTAAGTTTTCAGATAATTACTTTTACAGAGAACTAATCTTGAGTTGCAGAAAACAGTTGTTAAACTCCTAGAGGTATCAAGAGAAATAGTCCCCTTCCTACCTCCATTCCCAAATCCACACACATGTACTACCTGCTGGCTATTAAAATAGTATAGTTCTCAAAAAAGACATTCTTGACAATGTTCATTTAAGTTATGACCATGAAAGAAAATAGTTAAAGAACTTCCTAAACAGCTCTGGGTAAACAAGAAGACTAGCCAAAGAATTTGAACTTCATTATTCATATACTGTAACATTTGATCATTGCTATGGACCTATAATCACTGTGTGTTTTGCAGGCTTTTATCTCTAGAATGAGAATCCCATGGTATTTTCTGTATTGGCTGGGGTGTTAAAACTATGGCCCACAGGCCATATCTGATTTGCTGCCTGTTTTTGTAAATGAAGCTTCACTGGCATATAACCATACCCACTGGTTTTTGTCTCTGGTTACTTTCACCTTTGGTGGTAGCTGAATAGTTGTACAGAGATATTATAGCCTGAAAATATGAAAATATATTCCATTTTGTCCTTTATGAAAAAGGTTTACTGACCACTGGGCTATGCCAACATTTTATATTAAGCATGCTAAGAGCAAATGAGTTGCTTCTAGAAAATGATAACTATAGCAGACTTAAGGGAAAAGATAAAACCATTACTAGAGATCCTAAACTTTAAGATGAATATAGAAAATGGATAGAACTTTGCTTTAAAGAAGAGTGACACAGGAAGAACTTCATGGACAGTTGGATTTTTCAAAGAACAGACTGTGTCAGAGAAAACATTTATCTTCCTCCCAATGGAAAGTATAAACTGGAGAAAAAAATGGCGGAGGAATAGACGGATGCGACGGGAGCTTTGTCATTGGGCAGAGGGAGAGAGAGCAGATGAGAGTCGCACTGGGAGTATTTGTTGGCAAGTTAAGAGTCAGTTATCCTCCAGGAGAAGGTGGGGAACTGCTGGACGGGGCTCTCCTGGCCAGGCAGCCCCACTACCACGGGGTTTTAGTTGGCTGGAACCACCAGCGTGAACAAGGAGACCCCGCCATCTTGCAGAGGGAGGTGGATGTCTGCAGCAGTCTGAAAGCTGCGGCTGAAGCACCCACCGAACAGCCGGGGACCCAGAACACCACTCTCCAATCGGCGCAGACACGCGGACCATTCTGAGATCCACATGGCACATGGAAAGGTTAGAATTTACCTGGGATAAGTGCCTTGTGTGCTGTACTGGGTCGTGTTGTAGTTTGTGCCTTTGAATCAACATAGGAGAGAGAACTACATAACCAGACACCTGGAGAAGAAAGACCATGGGAAGAAGAAGAAACAGCCTGCATTCGACAGATAGGCAGTTGTCACCAGAAAAGGAAGTAAACAAAATAGAAGCAAAAATAAGCCTGCCAGAGAAAGAGTTCAGAGAAATGATAATAAGGTGGATGAAAAGAATGAAAGAGAAATTCGACAATATGAGTAAGAGCTAAGAAAAAATGAAGAAGAAGCAAGAAGAAATGCAAGAAGAAATAAAAAAATGAAATCATTGCTTTAAAGAACTCAATAGAAAGCATCAAAAGTAGACTACAAGATGCAGAGGACCACATCAGTGAGCTAAAAGACACAGTAGGAAAAAATACCCAACTACAGCAGCTTATAGAAAAAAAAAAATTAAAAAGCAAGAGGAGAGCCTAAGGGAACTTTGGGATAACATGGAAAAAAAACATCCACATAATTGGGGTTCCAGAAAGAGTGGAAACTGAACAAGGATTAGAGAACCTGTTGAAGAAATAAGGACAGAAAATTACCCAATATAGGAATGAAAAAACCTACACAAATCCAAGAAGCTCACAGAGTCCCAAGGAAAATGAACCCCACAAAACCGACACCAAGGCACATTATAATAAAAATGGCAAACACCAATGACAAAGTAAGAATCTTAAAAGTGGCCAGAGAGAAACAGAAAGTTACCTACAAAGGAACCCCCATAAGACTAGCTACTGATTTTTCAACAGAAACTCATCAGGCCAGAAGGGAATGGAATGAAATATACAAAGTCATGCAAAGGAAGGGTCTGAATCCAAGAATACTGTACCCTGCAAGGCTTTCAATCAAAATTGAAGGTGAAATCAGAAGCTTCACACACAAAAAAGGACTAAGGGAATATATTACCACCAAGCCAGCAATGCAAAAATTGTTAAAGGGTCTGCTGTAATAAAAAGAAATGGGAAGCAAAGAAGGAACTCTGGGCTAAAGACTAAAAATGACGACAGATAAATACCTATCAATAATAACTTTAAATGTAAACAGATTAAATGCTCCAATCAAGAGACATATGGTAATCAATTGGATAAGAAAATATGTTCCACATATCTGTTCTCTACATGAAACCCACTTCAAGAAAAGAGATGCACACAGATTGAGGGTAAAGGGTTGGAAGATGGTATTTCAGGCAAATGGAAATGAAAAAAAAGCTGGAGTTGCAATACTTATAACTGACATATTAGATCTCAAAGTGAAGGACATAACAAGAGATAAAGAAGGCCACTTCATAATACTAAAGGGAACAATCCAACAAGAAGAAATAACTCTGGTAAACATATACATACCCAATATAGGAGAACCTAAATACATAAAAAAAACTCCTGGAGGGTATTAAGGGAGAGATTGACAGCAATAAAATCATAGTAGGAGACATTAATACCCCAATGTCACCAATGAACAAATCCTCTAAACAAAAAATCAGCAAAGAAACACCAATCCTAAATGACTCAGTAGACCAGATGGAATTAATTAACATCTTCAGAACAATTCACCCCAAAGCCAGAGAATATACATTCTTCTCCAGTGCACACAGGTCATTTTCAAAGATAGATCATATGTTGGGTCATAAGAAAAGTCTCTTCAAATTCAACAAGATAGAAATCATATCAAGCATTTTCTCAGACCACAGTGGCATAAAACTGAAAATCACCTGTAATAAAACAATAGAAAGAAATCAAACACATGGAGACTAAACAGCATGCCATTAAACAACGACTGGGTAACCAGAGAGATCAAGGAAGAAATAAAAAACATCATGGGAACAAATGACAATGACAACACAACAACACAAAATTTATGGGACACAGTGAAAGCAGTCTTGAGAGGGAAGTTCATAGCCCTACAAGCCTACTGCAAAAAACAGGAAACAATGGTAATAAATTACCTAACCCTACAACTCAAAGAGCTAGAATGAGAGCAACAAGAAAAGCCCAGTGTATGCAGAAGGAAGGAAATAGTGAGTATCAGAGCGGAGATAAACAACTTGGAGACCAAAGAAACAATTCAAAAGATCAATAAAACCAAGAGCAGGTTCTTTGAAAGGATAAACAAGTTTGATAGACCTCTAGCCAGGCTAACAAGAGGCAAAGAGAGAAGACCCAAATAAACAAAATCAGAAATGAAAGAGGAGAAATAACAACAGACCCTGTGGAAATACAAAGGATTGTTAAAAAATACTATGAACAACTCTATTCCAACAAATTGGACAACCTGCAAGAAATGGACATTTTCCCAGAAAAATATAACCTTTGAAAACTCAAGGAGGAGGAATCTAAATATCTCAATAGTCCAATAACTATGGAAGAAATTGAAGCAGTCATCAAAAAGCTTCCAGCAAATAAAAGCCCCAGACCAGATGGCTACACAGGAGAGTTTTACCAAACATTCAAGGAAGAATTAAAACCTATCCTCCTCAGACTATTCAAAAACATTCAAGAAGAAGGAACACTTCCAAACACCTTCTATGAAGCCAGCATCACTCTAATACCAAAACCAGATAAAGACAACACAATGAAAGAGAATTATAGGCCAATATCTCTCATGAACATAGATGCCAAAATCCTCAACAAAATTCTAGCAAATTGGATCCAGCAGTACATCAGAAAGATCATATACCATGACCAAGTAGGATTCATCCCAGGAATGCAGGAATGGTACAATATCGGCAAATGAAAAACATGATACACCACATAAACAAATTAAGAGATAAAAATCACATAGTCATATCAATTGATGCAGAAAAAGCATTTGACAAAATCCAACACCCTTTCTTGATAAAAACTCTCAGCAAAGTGGGAATAGAAGGATCATACCTCAACATCATAATAGCCATATATGATAAACCCACAGCTAACATCATACTCAATGGGCAAAAACTAAAACCATTTCCCCTAAGAACAGGAACAAGACAGGGATGCCCACTCTCACCTCTCCTGTTCGACATAGTACTGGGAGAATTAGCCATTGCAATTAGACAAGAAGAAGAAATAAAACGCATCCAAATTGGAAAAGAAGAAGTAAAGCTGTCCTTATTTGCAGATGACATGATACTGTCATAAAAAACCCAAACGACTCCATTCCAAAACTAATTGACTTAATTAATGAATTCGGCAATGTAGCAGGATACAAAATTAGTGCTAAGAAGTCTGTGGCATTTCTATACACTAATAGTGAAATTACAGAAAGAGAAAAAAAAGAAAACACATTTACCATGGCACCAAAAAAATTAAGATACCTAGGAATAAACCTAACGAAGGAGGTAAAAGACCTATATGTAGAAAACTACAGGACACTGAAAAAAGAGATAGAGGAAGATGTTAACAGATGGAAGAGCATACCTGCTCATGGATTGAGAGAATCATCATCATTTAAATGTCCATACTACCCAAAGCAATCTATAGATTCAATGCACTACCCATTAAAATACTAACGACATATTTCACAGACCTACAAAGAATTCTTCATAGATTCATCTGGAACAAAAAAAGACTACAAATAGCCACAGCAATCCTGAGAAAGAAGAATAAAGTAGGTGGGATCTCAATACCAGATTTCAAGCAATATTACAAAACAACTGTTCTCAAAACAGCCTGGTACTGGCATAAGAACAGACATATAGACCAATGGAATAGAATATAGAACCCAGATATCCATCCAAACAACTAGGCTCAACTAATATTTGACAAAGGAGGCATGAACATACAATGGAGTCAAGATAGCCTCTTCAACAAATGGTGTTGGGAGAACTGGACAGATACATTCAAAGATATGAAACTGGACCACAAAGTTACACCAAATACAAAAATAAACTCAAAATGGATACAGAAATTAAACATTAGAAGGGAAACCATAAAAATACTAGAGGAATCCACAGGCAGCACAATCTCAGATAGATGCCAAAAGAACTTCTTCACTGATACTGCTCCAAAGGCAATTAAAGCTAAAGAAAAAATAAACAAATGGGACTACATCAAAATAAAAAGCTTTTGCACAGCAAAAGAAACCATCAACAAAGCAATAAGAAAGACCACTGTATGGGAGAACATATTTGCAAATGTTATCACTGATAAAGGTTTAATCTCCAAAATCTACAGCCAACTGAAACAATTTAATAAAAGGAAGATAAACGATCCAATAAAAAAAATGGGCAATGGACCTAAATAGAACCTTTTCGAAAGATGACAGAAGGAAGGCCAAGAGACACATGAAAACCTGTTCAAAGTCACTAATCACCTGAGAGATGCAAGTCAAAACGACAATGTGATACCATCTTACACCGGTCAGTATAGCAATCATCAACAAATCAACAAAGGATAAGTGTTGGTGAGGATGTGGAGAAAAAGGAACCCTTGTGCCCTGTTGGTGGGAGTGCAGACTGGTGCAGCCACTGTGGAGAACAGTATGGAGTTTACTCAAAAAACTAAAAATGGATCTCCCATTTGACCCTGTAATCCCACTCTTAGGAATTTATCCTAAGAAATCACAAACACCAATCAGAAAGGATTCATGCACCCCTATGTTCACAGCAGCACAATTTATAATAGCTACAATTTGGAAACAGCCTAGGTGCCCGTCAGCAGATGAGTGGATCTGAAAACTATGGTACAGCTACACAATGGAATTCTATGCTGCCATTAAAAAGAAGGAATTCTTACCATTTGCAGCAACCTGGTTGGAACTGGAGAGCCTTATGCTTAGTGAAATAATCCAGTCAATGAAGGAGAAACACCACATGATCTCACTCATTTGTGGATAATAAAGAACATTATAAACTGATGAACAAAAGGATAGATACAGTGGCAGTAAAGCATTAAATAGACTGTGAAATTGTAGCAGGAAGATTAAGGTTAGGTGAGGTACATAAGAGATCAATCAAAGGACTTGTATGCATGCATATAAGCATAACCAATGAACAGAGACACTGGGGGGTTGGGGTATGCCGGTAAGGAGGGGGGCAATGAGGAGATATGTATAAAAATTTAATTAAAAAAAGGAAGTATAAACTTACACAAATATCAAAACAGCATGTTGTTGCCCACCAAAATAGTTTTCTTTACTTGTTCTTCAATAATATATTTTATATTGAAGATTCTTATAAAAATTAGTCTTATGAGATTTTTTTCAATGGTAATATTAAAATTAAATTTATTGGGGTGACATTGATTATTAACATTATATGTGTTTTAAGTATACAATTATATAAAATACATCATCTGTGTATATATATGTGTGTGTGTGTGTGTGTGTGTGTGTGTGTGTGTGTGTATATTCAAAGCCCTTTAATGTTTATTGTAGCCACATGCCCTTTTTCTCCACTAACACTGTTTTCTTTGTCTATAAATTTTTGTTCATTTGTTTTTCTTATTTGTTTTTTTATTGCTTTCAACTTTATATCCTATATTTGGGTAAAAGCATATGGCTCTTAACTTTTTTTGTCTGACTTATTTCACTGAACATGACATTCCAAGATTCATCCATGTTGTTGCAAATGGCAGTATTTCATCTAATGGCTGAGTAGTGTTCCATTGTATATACGTACCACACCTTCTTTATCCAATCACCTATTGAAGGACACTTCAGTTGCTTCCATGTCTTGTCTGCCATGAGTCATGCTGCAATGAAAATAAGGATGCATATATCTTTATTAATAAATGTTTTTAATTTGGGGGGCTAGATACCCAAAAGAAGGGCTGCTGAGTCATATTGTAACTCTATTCATATTTTTTTTTAGAAAAATCCATACTGTTTCCCATAGTGGCTGTACTAGGTTACATTCCCACCACCAGTGAATAAAGGTTCTTTTTTCTCCACAACCTCTCCAACACTTATTATTTGTCTTGTTGATAAATAATTCTTCTAACATGTGTGAGGTGGTATCTCATTGTAGTTTTATGATGCTTTTAATTGAGTCTCTTAAAAAGATAGTGTTGAGCTTTTTATTCATTGTCATTATTATGCTATGCAGTAGTGATATTTTATAACTAAAAAAAGAAATGTGCTTGTTTTTATCTCAGGAATGTAATAAATTGTGAAAATAATAAAGTTTATCTCTTTTCAAATTTATTTCTAGCAATTTGTGACTAATGTACCTTTTACTTACAGAAAATGTATGCAACTTTTATATATTACTTTATTCCTAGTTTCATTTGACTACAAATTTATTATTTTCTTCTTTTTATCCAACTTTTAATTTATTCTAGATCCTTTATGTAAAATGAAAAGTCACCTGGAATCTTTCCAAACTAGAAGATAGAAAATCATGTAATGACTCAATCAAATAATAAAGCACTATCTCATCTAGTCCTAAATATAAATATTTTAAATTAATTTTTTACTTTGTACAGGGTGAAAAAAGAAAAATTAAGTAACATGTAAGGACAATTTTTAGAAAAATAAAGAGTATAGATCTATACCAGTGGTCAGCAAACTCATTAGTCGATAGAGCCAGATATCTACAGTACAACGATTGAAATTTCTTTTGAGAGCCAAATTTTTTAACTTAAACTTCTAATGCCACTTCTTCAAAACAGACTCACCCAGGCTGTGATATTTTGTGGAAGAGTCACATTCAAGGGGCCAAAGAGCAGCATGTGGCTCCCAAGACGCGGTTTGCTAACCACTGTTCTATACTATACTATAGAATTTAAAGATATACCTAACTCTACAAATCATACTGTTTTCCTCTTTATCATGTTGTTTTACTTTGCAATAAATATGGTAATAGAGCAATATTATTCTAAAGTCTAGATCAAATTCAGTTAAAAGTTTAAAACCGACCTGAGGGTAATTTTAAAGCCTTGAGTTTAAAAAGTCTTATTTTTATGACTGAAAATGTTGAAAAGACTAGTATGTGTATTGGTGACACTAAAAACATTTGAGGGATCTAAGACTTTGGTAAAAAAAATTGATGAATTTGAAAAATTGCAAACTCCTTCAAAAACCTATGACATGTAATAAATTTTAATATTGCTGAAACTGCTGAAATACATAGTGTTAGACTGATAAGGGATAGAGACCCAAAGCTGAAGAAGAAGCCTAATCTAATATCAAGTATCCAGCTTTCAATCTGGTTTTCTTGTTCTTGTCTTTATGTAAGCTGTAACTCATGAAAATAAAAAGAAAATCTTATTTTTATAGCGTTAAATAAAACACAATGTTTTTATATAGGTTTAAGAGACCTAAACTAATCTCTTAAACTAGAATAACAAATTCTCAAAGGTCCAGATCTATAACTTTCAAAATTATTACTATATATAGTCACTCAATAAAAATAGTTTATGGAGTTTTACCACCACTGCAAATGTGGCTCAATACAAAGATTGAACTTCAGTGAAATTTGAAGAACCAGGTAATTTGTCCTTTGAAGTTATATAGTCCAAGAAAAGCTGGGAACTTTTTGCATCTGTGAAAGTATAAGGGGAAAAAAAGCATTAGTGTTGCTTCGTGAGGGCCAAAAGTGGAAGGACGACTCAGAAAGGAAGGGTTATAAGAAGGAACAAGAATTCAACAGAGTTGAAATTTACCTGGTTTTATAGCAAAGTGTCTATGAAAGTAGAGCATCATAGTTAAATGTAGTAAATCACATACTTACTCTTATTGTGACAATTTGGAATGTCTGAGCTATGCCTACTCTACAATCATGTTAATCTCTATTCATAAAAAATAAAAGAAAAGGGAAAAAATTGAATTTTCCCATTCAGAGTGTCTATTAAAACATTTGCCTGATGGCATGATTTATTTTAACATTATTTCACAACTATATTGTGCTTAAGTGGTAATTCACAAATGTGAGGTCTTTAAAAAGATTATAAGCTGTTTTCCTTGTGAATGTTAGGATTCTACACAGGTTTCTTTTGGCAAAGAGTCTTAAATTGAAATGATCCCTAGCTGACTGCCACCTTCTCCACCATCAATCTTCAAACTGTTTCATTTCAACAATCTAACTGAAATCCAGCTGGCTCAGACTTAATTATGGTAAAAATCCAAAGTGTTGCTAAGTGACTAGAGAACAGAATTTGAAATTCTGACAAAAATATTTTTGCACCCTTGATTGAGGGGAGAGTGCACAGATGGCCAAGGAGAAGGATATTCTTGGGCCTTTGAAAGATTAATTTGTTCTCAATTTTTGCGTAGAAATAATGCTCTATTAAAAAATAAATGTCATTATTAATATCTGATTTAAAGTGCCCATTGTTAACTCCTATTATAATTTAGGTTTTTAATGGATGAATTCAGCTATTCTTCCAGTTCAGAGTACTGCACGCACTTTCAATTCTACAAGCAGACATTTGTGTGGCAATTACTGTTCTTTTGGAAGACAAGAGCACGGAGGTCACATTGCACTAGTACTTCCTGCTCTGCACTGATACCAATCAAATTCTGAAAATAATTTAAGGTTTTGGTCCTTAGCCAAAGGGCATAAAACTTGATAGAATCTAACAATTTCATAAACCTTATCATGTTCGACACCACATTACTCATAGCAACTATTTTCAACAAGCCATCTGTAGTATTGACCCTAAAACTGAAATGGATAAGGTTCATGGTCAAATTACTCCTTAAAAATCAATGAAATTATGAAAATTAGTTTGAAGACTTCTATTAGAACATTAGAAAATTTTTAAAGAAGTTGATAACAATTTAGCTTGTCCATTCCTTCATTTATTTATCAAAATAGCATTCTTAAAACCATAGCTTTGCTCCTTTCTGTCTCCCATTTCCAACAATATATTTTTAAAAGCCTTTATTGTTTAAAGCATTACATATGAATCCTTTTCCCCCCATTGACCTCTCCTTGCTTATTCCATCCCCCATTCCCGCACAACCCTTCACCCCCCTACTGACTGTGTCCATGAATTATGCTTATACGCATGCATACAAGTCCTTTGGTTGATCTCTCTCCTCCTTCCCCCATTTCTCCCTCTTACCCCTAAGGTTGAATGGTCTGTTCCATGCTTCTATGTCTATGGATCTATTTTATTTTTAATTTGTAAAATAAAAGTTTATTTTATCTTATATTTAACCACATTAAACAAAATTACAAGTGCCTTTATATTTCCTTAAGAAACTTGATCATCAGCAAGATTCTTATTCAGCTGCCAACTATAGGACAGTTATCTGAGAAATATCTTTCCAGGAACATGCTCCCCAGCCCTCCCTGGAGAAGGGCCATCCAATTCCATACTACTTATGCACATATTTTAGTTCATTGGTTTATGTTGATTCTGTTTATGTTGTTCATTGTATTCCACAAATGATTGAGATAATGTGATATTTGTCTTTCTCTGACTGGCTTATTTCCTTAGCATAATGTTCTCCAGGTCCATCGATGCTGTTGCAAATGGTTAGAGTTCCTTCTTTTTTATAGCAGCGTAGTATTCCATTGTATAAATGTACCACAGTTTTTTAATCCAGTCATCTGCTTCTGGACACTTAGGCTGTTTCTCAACTTTAGCTATTGTAAATTGTGCTACTATTAATATAGGGGTGCATATATCCTTTCTGATTGGTGTTTCTAATTTCTTGGGATATAGTCCTAGGCGTAGGATTATGGGTCAAATGGGAGATCCATTTTTAATTTTTTGAGGAAATTTCATACTGTTTAACATTTTTAAAGGCCCTTATTCTATTCATGCAGCCTTAATGCTCTACTTCTTTACCTCATATTTCACTAGGAAATCATAAAATCAAAGAACATCCTCTACTTCTGGTCCTCTATTTTGCCCAATTATTTTTACAAAGAAAGTGTCCACTACGAGTCACATTTGCAAATAATAACCCATTTAAAATAGTTTAATAGTAAAGCTATTTATTGAAAATATATGAATTCTATTTTTTTTCTCTCCAGCCTCTTTCTCCCTTTCCCCTCTCTTTTCCACAAATAGGACATGGAAACAAAAGCACACAGCCATAATTGCCTCTTGCAGCTATCTTCTAAATACAAAGTCAAGCTAACCTTAGGTTAAAACAAAAATAAGAACAGCAAACAAGCAGAAAGAATCTTTAAGAGATGGCTACCTGGATCTCTGAATCATTAGCCTGAGGAATAGGTGTCCACCTTTATTCCATGAAGATCTGTACTTCAGACCAAACTGATCTCATAGAGGATTTGATAAATTATAAACAATACCCTGAGGCATTAGAAGGAAAAGTGTGTGCTGCCATCGCTCTTAGAAAGTTTTACTCATTCTTAAACAAAGACAAAAAAGGGTAGGAAAGAATTATTTCTGCTTTTATCAGTGAGAATACAATCAGAGAAACAGAATCACACCTTCTGGTAATTTTTTAAAGTCATTTCACAGTGAATATAAATACCATTATGTCGTATACCTGAAACTAATGTAATGTTTATATGTCAATTATACCTCAATTTAAAAAAATTATGTAGTCATAGAATACACACAAAAAAAGTGTCCAAACATTGCCCTCTTCTCAGTCTCCAAAATATACAACACAAAATGTATCAGTATATTTTGAATCATATATGACTAAATCTTGGATTAGTAACAAGATGATAGTTAATATTGTCATCAATAAAGGACAGGTTCACAAAAATAATGACAATGCCCATTGTATCAGATTCTCCTCTAATTAGCCATTTTTATTATCAGATCCAATCTCATAATGCATGAATACTAATGGCCAGTTTTGCTTGCTAATCTGGAAAGATGTAATTCTGCAGACAGTATGGTAGAAAAAGGCATATGAAAATGATATATTAAAGTCTGTTTCCATAATACCATTAATTCACTAAAATGTACCTATAGTAATTCATCATAAATAAAATATAGAATCAGCAAAGACAAAGCAAGATGAGGATAAGAAATCTCTTTGACTTTTTATTAAATCCAATGTTCACTTGTGAATTGCTTATAACGAAAAAACATCTGAGAGTCCTTTTGATATTCTCAAAATGATGAAATGCAGTAAATACATCTGTATCAACCTGCATGCAACATGGTGCCATATAGTGCCACATAACTTATCTGGAACACAGATGATCTGGTTGCGTTTTCTGGTCATCTTAGAGCCTCTGATGGATCTGAAGAAAAAAGGAACAATCAAAAATCATGCTGCAAAAGCCCATTCTTCATTCTGTCTTCCTGGGACAAGAGAATGCTCTGCTGAAACCTGATATGGCATGTAAGGGATGTTAAAATAATGCCCGGTTGCTGAATTCATATTATCCTCTCACTAGGATAATATGAATCAGCCTCAAAGATTAAATAAAAATAAATAAGAAAAAGAACTCATTCTTGTGGTTGCTAGCTGAAAATAAATTAAAAACTGCTTCCTTTCAACTATGTTCAATTGTCCTTGTCTGCAGGGACCATGCTTTGGATATATAAAAGAATATATTTAGTTCTTGATGAAAGAGCAATAATTTGGTAATATCTCCTAGAAAATAAGCATTAAAGCTATAGTTATACAAAACCATTTTTTCTGTCCATGAATTTTTAAAATTTCAGACTTCAAAATGATTTTGAAAACTTTATCTCAACACTCCAAAGGAACAATGTTTTAAATTCTTTGGTTAAAAAGAAAACACAGAAAGATTTGAAGCATATGGATAGTAACAGGCTTTTCTGATCTCCAACACCTCAGCAGTAGAACTGCATGTCTAAGGTAATCTTCCCAGCAAACAACTTTTTCAATCAGAAATAATTGAGGAAATTTAAATTTATAATGTCAAAACATAAAATAAGCTTTCGGTTAAAAGTAATAATAAATATAATGATCAATATTTGTTCTCTGTACACTACACCAACTATTCTGAATTGTTTTACTATTGTTATGTGTTTGTTTGTTTTAAAATAAAATGTGACATAGTTGACACCATAGAGTTTCTAGAGATCAGAAATAAATAAAAAAAAGATATAGAGGGAGCAATTTTTATTTTTAAAAAGTACTGAAGCAAAACTGTAATATAAGTCCAGCTATGTAACTTATATGATCAAAATTTATATTAAAATACATAAAACTATTGGAAAAAAAATACTTGGTCATCAAATATAATCTTTATCTAGGAGCAAGATCTACCTCTGTTCCTGAACAATAACTATGTTTCTAGACCTCAAGTAGAGCCAACCTAGTGTTTTTTTTAAATATACATTTATACTCTACAGCATTTGTATTATAAATATTTACATTTATTTTCAAAGTTTACATGTTTTTCTATGCAACTAGTGTGTATCCATAAATTTGTTATAGTGCAGGGTTCATATTCATGTACTATGTCCCTATTTTGTTATTTAGTATGTTTAAATATATATATATTATTGATTTTTTACAGAGAGTAAGGGAGAGGGATAGAGAGTTAGAAACATCCATGAAAGAAGACATCGATCAGCTGCCTCTTGCATGCCCCCTACTGGGGATATGCCCGCAACTAAGGTACATGCCCTTGACCAGAATCGAATCGAACCTGGGACCCTTCAGTCCGCAGACCGATGCTCTATCCACTGAGCCAAACCAGTTAGGGCTGTTATTTAGTATGTTTAGTTGAACATGGGATTGGATATTTTTCTTTACATGAACAAATAAAATTAGTGGATCTGTTATTCAGACTTTATACACATTCAGAAGAAGCTTACAAGCTTTTATGAAACTGACTTCAGAACCCTCTTTTTCCAACTCTCTGGGTGAGCATTCATGCAGCTTGTTAAAAGAGATGTCCCTGTCATTCCTTTCCAGTAAAATAATGCTTACAATTTTGAGAACTTTGAGAATAAGAAAGTAGTGTACTCATAACATGCATTATAATAAATACTATAGAACTTGTTATACACTCTGCATGTTTCATTTCAAAGCATGACAACGACTCTGCACTGTAGGTATCCCTATGTTCCTTTAAAAAAATAAGAATGAATCCCGGCCAGGTAGCTAAGTTGATTGGACCTTCCTTCTATACACTAAAAAGGTTGCAGGTTTGATTCCCACTTAGGGCACATATATAAGTCAGGGTATGCATGAGCGCCAACTAATCTCTCTCTCTCTCTCTCTCTTCTCTCTCTTTTCTCTCTCTCTCTCTTTTCTCTCTCTCTCTCTCTCTTCTCTCTCTCTCTCTCTCTCTCTCTCTCTCTTCTCTCTCTCTCTCTCTCTCTCTCTCTCTCTCTCTCAAAATCAATAGAAACAGAAAGTTGGGTGAGGATTGAAAATATTTTTTTTTAATTTAAAAAGAATATAAATGAAACAAATTCAGAGAGTTAAATGGGTTGACCAATGTCAAGTAGCTCCTAAGTAATACATAAGGATCCTAATCTGTAACTATATGTAAACAAGTTGCATGTTATCCTATCTAATAAAAGAATAATATGCAAATTGACCATACCTCTCCTACACTCACCAGCCACGCCCATCAGCCATGCCCACCACTCCATCAGAAGCCAGAGTATGCAAATTAATCCAACCAAAATGGCTACAGCCACAGAGAGAGCAGGAGGGAGGCTTGGATTGTCTCGGTGATGGAGGGAGCCAAGCTTTCCACATACCCTTGCCAGCCCAGACCTCTGCTTAAGGCTACAAAGTTTCAATTATAGAAGATAAATACATTACAACAAAAATGGCTGCTGCCACAGAGCAAGCAGAAGGCTTAGCTCTGTTCCAGGCTACAAAGTTTCAGTTGTAGAAGATAAATAAATCCCAGATACTAGGGCCTCTGCTTGGGTCATCCAGGAGCATGGCCAGCCTGCAAACCACCACAGGCTCCTCGCCCAGGCCACTCCACACCCCAAGGGAACCCCCAACCTGACCCGGGACACACTTTGGGCCAAACTAGTTGACCCCCACCCGTGCACCAGGCCTCTATCCTATCTAATAAAAGAGTAATATGCAGATTGACCATCACTCCAACACATAAGATGGCTGCCCCCATGTGGTCAAAGATCCTGCCCTCATGTGGACACAAGATGGCCATCACAAGATGGCCACCAGGGGAGGGCAGTGAGAGGGACCATATCTTCAAGGGAGGGAAGTTGTGGGCAATCAGGCCAGCAGGCAAGGACAGTTGGCAGGAACCAGGCCTGCCAGGGAGGGCAGTTGTCGGTGATCAAGTCTGCAGAAGAGGACAGTTAGGGGTGACCAGGCTTGCAGGGGAGGGCAGTTGGGGGTGATCAAGCCCACAGGGGAGGGCAATTAGGGGCAAACAGGCTGGCAGGGGAACAGTTAGGCATCAATCAGACTGGCAAGGGAATGGTGAGGGGGTGATCAAGTTAGCAGGCAGAATTGGTGGGATCAAGCCTGAAAGGGCAGTCAGACATCATTTGAGGGGTCCCAGATTGGAGAGGGTGCAGGACACCCTCCTTCTCCCCCCCATGCACAAATTTTGTGCACTGGACCTCTAGTTGCAAATAAACATTTGGCTTTTATAAAAGTCAGTTTTCTGATCATTGGCCCTTCCTCTAATTTGCCTAAGTTACAACAGCTCTACAGAGACTCCTATAAAATTACCTCAGTGTCATCATCAAGTACACAGTGCCCTTGGATTCTAATATACACAATAATATATACTAAAGCTGGAAGTTTTGCTTTAGAAGTTTTAATTTTTTTTTATATGTGACCCTTTAAGAAAGCCTTATCAAATTCCAGATTATTGCATATGACCACACTATGGTCCATAAATTAGAAATAACAGCATTTTGAGAAAAATATTTGTACATAAACATTTATATCAGCTTTATTTGTAATAAAAAAGACTGGACCCAAGCCCAATGTCCATAATAGGAGAATAATTAAACAATGGCTTTATCATCACACAATAGGATGATACTTCACATATATAAAAAAAATACAACAGATGCAGCAATAATATGGATAAATCTCAAAACATTATGTTGAGAAAAGTAAGTCAGATACACTAAAAAAATATACCATATTAGAGGCCCAGCACACAAAATTGTGTGGATAGGGTTCCTAGGGCCTAGACTCCTATGATCAGGGCCATCTTCTGCCATTCACCAATCCCCAGGCTGAATGCTGTCTCCACTGCTGAGCTGTCAGGCTGTTGGAATCACCAGCTCACCTCCAGATGCTCAATGGCTCAGGCCTGTGGGAAAGCAGGCGCCAGCAACTTCACCTATATGCGATTGTACCTGGCCAGCCACTGATGGAATGTGCTGCTTGCTCAGGGCTACTTACACCTCTGCTGCTGCCACTGCCACTGTCATTGCCGCTGCTGCTGCTGGAGCTAGAGCTTATGGAAGCTGTGGGGCATGCCCACAACCTACCCACCCTGGCATGAGTGGCCTCAAGTAGGCAGCACGTTCCCTCAGTGGCTGGCCTGATGTGCATGCATGGAGGTGAATTTGCCAGCACCTACTTTCCACAGCCATGAGTCCCTGAGCAGCCGGGGATGAGCTGATGATTTCCAATGGCCTGGTCACCAGCCTGGTCTTCCTGCCACCCACACCAATTCTCCCGTTCACCATTGCTGGTCCATTGGAGCCTGTGGGCCAAAGACAGGGACCAAGAGGTAAGCTCTTCAGCCAGCTTGCCATTCCCAGTCCCACCCCACCCTGCTCGCAGGCTGGGGTTTGGGGAGAAACCGAGAGGTGTTCAATTCACCTCAGGGTGACCACTCATTTGGTCATCATGGTCAACATGAACACTTGCTTTTTATATATATAGATGATCCAGTCAAGAAAATCCATTGTTCTGACAATATTGCTTAGGTCCTGGGAGGTTCACTAGAATGAAATCTGAAGGAAGTGAAGGGTAAGAGAAATTACCTTTATCTTGATAAATCTCAAAACATTATGCAGAGAAAAGTAATGGTAGTTACTTAAGTGTATGCATTTGCTGAAACTGATTAAATTATGCATTTAAAAATTATGAATAACTATATATTAAATATAACAATAAATATATTGTTATTTTAATAATCAATGTTTCATTTCATTTTCCTAACACTTATTGAATCTCTAATATTTCTTATAAATAGAAAAATAAAAATCCCAATTATCCATATGACTTGTTAATAAAATAAGCTAATGATTTTATGATTGTTCGAATAATCAGCTAATGTTACCAAAAATAATTTCAAAGTGACAAAAGGTGAATTCAAGACTTCCTGTACTTCCCAATTAGGTTCTAGGTAGTTGTACTGGTCCCTGTATCGACCTTTGCTACTAATTCCTTTGAGTTGAATAGCCTGAAAATATGTGGGAGCAGATCATAAAGTTCACTGAACACTGGATCAGTTCTGAGAGACAAATCAAAAAAGGCCTCTTATAGTAGGACAAATAATTTGACAACAATGCTTACCAAATGCATGGTGATGCATCCTAGCTTAAGACCTGTGGATTTCTATTTTTCCAACTGAAAACAAAATCACTCAGCTGAAACCTTTCCACAGGAATAGTAGCACAAACATTTTTTTTTCAAAGATTGTTGACAATTTTCAACAGAGGAAGTTAACATGGAATGAATATTTCACTAGATTATTTTCTATTTACATAGATAAAATAAACTAAGACATGGCTGTGAATGGGAATTATCTGCCCTTCTCAATCCACCAAAAACAAATTTTATTTGTATATAGGTTATAAAATATTTTGTATGTAAATACAAATGGATAAATAGAGGGTTCTTTTTATTATTATTATATCATCACAATGCCATCTTCAGTAAGACTGGCTATACTTAATAAGATTTGATATAAAATATTTCAGCAACAAGGATTATGTTTTTTTCCCCATCAGAAATTGAATAAGGCTGAATAATTTGTTTCTCTTTGTTAGCTGATTACATTAGCAAAAAAATGGACATGACAACTATTAAAATTTATAAGGTTCTCGGGAGTGATATTGTTGTTATTGAATTGCTTTCCCTAGAATTTGCTCCTAGTATATTTTGTTTTCTTACTGTTTCATGATAATAGGGTTTTAGTAGATATAGCTGAGGTTTTAAAAATTATATGTATATATACACACATGCATACACACAATATGGGGAAATAAAGAATAAAGGAGTATCCATATGCAGTCATTATGAAGATATTTTAAAAATTGAGAATGCTTCAATAAATAAGTAATCTCCAGGACATCTTATTCATTAAAGTTTTTATACCCTGCAGGTTTTAACTAATTTAATCTGACATTCCACCCAGGATGAAAAAAAAAAAGACTGTAAAGAGGGTAGTAAAAAACTGAGTAAGGATAAATAAAAAAAACAGGCATATGTAACAAATAATTTGCTATACATTAAAATGCATTTAGGTATTATAAAATCAATTATTATTTTATATTTATTCTGTTTTTAATAATTATATTCCACATATTTTCTAAAAGGATTTTAGTCAACTTAAAATGAAACATAGATATAAAATTAAATTGTACAATTTAAAATGTTTATTCCATGCTCATACTTTGATTTCCCATGTTGAATCATAATTTTAAGGATTTAAAGATCATCTACTTTGAGATTATGCTTGTGTATACACAGAACAGTTAAGTGTCTTATCAAAAATTCTACAATTACTAGTAGACCCAAAACTAGACCCTAGTTACAAACTTACAGTTGTGAAATAATTGGTTTCCTTTTTAAAATAGCCGGTATTTACATGTACTATAATGACAAGCTTAGCTCCCTACTAGAAATGGGGAAACAACTCAATGAGTACAGCTTTAGGATGCAATGGTCAAGTACAATGCAAGACATGATCCAAAAATGAAGTCAGAAAAACTCAGGCAACAGAATTTTAGCATGGATGAGAAAACAACAACAATAAAAAGGGAAATCCTATGTACCTGAAATAAGACAATGGATTTAATACAGGTATACATTGGAGATAATGCAGGCTTGATAACAGACCACTGTAATAAAGCAAATTAAACACTAAAGGTAGTCACATTAACTTTTCATTTTCCAATGCATGTAAATGTTAGGTTTACCCTACCAATGGTTGGTAAACTATGGATCGCAAGCCACATGCAGTGTTCTTTGGTCCTTTGAGTTGGCTCTTCCACAAAATACCACAGCCTGCGCAAGTCTATTTTGAAGAAGTGGCATTAGAAGAAGTTTAAGTTTAAAAAATTTGGCTCCCTAAAGAAATTTCAACCATTGTACTGTCGATATTTGGCTTTGTTGATTAATGAGTTTGCTGACCACTGCCCTACACTATAGTCTATCAAGTAAGCAATAAAGTTATGTCTAAAACAAAAAATGTGTATAACTTAATATTTAAAAAAATATATTTACCACTAGACAATGCTAGCTATTCTCTGAGTGTTCAGCCAGTCATGATATTTTTGCTAGAGGAGAGTCTACCTTGATGTTGATGGCAATGCACTATCTGTGAAGTGTGATAAAGGGAAGCACAGTAAAACAAGGAATGCCTATACTCATTCCCTGAAAAGTTACTGTCAGTCACATGAAAAGGCAACACAAAGTGTCCTATGAATCATAGATAAGTTCAAAAAGCAGAGCTGATTGTGGATATTCGATCATCAATCCCCCTGTCACTGGTAGTCAGTGATTCTTTGATTGCAAATGATAACGAATTTTTGGACTGGAACCCGGATTCTTTGTCTGCTGGAATTGAAGAATGAATCCACAGACAGAAAGTGGTATTGCAAAGGTGGAGATTTATTGAAGAACAAGTACAGACTCCCACGTAGGGAATGGGGAGAGTCCCCCAGAACAGACTCCCAAGTAGAGAGAGGGATAAGGGTCCCACTGAGTTTCTCTTCCCCATGGCTTATATAGGCTGCAGATCCTGGTGCCTTGATATCCCCTCTGTAACCAGTCTAAGGGTCACTATTCCCTTAGACTGGTTACTATAGTAACTCCTGGGCTCAAAGGTCAATCCTCAGGTGGGACATATGAGGTTCTTCCCCCCCCCACCACTTCCACTTCTTCCCTCTGGATTTCTTCTTTTCCATCTGAATGAAGGGCTTCCTTCTCTTTATTTGGTAAATATAGATCTTTCTTGCCTACTTCCAGCTCCCTTGTCTTATGGAGATGTAACGGCTTCCTTGTGTTATGGAAATGTACCTTCTCCCAGTTGCAGCCCTGTGTTTTTTCCATGGATCCCAATTCTAAGAAAATCCCTAAGCCTGTCTATGTTCCCCCCCAAATCCTGCTTCACAAGTACAAGGCGAGCCATGCATATATGTGACAGCCATCTGTTGCAAATATGGTTTTGCTGATGTATTAGTATATATTAAAGAAGTAATGGAAAGCCTTCTGAGACTTATAAAAATTATGATACCAATTTTGTTGATTTACTTGTAACAAACCACCAGAGACACAATAGCCCCAGTATCCCTTCCAAGAGACTATAATTTCATACATAGTAAACTGAAATTTAGATTAGGAGTTCAATTTTCCTTTTTTTAATAGCTAAGTATCATATTACGTGGAAAGTACATAGCAGGTTATGTGGAGGTATAAAATAATCAAATATTTTTCTAGACAAGATCCTAGCAAGAAAATAGAATGCCTATTAGAAAAAGTAGGGGAAAAGATAAAATGTACAGATAAAGATAAAACTGCCTACTATGTTCTTTCTAGGTTTGACATAGAAAGAACTATCTATTGTAGACACATCATGCCAGTATTCTCAGTATAATTCCCAGGTTAAAGGGTTCCTGAGACAAAAAGTTAGAATTCACTTCTTTAAAAGTATTAGTAGAAATACAAAGACATGATTAGAGAGTTTTTGTTTTTTTTACGTTTTCCCTTTTTATTGTTGAAACATATATGATAGTTGAAGTTCACATGTAAAACACACTTCAAAAGACATACCTTGATTATAAGTAATTTTAATGTAATTCTATCATTTTAATATACATAAAATATGTTAGTATCAAAAATCTATAAAAATCTACATAATAAAAGCACAATATGCTAATTAGACCAGATGTCCTTCCACAAGACCTTCCAGATGAAGCCAGGGCTGGGAGGGAAGCCCAGGTCCTGGGTGCCAGAGAGAAGCTAATGCCAGCAGCCAGGGGAAGAAAGGCCTGCTCTTGCATAGATTTCATGCATCAAGTCTCTAGTGATATTATAAAGATAATCTTGAATCTGTTCAAATTTATGAAAAAAGTAAACATGGCCCATTCTGCCACCATGACATTGATGTTTTCCAAACACATCAAGTTTGTACCCATTTCAGAGCCTTTACATTTGTTTCCTTTCCCTCTAACCTTACTCTCCTCCTTCATCTTGTTAGGTATCAGCATAAATATCAGTGTCTCAGGTAGACCTGCAATTTTCACCTATGTAAATCTGATACAGCCTAATGTTCTTCATAACAGATTCCTTTTTGTTTTCTTTAGTGTGCTTGACACAATTTGCAATAAGTGTTATTAATATTTTCTGTTGTTATTGCCCCATTCACCTAAGAAATTCTAAATTCCATGAGTGTAAGAATTATGTTTGTATTGATTGTACCAGAAGAGTTTTTGTACTGACACATAGTTTACTATTTTTAACCTTATTCACAATTGAGGTATTATTTACTTTATGACTTTTGTGTATGTTTTTTTTTTTAATTTTTGAAATAAATTTCAACAGTAATTTGGCTATTTTAAAATAATTAATATATTACTCTTTGAAGTTACTTATCAAATTAATGTATTTTTTTAATTCTTTTTATTTCTACCAGATTAAATTGTTTCCTGTTTCCTTTTACATATTTTGTCTTATTATAACTTCATTAACTGAATATTCATATAAATATTTTTGGATTATTTGGTAAGACTTTTTCATATTTTATTATTAAACATTTCAAACATACAAAAGTTAATAGAATATCGTAATGCATCCCTTGTATCCATTAACCAGCCTATTTATATGAATAACTTAGAGCTACTTTTGTTGAATTGATAATTTTACTCTCTTCCCCTCTTTTCTTTATATTTGAAGGCCAACTCCAGAGTCACTACACTATATTATTTCACCTCTATATCTGAATATCTCTAATAGATAATAGCACTTGAAATCATCACAATAACTATCAATGTTAATAATATCCAATTAATGTTTTTAAAAGTTTATTAACTTTTTTAATAGTATGATTTTTGAATCAGGATCCAAGTAAGGTGCCCATGTTGTTATTGGGTGATATATCCTAAGTGCATTGTCTCTTGTAGGCTCCCACTCCAGTTCTCTTTCTTTCTTTTGTTTGATAAAGAAACCAGCTTGTTTCACTTGCAGAATATCAGAGATGGATTTTTTTAATTGTCTGTCTTTGGCATACAGTAATGGTTATTTAAATTTCCTATAAAGTGATAGTTGAATCTGGATGTCTGATTGGATTCTGATTTGATCATTTTGTTATTATAGGACCACTTTACAGATGATGTTATGCTGTTTTATCAGGAAGTACATGATGCCATATTATTTCTCTCTTTATAATTTTAGCAACTGATGACACTTTGTAATCAGTGGTAATAATTCTATTCTGTCATTTCTTCATAACTTGCTGGTTGGACACTTTTTTATTGTGGACAATATTATAGATGTCCTCCAATTTTCCCCCTTTATCTCCTCCTTCTAGTACCTGCCAAACACCAGTCTTCCCATACTATTGTCTGTTTCCATTGGGTATTCACTTATACTTCTAATAGAGTTATATACAAATTGGTCCAGGATACCATCATGAACAAATGAACAGCAGGAGGGGAGGGCAGTGAACTACATGCAGCTAAGAGCTACAAGCAGTGGTGGGCTGCCAGCTTAGGCAAGCGGCAGTAAGCTACTCAAACACAGATTCATATGCAGGACTACTAGTATATGTATATCAGTTCTTTAGTCTCTTCCAATACCTTCCAAGATATGTCTTTTACATTTGTTTTCCTTTTTGTTCTTAACTATTTCTTCTTTTTGTAAAAACAGTTTGTCTTATTTCTGTTAACTTATCTGTTATGGTATATTTCCTTATTATTTACTTCTATTCCTGAGTTTTGATATTTAGTTACTTAATGCTTATATAGTGCTCGACATTCAGAAAGGATATACTAGGAGTTTACTGTTACCGTGTACAAAACATTACTTAATAAATATTGCTACAAATATCACTATTAAGAGTAAAATAGTGCAATATTCTTTAAACCTCTCCCCACTTTATTCTGTAATATAATGTTATTTATATTATATTTTTCAATGAACTGTGGTTTCAAAAGTAAATAGGAATTTTGCATGATGAAATACATAATTAATAAGCCATTAACTAATGCATAGTACAAATCTGATATGTATCCTATCAAAAAAATCTGATATGTATCCTATCAAATAAGAGTAATATGCAAAATGACCGTCACTCTAAAAAACAAGATGACTGTCCCCATGTGGTCAAAGATAGCTGCCCCATGTGGACACAAGATGGCCACCACAAGATGACCTGCAGGTGAGGGCAGTTGTGGGCTATCAGGCCATCAGGGGAGGGTAGTAGGGGGTGACCAGGCCAGCAGGGGAGGGCAATTGGGAGCAACCAGGCCTGTAGGTGAGGACAGTTGGGAGGTGGGACCCAGGCTTGCAGGGAAGGGCACTTTTGGGGGGGACCGGTCTGTAGGGGAGGGTAGTTGGGGAAAGAACAGGCTGGCAGGGAAAGGCAGTTGGGGGGACTTGGCTTGCAGGGGAGATCAGTTAGGGATGGCTAGGCTCTGCAGGGGAGGGCAGTTGGGGGAGGACTAGACCTATAGGAGAGGGCAGTTGGGGGAACCTGGCCTGCAGAGGAGGGCAGTTGGGGGGAACCAGGCCTACAGGGGTGGGCAGTTTGTGGGGTGGAGGGGGCTGTCCAGACCTGGAGGGAGGGCAGTTGGAGGCAATCAGGTCTGTAAGGGAGGGCAGTTAGAGGTGACAGAGCTGGCAGAGGAGGGCAGTTTGGGGCAGCCAGGCAAGCAGGAGAGGGCAGTTGGTGGGGGGAATCAGGCCTGCAGGGAAGGGTAGTTGGGGTGACCAGGTCTGCAGGGGAGAGCAGTTAGATATGACCAGGTCAGCAGGGGTGGGCAGTTGGGGTTACCAGGCTGGCAGGGGAGGGCATTTTGGGGGGACCAGACCTGCATAGAAGGGCCATTGGGGGTGACCAAGCCAGCAAGGGAGGGAAGTTAGGGGTGACCAGGAGAGCAGATAAGGGTAGTTGTTGGGAACCAGGTCTGCAGGGGAGGACAGTTAGGGGCTGCCAGGACAGCAAGGGAGGGCTATTGGGCTGTGGGGGGTGGGGGGGATCAGGCCATCAGGGGAGGGCAGTTTGGGGCAACAAGGCTAGCAAGGGAAGGAATTTAAGGGTGACCTGGCAAGCAGGGGAGGGCAGTTGGGAGAGACCAGGCCAGCAGGCAAGGACAATTAGGGGCAACCACGCCAGCAGAGGAGGGCAGTGAAGGGTGACCAGGCTGGTAGGGAAGGATAATTAGGGGTGATGGGATTGTCAGGGGATCAGTTAGGCATCAATCAGGCTGGCAGAGAAGTGGTTAATGAGTGATCAGGCTGGCAGGCAGAAGTGGTTAGGGACAATCAGGCAAACAGGCAGGCAAGTAATTGGGAGCCAGAAATCCTGGATTATGAGAAGGATGTCCAATTGTCCATTGAGGCCGAATTCCCATGGGTCCCAGATTGGAGAGGTTTCAGGCTGGGCTGAGAGACACACATCCCCTATGCACAAATTTTGTGCACTGGGCCCCTAGTACAAATATAAAATCAGTCTACATTATTTTCTAGAACGTTATACATAAGAGAAACCTCAACTCTAAGTGGGTTCCAGAGAGCAAATGATTTATTTATCCAGGAAAATAAATGCCTAGTATTTTCATACTTGTATACCTAGAGGGTCACTGGATTATCTTTGCAAGACAATGAAAATTACTCAAAGTCAACCTTTCCACTTGACTACAGAAAAATTAAAAGCACTTTTTATGAATAACATAATAATGCAATGAATTTAGTTTGAGTCAGTGTACTTATATTCTGACTCTCCGATTCTGAATTTGATTTTGCTTTATATTTCATGTAATTAGACATATGAATTTAGATATACAAATATGTTTAATGATATTAATGATAATAGAGTAATCTTGTGACATATATACTTAATACACACACACACACACACACACACACACACACACACCCTTAATAGCTCTTGTCAAATATTCCTAAAGAGGCATTTAGATGGATTAGAAAACTGTGATACATCTACATAATGGAATAATATGCTGCTGTAAAAAAGAAGGAATTCTTACCATTTGCAACATCATGAATGGAATTGGAGAGCATTATGCTAAGTGAAATAAGCCAGTCAGAGAAAGATAAATATCACATGATCTCACTCCTTTGTGGAATATAATGAACAACATAAAAAAAATTGAGAAATCAAAATAGAGCCAAAGTCACAGAAGTATCTTACAGACTGTCCAACCTATGAGGGAAGGTGTTGGTGATGGTGGTGATGGTGGTGAGGGAGTAAGAGATCAACCAAAGGACTTGTATGCATGCATATGAGGAAAACCAATGAACACAGACAGGGCGGGGATGGGTGGTGGTCAGGGATAGGTCAATGGGGGAAAAGGGAGACTTATGTAATATTTTAAACAACGAAGAATTTAAATTTAAAAAAGAGGCATTTAGAAGACATTTATATTTTAGTGAGAACAGAAGATGATAGATAGAAAGATGATAGATAGATGATAGATCTCAAGTGAATACATGGTTTTATTTCAGCCCAAATCAATATAAATCATGATTACAAGTCCTCTCTTTAATGGTATCATCTGTGTTCAACACGGAATTCTATCCATCACAAAAGCCTGCTCCTATAAGATTATAAAGCTGTAAACTTGAAGAAATCTTGGTCCCTGAATCATCATCTCACAATTCACAGATCAACAGTTCAAACACTGAGCTGTTTCCTAATTATGTACTTATATGGATATATTGTTACATTAGCTAGCATATCCTATCTAATCGTCCTCAAATAAAATAATGTTTTATTTTCTAAACCTTTTAAGATTTTAATCTTAATAAAGGAACTTGTAAGTTATGTTTGTTATAGAAAACTATGCATGTTTACTAGAATATAAAAATAATAAATTAAATTTGATCCATTAAGCTATAAATAAAACAACCAATTTGCTAATATGACAAAAAGAAGTATGTGTGTGCAGACAATGTTAAGAATATTTTTTCAACTCTCTACTACTATAGGAAAATTAAAGTCACCTATAACAGGCTGGTTTCTACATTACTAGGTTTGATTTTTCCCAAAATGCAAAGGAACTATTGAAATATTTTTCATAGGAATATTTTCATGTATTTTACAATTTTTCCAGAGTCTATAACTTGTACTTTAATTTTCTTTGTGTGTTTTCCATTCTAGAATAGTTGTAAAACTGTGCTAAGGTCCCAAGATACCTTTCATAGGTCAGCAAACTCTCACAAAGCAAAAGCAGCCTGAGGTGCCATGTACATCTCCCTGGGTTTTCACTTTTTCCTGAACTGGGCTAAATAGTACTTTTCTGTCTCATTAATTATTTGATGCTTTTATAAAATCATTATTTCTTCCATTTTTAAAATATTTTTCATGAAATATTGATTAAAGTTCACTATTATTTGAAGTAAAAACAAGGTTAACTTAAAGAGATATATGTGGGTGAGATAATTTTAGAACATACGTTTCTTGACAGCAAGAATTTTGCAAATTTTCTTGTGTTATATATCCAATTTGCCCACCACTTATTGAAGAGACTGTCTTGACTCCATTTTATGTTCCTGCCTTCTTTGTCAAATATTAATTGGGCATAGTGGTTTGGATTGATTTCTGGATTTTCTATTCTATTCCATTGATCTAGTTGTCTGTTCTTATGCCAGTACTAGGCTGTTTTGAGAACAGTGGCTTTGAAATACAGCTTGATATCTGGTATTGAGATCTCACATACTTTGTTCTTTCTCAGGATTGCTCCAGCTATTCAGGGTCTTTTTTTATTCCAGATGAATTTTTGAAGAGTTCATTATAGGTCTGTGAAATATGCTGTTGGTATTTTAACGGGAATTACATTGAATCTATAGATTGCTTTCGGTAGAATGGACATTTTGACAAGATTGATTCTACCAATCCATGAACACGGTATGTTCTTCTATCTGTTTATATCTTCCTCTATATCTATTTTCAGCATCCTTTATTTTTTTGCATATAGGTCTTTTACCTCTTAGTTAGGTTTATTCCTAGGTATCTTAATTTTTTTGGTACAATGGTAAAAGAGATTGCTTTTTTAGTCTCTCTTTCTGTAAGTTCACTATTAGTGTATAGAAATGCCATAGATTTCTTGTAATTAACTTTGTATTCTGCTATATTGCCAAATTCATTTATTAAGTCTAATAGTTTTTGATGAAGTCTTTAGGGTTTTCTATGTACAGTAGTATCATGCCATCTCTAAATAAGGACAGTTTTACTTTTTCTTTTCCAATTTGGATGCCTTTTATTTTTTCTTCTTGTCTGATTGCAATGGCTAATACTTCCAATACTATGTTGAACAGGAGAGGTGAGAGTGGGCATCCCTGTCTTATTCCTGTTCTTAGGGGAAATGGTTTTAGTTTTTGTCCATTGAGTGTGATAGTGGCTGTGGGTTTATTTTATATGAATTTTATTATGTTGAGTATGATCCTTCTATTCCTACCTTGCTGAGAGTTTTTATCAAGAAAGGGTGTTGGATTTTGTCAAATGCTTTTTCTGCATCAATTGATATGACTGTGATTTTTTCCCCCTCAATTTGCTTATTTGATGTATCACATTTATTGACTTGTGGATATTGTACCATCTTTGCATCCCTGGGTAAATCCTGCTTGGTCATGGTGTATCATTTTCTGATGTACTGCTGGATCCGATTTGCTAGAATTTTGTTGAGGATTTTGGCATCTATGTTCATGAAGGATATTGGCCTGTAATTCTCTTTCATTGTATTATCTTTATCTGGTTTTGGTATTAGGGTGATGCTGACTTCATAGAATGAGTTTGGAAGTGTTTCTTCCTTTTGAAGTTTTTGGAATAGACTGAGGAGGATAGATTTTATTTCTTCCTTGAATGTTTGGTATAACTCCTGTGAAGCATCTTTTTGATGACTGCTTCAATTTCTTTCATAGTTATTGGCCTATTGAGATTTTTTAGAATCTTCCTGATTGAGTTTTTGAAGGTTATATTTTTTCTAGGAATACATCCATTTCCTCCAGGTTGTTCTGTTTGTTAGAATAAAATTGTTCATAGTATTTTTTTAACAATCCTATGTATTTTGGTGGGGTCTGTTGTTATTTTGCCTCTATCACTTCTGATTTTGTTTATTTTATTCCTTTCTCTTTGCTTCTTGGTGAGCCTGGCTAGAGGTTCATCAATCTTGTTTATCCTTTCAGAGAACCAGCTCTTGGTTTCATTGATCTTTTGTATTGTGTTTTTTGTTTGTTTTGTTTTTGCTTTTTTTTTTTTATTTTGGTCTCTATGTCATTTATTTCTGCTCTAATCTTTATTATTTCCTTCTGCTCCTCTGGACTTTTCTTGCTGCTCTCTTTTCTAATTCTTTGTGTTGTAGCATTAGATGATTTTCTAACATTTTTTCTTGTTTTTTTTGTTGTTGTTTTGTTTTGTTTTGTTTTGTTTTAGGTAGGCCTTTAGAGCTATAATCCCTCTCAAGACTGTTTTCATTGTGTTGCTATAGGTTTTGGATTATTGTGTTTTTATTGTTATTAGTTTCTGGAATTTTTTAAATTTCTTCTTCGATCTCATTGGTGACCCAATCAATATTTAATAACAAGTATTCAGCTTCCAAGTGTTTGAGTGTTTTAGATTTGTCTTTATTATAGTTTCTTTCTAATATTATGCCATTGTGGTCTGAAAAGATACTTGGTATGATTTCAATCTTCTGGAATTTGGGTAGACTTTGCTTGTGACCCAGTATGTGGTCTATTTTTTAAAATGTCCTATATGCACTTGAGAAGAATGTATATTCTGCAGCTTTGGGATGAAATGTTTTGAAGCTGTCAATTAAGTCAGTCTGATCTAGTGAGTCATTTAGGATTGTTGTTTCTTCGTTGATTTTTTTTTTGTATAGAAGATTTATCCAGTTATGTCAGTGGTGTATGACTGTATTGTTGTCTATCTCTCACTTGATATCTTTCAGGAGAATTTTATGTATTTAGGTGCTTCTGCATTGCATGCATATATCGTTATCAGGGTTATATCCTCTTATTGTATCGATCCCTTTAGTATTATGAAGTGGCCTTCCTTATCTCTGGTTATGGCTTTCACTTGGAGGTCTATTTTGTCAGATATAGGTATTGTTATCCCAGCTTTTTTTTTCATTTCCATTTGCCTGAAAGGTATTTTTCTATCCCTTTACTTTCAGTCTGTATGAGTCCCTTGTTCTGAGGATGGTTTCCTGTAGACAGCTATATATATGGGTCATGTAATGAGGATCAGAGTCTAGTTACTGGTGGTCAATGATGCCTATTGTGTGGCAATTCGGGATCCCTGATCTGCCGAAGAGACTGTGTTGATAAGAAGTCCACTTCTGCCATTCAGGACTTCCTTCCTGACTGGGCATGGAAGTGAGTCACGGGAAAAAAATTCCCTGAGTTCACAAGACCGGGTTCAAGTTCAGTGCTGTCTCCCTGCCCTGCATGGGTGCAGGATCTGGTCACAGAAGACCATATCCCTAGGGATGAGCAGCTAGGCTCGAATTCCACTCAGTCTCCCTGTCTGGGGATGGAAACTATCCGTGGGAAACAAACTTCCCATGTCTGACACCGAAGTCAAAGACAGGCAGAGTCACCTGCTTTGTATGTGCAGAAAGCCTATTGTGGGGCTGGGGGCTGGTAGTTTCTATGTTGCTGCCACACAGGCAGCAGGGGAGGGGGATTGGCATTGTGACTCACAGAAATCTGTGGCCAGGTGCCTAGAGTCCTGGTGTCTCTGAGTCCACAGCTATGGTGGCAGGTCTTCTACCAGAGTGGCTGTAGGGTCCTGGTTTGCTTCTGAGACCAGACTGGGTGGTGGCGAGGGTAGGATCCTAGTTTCAAGCAGTTCTGTTCTTCAAGATGGCATGGTCTCTCCTGAAGGATTTTTAACAAAGAGAGGTTTGAGATTTCCATAAATTTCCTCTAACTGCTGTGTGAAAAATAAACAGGCACATTGACAAGATTTGAAGCATCAAGATTTTTCAGGTCCCTCTGATCAATTTCTTGGACATCAACATATCTCTTACATGAAATGACTTAGCAGATTAAACAAAATTAAGGCTTTTCTACTGTCAGTATAAATAAAAATATTTTTTACATTATTTCTATTATTGCTTAAGTTTCTTATTTTCTCTTCAGCTTGAGAGATCACTAACTTAGAGAACACTGTTTTTAACATTTTGGGTGATTGTGAATTCTTCATAAAAATTGCACATGCACATAAAATTTTGCAGAGTTTCAAAGGCTTCACAAAGAGCTTGGATTACATTTATGAGAGATCAATCAACACTGAGAAACAAAGCAACACTATTACATCCATCAGAATCCTTTCTCAAACTTATCTGCCTTCCATTTGTTAAAAAACAAAATTCAACTGAGTAAATGTTAAAATTCTTATTGGCTTTATTCAGTGAATAAGATAAAGCAGATAGCATCCAATCTTGCAGTTAGAAAGGTGCTCCAAAGAGCTACACAAGCATTTTATAGACAAAGGGAAAAAGACCAAAAAGTACATGACAAAAAAGCAGATTGGTATTGCAAGGTGACTTTTCTTCTGATGATGGCAGGTAGTTATCAGGAAAATTACCTAACTGATACTGATCAGGTGATTCCTAATTGATTGATTTAAAATTCCATTTCTAAGATTGCCAACCAAAACTGCAACTAAGACGTGCCAGTTTTATGCTGTGAAGCTTAGCATAAATGACTCTATTTGGGGCCTGTTGTATTGTCTTTAAAACATTTAAACAGCTAAAAAGGTATTTTATTCTATGAGATGATAAATTTAAGATTGTACAAATGTCTCCCAAAATAATATGATGTAAAATCCAATAACACAAATAATGTGGTTTAATCACACAAAAAAACAATTGACTAGTCTTGAATCAGTAGTTGTTAGGTTAGGGTGTATAATATAGTGTGTATCTTCATATAAAAGTATTTTAAAAGAACAACAGAAGTGAATTGAAAAAAAAAAAGTCTTCTTCAATTGTGCCAATAGTATAAAAATCAAAATCTGCTGAAGTAATGACCTGACCAGCTGTTGTAATTTATCAATAGCTATATTTTGCTGAAGTTATTTGAAAGACAGGAAATAATCTGACCACAGTTTCTAATTTTAATGACACCTTAAACATAAAACAGATATTAATGACTAACTATGGTTATGGAACCATTCATGTGAGTGTTAGATGTTAGTATTTCCTCTAGATTTAATAAATACCAAAATATAACTATATTGTCAAGGTTCTTGTTAACAAAACATAAATTTGAACTGCCTTGAAAGGCAAACCAGGAAAATTAACATTTAGCAGAAAAAGAAGAGGTCATTTGCCCATACTAGAAAAGGAGCCATTTTTTATAACACAAGAACCCTAGTTTTAAATTTTCAAATAAATTTCTTTACATATACTTATGTTTAATGATTATCTAGCCAAGAAACATTTTTTTAAAAAAATTAGGTATACTTGAAGAGAAAAGGTTCAATTCAATGCACCTCTTTGAGCAGACTTCAATCTTTCAGAGAAAAATTGAAAATTGAAAGTGCATGAACCATAGTTATTAAACTTTCATGAACCTCTAAATGATGTTACTGGGATACTTTGGATTTTCTGTAATGTTTCCAAAAATAAAATTCAAAAAAATATAGTCTTACCATTCCTCCTCAATTTTATATACAACGAGGGGCCCAGTGAACAAATTTGTGGACCTTAAAAGAAAACTAGGCTGTGAGGCTGCAGTAGGCACAATGGCGGGTCTGCTCAACACATCCTCTGTGCTCTCCTCCCGTCTCCTGTCTGCATGCAGCCCTGTTCCCTCATACTGACAGCGCTGGCCCCACTCACACCTGCTTGAAGGCACAGAGTGGGACCAGTGCCACCAGCAGGTATGAGCAGGGCTGGTGCTGTCAGCAATGTAAGTGACAGCTGCTGTACTGATCATCCCAGGGGAGGAGGAGAAGCCCTTAAGGGTGATTGGGCCAGCAACCACCACACATACCCACTGATGGCGCCAAGTGATTCGGGACCGGTGCCAGGCACCAGCAATAGCTGCGAGCAGCAGCTTCCGGCACTGACTGTGAGTATGAGCAGGGCTGGCACTGGCAGTGGGTGAGAAAGGCAGCTGCCAGACCCAATCTCCCCTTAGGAGCAGGGGTAGGTGGAGAACCCCTGAGGGGCAATTGAGGCTGGCAGCTGCCACTTGCACCCACTAACGGCATATAGTGATGGGGCCAGTGCGGAGCACCAGCAGTGGGTGCGAGTGCCTGCTCCAGCACTGGCAGCAGTGCGAGCTACAAGAGGGATTGTGGCGCACAGGAGCAAAGAATCTTCAGTATTCACTAGAGGTTTGTCCTAATGACAGCAACAGGTGCCCTGTCTTGTTCTAGTGCCCCCGCTCACCTCCTCCACCATCCCGCCATGGCTGATGCCCGCCATGTTCCACACACACCCCCTGGTGGTCAGCGCACATAATAGAGACCCTGATCATTTGTTTGGTTATTCAGCCTTTTGGTCTATTATTATATAGAATAATAATCTGAAAATTTTACTTGCCATAATCAGTACATTAAAAGTTATGGTTAAATTAAAGGTCAGTGAATGATGAAAAAAGTCACATTAAGAGGTAAAAATATCTGCTCAACATTAACAAAAATATTAAAATATTTAGTCTTTGTACACAAAATGTGCTATTTATAAAGTTGTGTACATTAGGTTTTTAAAAGCAAGCACATAATTTTAAATGCACTATAAGAAACATTATAAAATAATGCCAGTGAAAATAAACATCTTTTCATAAGTTCATGCTCTGAATCTTCCTATTCTCATGTATAGTTTACACTCATTTTAAGCTTAGAATTTTTTTAGAGAAAACCATCAAACCAATTATAGCATTGGCAAAACAGAAAATCCATCACTATTCACTCTTATAAAAGAACTCCAAAGCATTCTTAAGCCAAGAAATATTTGTTAGAAAATATTTTATTTACAACTACTTTTTTGGAGTATGTACTTTCTGACTAATGAAGCACATTTCATAAAATTTTCTGAAAGTAGAATTATTTTTTTATTTCATAAAATTTAGGAAGTGCCTTCTTTGTGTATGACATTTAGAAAGTGTTTTAGAGATTCTTTTAAATTTACAGAAATTAAACTCTACATCCAAGGTGAATTCTTCCTTCTTAAAACCCAAAGAGTTACCTCACCACTTTTCAGTACAACTACTTATTTTATTTCTCAGCCTTAGACCCAGAAACTATAAGAATCTACAAGAATGCACAATTTTTCTAAGCTTGTTTTCTTGTCCTGGGAACTTAGCTTGGTATCCACCAGACTGAAGGCTCTAAAATATGGCCTGAAAGATAAGTATGTACACACCATCTGCTCTAGATATGACCATACAGAAATGTGGTTTGAACTCCATTTGTGGTCAGGAGCCTACCAAACTACTATGAGCTCTTAGGAGGTGATGAAAGCTTTTATTTTCTTTTATCTTTTCTCTTCTTATTTTTTTTTTCTTATTTTTGGGAGTCACTCAGCCTCTTTAGAATATTGTAAACATTATGTCTCCTTGAGGCCATGGAATTTTTTTATACTGTCAGAAATACTTATTGTCAGTCCTAGCTGAAACGTGACAAGATAATTTAAAATTCTATGGTCAAAACTTTGGCAAAATTGGAAACTAATAACCGAAGTCTGATAAAAAAAAAAATACAAATTGCTGACAAGGTTCCTTTGTCTAAAATAACCTGCCACTTATTTGTAAAAAAGAAACATAAATCTTAAACTCTTCATAAATAGTAAAAGGCTTAGCCATCTGAAGGAATAAACTTAACTTATTGAAACTGTTATTTGTAAACTCGTGAGTTTTGCATTTTTGTGCCTGTTTCATGGCTGAAATTTTAAAACAAAATTATCTGGGTCTCTGGTTGCATCTGTCTCTATATTTGTATGTACATATGCATACTATATTAAAGAACTACATATGTATTGAAGAACTGTGATGTTTTTATTTTCCAGGAGAATTATTAAATTTGTTTTATAAAGAGTTCTATTTAATTGGCTTAAATGCATCAAAGGCTTATGTAACATTAAGAAATATAATGAGTTAGAGAAACCAAGATGGCAGCATAGGTGAACACCTAGACTGCTGCTTCGCACAACAATTTCAAAACTACAACTAGAAGACAGAACGGACACCATATAGGTTCTAGAACCACAGGAAAGCTGGCTGAATGGAAATTCTACAACTAGAAGGAAAGAAAGGAGCTCACAGAGATTCAGGAGAACTGCAAAAAGCTGAGGTATGGAAATGCTGACGTGTAAAGAGCAGGCAAAGTGCCTGGCTGGCTGCCTCTGGTGGGAGGGAGACAGAGACAACTGACTGCACTGACCCCCTTATCCTACTGTACTGAACCCCAGCTCTGGGCGAGGCTCATACAGGGGGAGTTTGGACTGTCGTGAAAAAGGAGGAGAGCATGGAGATTTAGGGGAGTCTCAAAAGGGCAGAGATCTGGGGCATGCACACCACTGCACACAGAGAGGACGGAATGCTGATTGTGCCACTGGCTTTCTCTAGTGGGAAAGAGACAGAGCCTCAGAATTGTGCTGAACTCCATTTCTGATTGCACTGAACCCCAGTTTCAGGCAAGACCCTGGGGATCCAGACTCATATGGGTCCCAGAGAGCAAGGAAACCAGAAAGGCAAAGGTCTAGAGAAATGCGTGCATGTGCACAGAGAGAGCTGCAGCGATTACCTAAAGACACTTGAAACCCAGGGGCCATGTAGGGTGAGCTGACTAGAAACCAAGACAGAGAGACAGAGACAAGAGGCTGACAGGAAGCAAAGGCTATCTGCTCATCCCTGAGACTCAGCCCCAACCAAGCCTAGCACAGAGGCTTTTGAAGACTTGCAAGTCTTAAGGCAGAGTCTAGCACAGAAGTTCTCCTGGTGTTGACACAGCTGATCCTCACAACCAATTGGCTTGGAGGTCAATTCCCCACAATGATACCAACAACAATCAAGACTTAACTACACACAGTCCACAAAGGGGTGAGCCAAGAGAGTCTACCTCAGGTAACTGGGGAGGTTGAGCTTCTGGGCCATATGGGACACCTAGCACACAAAGCTACTCTACAAACTCAGGGAAGCAGCAAAAATGTGAAGACAAAGGAACAGATCACAAACAAAAGAAATAGAGGAAAACGAAGAACTGGATATAGAGTTCAAAATCACGGTTATAAAGTTTTTTAAGAATTCCTTTAAAAAGATGGATAAAATTAGCAAAACCTAAGAGGAATAAAAAAGGACCAACTAGAAATTAAACATACACTGACTGAAATAAAAAATATTAAATAAAGACTTAACAACAGACTAGAGGAATGCAAGAATCAAGTCAAAGACTTGAAATACAAAGAAGCAGAAAACACTCAAAGCAAAAAGAAAAAAAAAATCCAAAAATGTGAAGAGAGTGTAAGTAGCCTCTGGGACAACTTCAAGCATACCAACATCAAAATTATGGGGGTGCCAGAAGAAATGAGAGAGCAAGAAACTAAAAACCTATTTGAAGAAATAATGACTGAAAACTTCCCACATCTGGTGAAAGAAATAGACTTACAAGTCCAGGAAGCACACAGAACCCCAAACAAAAGGAATCCAAAGAGGACCACACCAAGGCACATCATAATTAAAATACCAAGAGCAAAAGACAAAGAGAGAATATTAAAAGCAGCAAGAGAAAAACAGTTAATTACCTACAAGGGAGCACCCATATGATTGTCAACTGATTTCTCAACAGAAATTATGCAGGCCAGATGGGAGTGGCAAGAAATATTCAAAGTGATTAATAGCAAGAACCTGCAACCAAGATTATTCTACCCAGCAAAGCTATCATTCAGAACTGATGGGCAGATAAAGAGCTTCACAGATAAGAAAAAACTAAAGGAGTTCATGAGCACCAAACCAGTATTATATGAAATGCTGAAAAGTACTCTTTAAGAAGAGGGGAAAAAAAAGGTAAAGATAAAAATTATGAACAACAAATACATATCTATCAACAAGTGAATCTAAAAATCAAGTGAATTAAAAATTTGATGAACAGAATAAACAGATGAATATAATAGAGTCAGGGGCATAGAAAGGGAGTGGACTGATAATTTTCAGGTGGCAAGACGTGAGGGGGGGTGTAGGGAGAGACTGGACAAAAATCATATACCTGTGGATAAGGACAATGTTGGAGAGATAAGGGCAGAGGGTGAGGTGGGAGCTGGGTGGAGGGGACTCATGGGAGGAAAAAAGAGGAACAATTGTAATAATCTGAACAATAAAGATTTATTAAAAATAAGTAAATAAATAGAAAAATACAATCTTCTAAAACTCAACCAGGAGGAATAAAAAAATCTGAATAGGCCAGTATCTATGCAGAAATTTGAAGCAGTAATCAAAAAACTTACAACAAACAAATGCCCTGGGTCAGATTGCTTCACAGTGGAGTTTTATCACACATTCAAAGAAGAAATAAAATCTATCTTCGTCATAGTATTCCAAAAAATTCAAGAGGAAGGAACACTTCCAAGCTCTTTCTATGAAGCAGCATTACCCTAATCCCAAAATCAGATAAAGACAATAAAAGAAAGAGAATCACCAATATTCCTCATGAACATAGATGCCAAAAGTCTCAACAAAATACCAGCAAACTGAATCATCATTACATTAGAAAGATCATACAACATGTCCAAGTGGGATTTATTCTGGGGATGCAAGGATGGTACAATATCTGCAAATTGATAAACGTGATATACTACATAAACAAGCTGAGAGATAAAAAACATATAATCATATCCATTGATTCAGAAAAAGCATTTGACAAAATCCATCACCCTTTCTTGATAAAAAGTCTTAGTAAGGTGGGAATAGAAGGATCATACTTCAACATAATAAAACCTATATATGACAAACCCACAGCCAACATCTACTCAGTAGGCAAAAACTAAAACCATTTTCCCTAAGAATAGGATCAAGACAGGGATACCTACTCTTACCACTCCTGTTCTACATAGCACCGGAAGTACTAGCCCAGTGTTAGATAAACCACGGCTCGTGAACCACATGTGGCTCTTTGATCCCTTGAGTGTGGCTCTTCCACAAAATACCACAGCCTCGGCCAGTCTATTTTGAAGAAGTGGCATTAGAAGAAGTTTAAGTTTAAAAAATTTGGCTCTCAAAAGAAATTTCAATCATTGTAGTCTTGATATAAGGCTCTCTTGACTAATGAGTTTGTGGACCACTCTATCTGATAGCTATTGCAATCAGATAAGAAGAAGAAATAAAAGGTATCCAAATTGGAAACTGGATGTAAAGGAGTAAAACTGTCCTTATTCACAGATGACATTATATTGTACATAGAAAACCCCAAATATTCCATCAAAAAACTGCTAGACTTAATAAATAAACTTGGCAATGTAGCAGGATACAAAATTAATATGCAGAAATCTGTGATCTTTTTATATGCCAATGATGAACTCACAGAAAGAGAAATTTAAAAAAAATCCCATTTACTATTGCACCAAATAATTAATATACCTAGGAATAAATTTAACTAAGGATGTAAAAGACCTGTGCTCAGAAAACTACAGTACATTGAAAAAGGATATAGAGGAAGACATAAACAAATGGAAGAACATATCATGTTCATGGGTTAGTAGAATCAACATCATTAAAATGTCCATACTACCTAAAGCAATCTATAGATTCAATGCAATACCTATTAAAATACCAATGGCATATTTCAAAGATTTAGAACAAACTCTCCAAAAATTCACCTGGAATAAAAAAAAAAAAGACCCTGAATAGCCACAGCTATTCTGAGAAAGAACAAAGTTGGAGATGTCACAATACCAGATTTCAAGCTATATTACCAAGCCACAGTCCTCAAAACTGTCTGGTACTGTCAGAAGAACAGAAATATAGACTAATGGAACAGAATAGAGAACCAAGAAAGGGACCCAAGTCATTATAGTCAATTAATATTTGACAAAGGAGGCAAGAACATACCAATGGAGTCAAAACAGTCTCTTTAATAAATGGTACTGGAAAATTTGGTCAGATACTTGCAAAAAATTAAACTAAACCAGCAACTTACACCATACACAAAAATAAATTCAAAATGGATAAAGGACTTAAACATCAGATAGGAAACCATAAAAATATTAGAAGAAGCCATAGGCTTTCCTTTTAATAAAATAATATGCTCCTTAAGACTCACTTCTGTCTTGTATTTTTTCAGTCAAACTTTTATGTGGCCTTTATCCAGTCCTAATCATTTCCCTAGTTCACTGTAATATTTTGAGCCTACACAAGAAAACTCTAGCAATAAATTTTCCTAACTTTCTCACTGTTGAGATACTATTATCACAGTGGTATTCTCTCTCACTGCAATAAATTTTATGAAGTAATCTTTTCTTGACCATCAGTTTTTCTGAGAACAGATGAAAATATTATCTATTTCAGTGATTCCCAAGTGGGACATTTGGCAATGTCTGGGGACATTCTTTTGTTGTCTTAACATATGGGAGAGGGTGCTACCAGCATCTGGGTAATCTAGTGGATAGAGGCCATGAATACTTTTAAACTTCTAATGCACCAGGGAGTCCACACTCCCCACACCTAGCAAAGAATTATATGGCCCAAAATGTCAAAGGGCTGAAGCTGAGAAACCCTGGTCAACTTCATTTGATTTCAGTGAAAATTAAATGAGATAATACAATAAAATCTTAGTTATGGAACATTTCCCATTTTGAACAATTCCATCTCGAATAATATAGTTCTCAACAAACTTGTTCACAAAAAATGTCTTGGTTGTTGAACTAAATTTATGGTAGGTTCAGGATCTGACAACACCTTCATGCTGAACCATCAGTATGACAAAAAGCCATCTCTCAGGCTACAAACAAAAAAGAGAATGTGACTCAGTTTACCACTTAACCCAGAGTTGTTAACACATTATGAAATTGTGTTGTTTCTGTTGTGAATATTTTGAGATGTTTTGTGTGTGTGTGAGTATGTGTGTGTGTGTGTGTGTGTGTGTGTGTGTGTGTGTTTACTGCTGGTGAAATGGACAATTGGCACAATTTTATAGCATATAGAGGCCGCCAGAGTGCTAATGTTGCTAAGGGTGTGAAAGGAACAATGACCACAAGCAACTGAAGAGGTAGAAAAAGTGTTGATTAGGATAAACAAAAAGCTGTTGGCTGATGACAACATTTCAGAGGCAATGAAGTGAAAAAGAAAAGATGCTGCTGGTACTGAGAGTGATTTGTTTAAGGCTAGTAGGGGATAGTTCTATAAATTTAACAAATGCTTGTTTATAGATCCAATAGTACATTAGACATGTATTATATATAAGAAAGATTAAAACAGGGAATCATTTGGGTGTCTGAATGAATTAATTCAATTTTCATTATTTCTAATGGAAAAAAAGTATTTGATTTTCAAACAAATCATTTCTCAAGTAGCCTTCTGGAACTAATGAAATTTAAGAACCAAGGTTCCACTGCACTTTTAAAATTTTGGCATATATGTAACTTTAAATACAATTGTTATTATTGTTATTATTAGTATGTTTATTAGAGCATTTAAGAAGATTCTCTATATATAGCTGTTATCTGTACAAATAAAGAAATATTTTTATTTCAGCTGTATAATACATATGTCTTATCACTAAAAAATGCAATTGGCAGTAGAAGGACATACCATTTCCATGACTGCAATGGCACAAATGTCCATTGTATAGTTTCTCAATAGGAAATGGAAAATTTGAAAACATGCAACCTTGTCCATAAAAATTATAGGAATAAAACAGTTTATTTTTCCACAAATATTTAACCATTTTTAATACGATATATATTAAATACCATTATATTTGGGAATGTAATTGTTCAATAGAGGCCCTCAAAACCACTTTTAGTTTTCTTTTATATTTATCCACAATTGGCTATAATCAGTTTAGAATTTAAATGCTGTTCACAGTATTATTTCTTAAGTGCAGTTTATTTCCTATGTAAGATAGGAAATAAATCTTTTCCAGATTTAATAGTATTTTTGGTTGGACTAAATCCAATGCTTCTTCCTATTTTGGAGAATCCTTGGAAACTAGAATCCAAAACAAAATTCTAATTAATTGACCACTTTGAAAGGAGTTTTAGGGATAGCATAGACAGGTTTTGGAAGGTTTAGGTAATGAGGAGGGTCCATGGGAGAGGAATGCATAGATGGAGACTTGAAGATGCCAGGTGCATATCTTACTTTTAGGGGAAAGTGAAATGCCACAGGAAAGGGGGGTCCAGGCAGATGGAAACATTTCTGGCCTGAGCAATTAAAACAGCCATAAACCAAGGACAGAGATTTCTCTTGCCTGAGAAGCTGGCAGATCAAAGGCAACTCCAACTAGCAAGATAAGGGGGAGAGGAAGAAGGGGACCCCCACATGGGCTTTGAACTTTGAAATTGAATTCTATGTAGCAGATTGACCAATGAGAAGAACATGGAGGTCCTAAATTAAGGAAAGGGACCAATAAAAAAAGGTCAGATTTAAACCTAAAATTGCAGCATATATAAAGTAGAGGCAAAAGGACACGAGGCAGGATTTTTTTTTCTTTCTTAGAGCCAGTAGGCTTTTCCCATTGGGGATCCCCTCGCCATGGGGTCCTCTTTGGGGACATCCTTGCCCAGGTGGAGTTTGTATCTGCTTCCAATAAACTTCTGCATTTTTTATTAACCAGTTAACTGCCACGCATCCAAAACAGAAACCAATAAAGGATGGCATCATTTTCTTCTTGCAAGGTATACTTGGTTCGATTATATTTTTCACCTGAAGTCATTTATGGCAATTGAATTTTATTTGCACCATGTAATATATTACAACGACACATTCGATAACAAAATACTAATTTTCAATTCTACGGAAATGTCAACAAAAGCAAGCGCAAAATAAAAGTAACCCGTCGACACAAAAAAGCCTCGAAAACACTAAGTTTTACTGATGTTCCAAAGATGTAATCTGCAAATAAATAAATAAATAAATAAATAAATAAATAAATAAATAAATAAGAATGCACACCATGACAAGTCCTATTTTTAAAATTGGGTGACCAGAGTCGTTAGGGGAGGTTTGCAGCTATAGACGAATGGCATGTGAGGAAGGTCCACTGCTCGTTTCTATAGACACTTACGGCGTACAAAAGGTTAAAGAGGCCTCTTTGTCCGATAGTTTATTCTTCAAACTCCATGAGGATAAGAACCCACAGGAAGAATAGTCTGTACCCCAAACTCCACGTTTTAGTATTATCCAAGTCCAGAAGTCGTATAATCCTAAAATCAGTAAACCCATCCCCCACATCACACCTTCTGTTTTCTTTTGGCACCAATTAATCCCAAATTTCCACCCTCCAACTGCATGGTGTTCTAGTGGAGCTGTCATTCACTGTACCTCACACAGGCCTACCAAATCCGATCCCTCCCTAGAAATGGAATTTCAAGCCTCAGCAAAAAGACAGAAGCCATTCAACATCTGTCCTCCCGAAGTTAATGTGGAAGAGGCTAGTCAACAGTTCCTGAATCTCAATCTTGTGACCCTCATCACTGTATAGGTTTCTTAGACTTTAAAGAAGTACTCTTTGTGATTCCTAGTGTCCTGATAATAAATGTTTTTTTTTAATTTAGCCTGAGTCATATTCTGCTACTCACAACCAGAGGCTTTTCACTGATACAGTATTAGCATGTGTGCACTGACATATGTTCATTTCAAAAGCCTTCTCTATTCTGAATTACTTTCTGAAAAAGTAATGAGAAACACTTCCAAGCTGTATCAGGCTTAGTGAATTGAATCAGCAGCTGCAGACCAAAGGGCTCTTTTTAACATTCTAGCAACATAGAAAAAGCTGCAACCAAAGGCGCCAGGTTTTCTGCCATACCCCAAAACCTGGAATGATAATACTAGTCACAATATCATCTATAAATACAAAGAGGGTAATATGTTTTATTATTAATGTCTTTCTCACACCATGTACAAAGTAAACCCCAACTTGATCAACTCTTTACCCTCTAAAGCTTCATCCTACAACAATATGATTGAAAATAGTTGAATCTCATCTGTGTGTTCATACCATCAGTACTATAAATATCAATTCCAGAGGTGACTAGGAAACTTGGCAGAAGAGAAAAAAATCAGTGACTAGCAACAGAGAGAAAAGAGTGGGTCTGGTGAACTAGCTAAAGAGGCTAACTATGTAATTTATATATTTACATGAAAAAGCAATAATAATAAGTGTTAAGAAGAATTTAGGCTAGTTATTCAGAAAACATTATTATTTTTAATTTCCTCTCAGCTACTCATTATGTTCTCAAACCACTTTATTGCATAATAATGATCAGAATGTGAGCCTATACAGTTAATGTCAGTTGAGAGCATAAGTATAAATTAGTGCTATGGTTCACTTTATGCTTCTTATCTCTCCACAGCCCAGTGTTTTTTAAGTCTGGCCTAACTTTTTTTGAAACTTTGGGCCTCAGGGCCTGTGCTAATTTACATAAAGATCTGAAGAAGAAACACTTCATAAAATTTCCATATATAAATTGTGAGGCTTATGTGAAATGCACTAGTTAAAATTGGTGATAAATTTCTGTTACCAGCCATCTGGTTCAATTCTGCTAAATGCAATGTAGTCTCCATGACAAAAAGAATTAGAATATACCAGAGGGGATTTTTTTTTTAACTTGGAAAATATAAAAAGACAGACTTTGTAGAGTTTCCTATAAAAGGTCCCTTGAAATTTTTCACTAACTGGCTTGTTTAAATAGAGTATATAAGTGATTAAATATATGATTATGTAACAAAATCCTCATAAATGTTAGAGCTAATTTGACTTTAATGGGTAGTTATTTTCTTAATCAGAGTTAGAAAGATCAACTTAGTTCTCAGTATTTTCCTATTTGAAAGTAATTAATGAATATCATATGAAAGAATTTAAGAACAGTTATATCTACCTTGCAATGCTTCAAAAATACATAAATAACTTATGTACTTTCATCATTTGACAGGCAAATAAAAAGGTTATTAAATGTACATTCCCTTAAGTTTATAGAATAATAGTAATAACTACTAAGGGCTTAAAGCCTGTGAACAAGCATGTATAAAACAGCAAAATCTTTGAATCCCCACTTTGGTGATTCCAGTTAAGAATCTCCCTAGAAAATAAGTGTACAAGTACTTTCATCAAGACAGGAAGCCTAATTCTCCTCCCGTGAGGTATGGGCTGCCTTTACTGATTCAACTTCTAATGAAAAGGTCACAGTAATATCACTGTGTAACTTCTGTGACCAGACCATACAAAGGGGTGTTGATTTCTTACTTTCTCTCTTTCTTGGATGACTCTTCCTAAAGGGAGTCAGCTGCCATGTCATAAAAGAAACTCAAGCAGCTCAATGGAGCTCTACCTGGGAAGTAACTGAGGCCTTCTGCCAACAGCCAAAGTGAATCTTCAGATTTTCAGATAAATGGAGCTCTTTCTGGAATATTTAATGCAACCTCATGAGAAACCCTGAATCCGGAACCATCCAGTTAAGCTGCTCCTAAATCCCTGATTCTTTGAAATTGTGAGTTAATAAATATAAATTATTTTAAACTGCTAAATGTCAGGATAAGTTATTATGAAGCAAAAGAGAATTAACATGTTACCTATACAGTATTTATGTCAAATATCATTTATTCTTTTTAGGAATCTCATGGTCAATTTGCATTGCCACAAATTCCAACAGTTCAAAATAGTTTATTCATTTTACTTTATTTTTGTTTACTTTGATAATTATCACCATCTAATTCTACCCTAAGGGTCTCATTATTTTACTAAAATCAGGGAATCCATCAATCAATTCTGCTTCCCACAACAGCCACCATATGACTCAGCAAAGCCCCTTCATAATTGCATTTCATATCTCCACAAAGAACATGTCCTCTGGGCCTGCTGAAGAGTATGCTAAGGGAGCAGTTAAGTAATTTGACAATAATTTATCACAAGATTATTATTTAAGTATTCAGACTCTTTATAGCATACTAGTGAAAGTTTGGCATTTCATCCTCATTAACTAACTCATAAAGCCACCAATAAACCTAGGCATCAGTTAAACAACTTAGTGAATTATTATACTACTCTCAAATTCTCAAGCTACTATGTTAAGTCCTGAATCCTAGATAAGTACACCCATTCATTTTGATTTGGATTGTTTTCCAGAGCAGGATACAAGGGTGATTTCTTTCCCAGGTCCTTGTCCAGATGGATTTGAAGAATGAAGCCATGGACAAAAAGGTAGTAAATGAAAAGGGTGCAAATGTGTTGGAAGTAAATATAGACTCCCATGTAGGGAGGGAGTCTCAAGGGGATCATCCACAAAGCCCTTTTATCTAAGGTTTATAAATGCTATAGTGTTTTGCCTCTTCATGCTCCCTTCTAATTGGACACCTTCCCCACTTTATGATCCTATGCTCTTCTATTGGTCACCTGTGGTAACCTCTTTCCAAGTCCCTCGTGGTTCAGGGTTCCCGGGTCAGGGTTCGGGTTCTGAAGGAGGCCGCACACAAATGAAATGAGAGACTAGAAAACATTAATTTGTTGATAATGGGGGGCCAGGCGGTAGCCTTCCTCTAGTGGAAAGGACTGTCACCTTCCTTTGGCCTTGCCATCCCTTTTATTTAGGTTTGGGATACACCCTTTGCCCTGAAGCAGGCAATTCCAGTAACAAGTAGATTATCTTATCAATCAGAATTGACATGATTATTTGATGGAGAAGTTCATTTGTCTCAATTAGATAGGGAGTGGCTGGTTTTGACCTTTCAGAGCTTCAAGGTTGAGCAGCCTTCTAGCCTCCTGTTTTCATCCATTTAGTGAGAACAATGTTTTGGTTTCCGACAGTCACCTTTTTGGGAAAATATTAGCTTCAAAGCCCAAAACTCACACAGTGCCTCTCACCATCTCTCCCCCTTACCTTGTAATATTCCTCTGTCTCCTATGAAAATCTGCTTTTTTCTTTCTGCCATTTGTTGGCATTACTCTATCCTCTGAGAAAGTTTGTTTTATTTTCCCCCATACCCTGTATTTTTTACCTTATCTTCTATGAATGTATATTTTCCTCACTCCTTATCCCATGGCACCTTTTTTATTCTCTGTGAATGTGTGCCTTCTGGTAGCTCCAAGCATTCACCTATGCATTCTTCCCCATGGACTCTCTTTATTCCTAAAATTCCCTAAATCTGCCTATTTTATCCCTAAAATTTATTTTAATTTGACACCATCTAATCTGATATTTCAATTTTCCTCATCTAATGAATCAACCATAAAATTGACCCCCTCCCTACACTGCCTTATTAATTTCCTAGACAGAGTACCAAAAAACAGGTGGCTTAAAATAAAAGAAATGCATTGTCTCACAGCTCTGGAGGCTAAAAGCCCACAAATAAATTGTCAACAGAGCAATCCTCTCTGAGAGTTCTTGGGTGAGGAGTGGGTAATTTTTCCTCCTCTCTTTTAGTCTCCAGTGTTTGCCTGCAGTTCTTAGTATTCCCTGGCTTTGGATGCAGCACACCAGTAATATGGCCCTGTTTCCCTGTGTGTCATTACATCATCTTCTCTTTGTGTTTGTCTATTTCTGTATCCAAATCTGTCGGAAACCAAACATTGTTCTCACTAAATGGATGTAAACAGGAAACCAGAAGGCTGGTCAACCTTAATTGCTCTGAAAGGTCAGAGCTAATTATTTACTGTTTAGTTGAAACTTTGTTAGCTGAAGCAGCCTCTACCTGTTTGTTTCATGTTAATTTCTGTTTTGTTATTTTTTGCCTAAAGGCTAGGGGTGTGTCCCAAAGCCTCAATAAAAGGGAGAAAAAGGCCAGAGCAAGAGGTAGTCCTTTCCACTAGAGGAAGGCTCCCACCTGGCCCCCCAATATTGCCAAATTAATATTTTCTAGTCTCTCTTTTTGTTTGCATCCAGAACCTGAACCCTGAACCGGGAACCCTGAACTACGTGGGACGTGGAAAGGGGCTCCCACACAAATCCCCTCTTTTTGAAAAGACACCGCTTATTTTGGATTAGGACCTATTCTAATGACCTTATTTTCACTCCATTATCTCCATAAAGATTCTATTTCCAAATAAGATCATATTCTGAGGTACTGGAAGTTAGGACTTCTATATATCCTTTAAGGAAAACACAGTTCAACCCATAACTCCTACCAGCCTCCTACCAACAAATACTAATTGTTAAATTCCCCCATCTCTTTTCCTAAAGTGCTTTGGATCTGCGTGTTGGGAATTTGCATACATGGAGGACCAACTTAAGTTACCTGCAGATTGTTTTGTGCAAGGGCAGTTGCCACCCCTAACATTGCATTGTTCAAGGATAAGCTATATAGATATATTTTACCATACAATTCTGGTACTTTGCCTTTATCTATGGTGAGTTTTAACTTCATCTACCTCAAGGAGCTAGGTTTGAGGAAAAGTGACACCAAGTTGTGAGATAACATTCATAGTTAAAATCTTTAAGGAAGTGAAAGGAGTGTATTTGTTGATGCTTCAAATAGCAAAGAAGGTTCAAGGGGATTTGGGATTTCAAAATCCTCAGCCTCTTTTGTGCCTACCCACATGTTCCCTTCCATATATTCTGTACAATTTATTTATCCATCAGCAATGTCCAAGTTCCAGTTGCTCCACTTACTCACTAAAACTATGCATTGTTCTTGATAAATATAACCCATTTTGGTGGATTTATAGTGTTTTTATCTTGTGTTTACTTCTTATTTCCTTGATTGATAGTGAGGTTTAATTTCTTTTCTTATATTTATTAATCACTTGGATATTCTTTTTAATGCCTGTGTAAGATTCTTGTCAATATATTTATTTAATACATATATATATGTGTGTGTGTGTGTGTGTATGTATATATATATATATGTGTATATATATATATATATATATATATATATTAGTTTCTCTTATTAATTTGAGAAGTTCTTAATGTGTTTCAAATGTAATTTCCCACACTGTGGCTTAAACTTTCAATTTATAAATGGTATCCTCTGAGACACAGTTCTTATTTCAACCCTAGTCTAATTTGCAGAACTTTTTGGTGATTCATACTTTTTATAAACTGTTAAACATATATAACTTTTTACCTGTATTAAGGTCATTAGTTACACCTATATTATATTGTAGAAAATTTATTGTTTTTCCCCCTGAAAACAATGTTAAGAGGATAATGTGATGTAGGGTAGAGCTTAAATTTTCCAAATGTATAGCTAATTGTCTTAACATCATTTAATTTCCTAATTGCCCCACACTAACACAAATTTCATAAATCAAAGATTCAGATTCAAATGGGTATATTTTAAGACTCAGTCTTATATTCCATATCACAATGTCTAAATACCAGAATTTTTAATGTTATGTTAGCAAATAATGAAAGTTTCTCTACTTTGTTTTACTTTTCAAAAATTCTTTGGTGCTTCTGGAAATGTACACTTTAGAGAATCCTTGCCAATATTGAAACTTCTATCAGAAGGTTAGCTGACCTAGAATGTATAGATTATTAGCATCTTTCATTATAAGAATTAAGTCATACAAATTCTGAACAAAGGATAGCATGCCAATTATTCAGGTCTGCGTTAATGCCTCTCAATTGTTTTTTGTTTTTTAAGTATTCTGCTCAGAGATTTTTTATAAAATTAATTAGGCACATTCTTAGTTGTTTGCTAATTACTTTGGCTATTACAGAACTTATTTTCCTATACGTGTTCATTTTGTATTAACTTGAATTTGACTTTATGTACAAAATTATGTGCTGAAAATTTGCTGAACTTATTTTAAAATATATATATATATATTATTGATTTTTTACAGAGAGGGAAGGGAGAGACATAGAAAGTCAGAAACATCAATCAGCCGCCTCCTGCATGCCCCACAGTGGAGATGTGCCCGCAAGCAAGGTACATGCCCCCGACCAGAATCGAACCTGGGACCTTTCAGTCTGCAAGCCGACGCTCTATCCACTGAGCCAAACCAGTCTCGGCTGAACTTATTTTTATATGATCCCAGTTCCTGTCAAATTTATTAGAAAATATCCAATATAATAAAGAGATAATATGCAAATTGACCATTACTCCAACATACAAGATGGCCACCCCCATGTGGTTGAAAACGAATGGCAGGAAAGGGCAGTTGGAAGGGATCAGGCCTTTAGGGGAGGGCAGTTGTGGGGGAATCAGGCCTGCAGGGTAGGGTAGTTAGGGACCATTGGGGATGGCAAAGGAAGGTAGTTAAGGGTGACTGGGCCTGCAAGGGAAGACAGTTAGGGGCAACCAGGTCAGCAGGGGAGGACAGGTAGGAGTTACCAGGCTGGCAAGAAAGGGCAGTAGGGGCAATTGGACTCTCAGGGGAGGGCAGTTAGGGGCAACCAGGCTGGCAAGGGAGGGAAGTTAGGGATGACTGGGCCAGCAGGGGAGGGCAGTTAGGGATGATCAGACTGGCAGGAGAAGGCATTTAGCACCAATCAGACTGGCAGGGAACAGTTAGGCATCAATCAAGCGAGTGGTTGGGAGCAAGAAATCCTGGATTGTGAAAGGGCAGTCAGACATCCTTCAAGGGGTCCCAGATTGAAGAGGGTGCAGGCTGGGCTGAGGGACACACATAGCTCTCTCCATGCACAAATTTTGTGCACTGGGCCACTAGTTAAAAAATCAGAGGAACCTGTCTGGTGTGATTCAGTGGTTGAGTATCAACTCCATGAACCAGAAGACCATGGTTTAATGCCTGGTCAGGTAACATGCCCAGGTTGTGGGCTCAATCCCCAGTAGGGGACATGCAGGAGGTAGCCTACTAATGATTCTCTTTAATTATTGATGTTTCTATCTCTTCCTCCTCTCCTATCCTCCCTGAAATCAATTAAAAAAAACATTTTTTTTTAAAAAGGTAGCAGGATTGAACATTTCAATATTTTTAGAAATAGAAAATCCAAATTAGCCTATATATAAATTTTAATTTTTTTGTACTGTTAACTACCAGATATTAAACAAAATTTTAACTGGTTGCATTATAATTTTTTATTTGACTCAGGTAAGATTTTTAAAGCATATAATTGTTTTTCAATAAATGTTTTAAATGAAACATGTGTTTGATAAAGTGTATTGGTGCTAACCATTTTTTTTTCCAAAAGAAAAAAAAAATTGGAGACCTGTGTAACTACATCTGAATGAAAATATTTTAAATGTTACTTCTCATTTCTGATGGACTATTGTATTTTAAATAGTTTTTATTTTTATAATTTTATTTTCCAAAGTTTCTAAAATAAATATATATTATTTTATCATAAAAATAATAAATTTTAAAAGTCAGTTTCACTTACGATGAAGCATTCATCATATATAAAAACTGCTGTTTAAAATTTATTTTAACCCTGTTATTTTGGCTTCTGTAAATGCTTGCTTCATTAAATAATAAGGAAAATAAGACTACTCCCATTTCAGAGAAGCCATTAAACCTTTCCAAGATGAGGTTATCAGTGTTGGCACCAGGCCAAGCCTTTGGTTGAGGTCTCAAAGCCCCAGCATATAGGGGTTCTTTAAGAACTTGTCCAGGGGCGGTGCTTACAGCTCTGCAAAGCAGCGAGATTCACAGGCCTTGTCCCTACCTGAGACATCATAGTCCAACGTGAGCCACCTGAGGAGAAACTAAGATTGAAGCTACTATTAACTATCTGTGGACCTCATTGAGCCTGGTTGTGTGTCTTGTGCAGTCTGTTGTCTTCATGGTTGTCTGTTTTACTAAATTGTCGTTTTCAGTTATTTATTAGGATCCTCATAGAGGACATGACCTGGTCTTTCCCTTCCTTCCTCATCCAGATTCTGAAAGCATCCGTAACTGGATAAAGATCTTTTCTTTCAGGAGGCCCTCCAGGCTTTCAGTCCTCAAGAAATCTTCCTACATACCTTTATCCTCATCTGATATCTTTCCAGGCTGACTAAGAGTCATTTTTCTCCACAGGTAGGACCTCAGCCTTCGAAAGGGAGGACTACTACAGCAGTAGTCTGTAGTTTTCTCTGAAACTCCCACTGTTTCTTTTTCTCACCTCTTTTAGGAATTGTCTTCCTCTGACTCACAATAGGAGAAAGAGACAAGCAACTGGACTGGGGGACAAGGGAATGGTTGGAGAGGTCAAGAATAGTAACGAAGGAGGATTTAAAATCCTCTAGGGGATTAGAGTAAAGAGAAAAAATCTTTGAGGGAAATTAGGTAGACTATGTTTGTGGCTAGAAAGAAGAACTGGCCACCACACACAGCCCTGACAGTGGCCTGCAGAAAACTGTATAATAGACTTAGATGATGCCTGCTCCAGAGAGACAAGGAAAATTTTGCTTTGTGTGGAAAGGTCAAGAATAGACTTTAGTCACCTCCCTAATGTATATCCTTATCATGTGTCATATATGGTAGCAGAAGATTTGGCTACTTAAGGTGGCCACTGTGCCAATATTGTACTGTTGTTTAAAATTTTAACCCTCGTATTTTGGCTTCTGTAAATGCTTGCTTACCTAAATAATAAGAAAAAACGAGACTACTCCCATTTCAGAGAGGCCATTAAACCTTCCCCAGATGAAGTTATCAGTGCTGGCACCAGGCCAAGCCTTTGGTTGAGGTCTCAAAGCCCCAGCACATAGAGGCTCTTTAAGAACTTGCAAAGGGGACTGGAAAACACCATATTTGGGAGAGAAAGAGGGTAAAAAGATATAAATACAGGAAACTTTCTGTGTGTGATAGGGCCCATAATTTGAGAGACATTTTCCTCTGGGTCCGCGCATAATAATAATAACAATAACAATAATAATAACAATAACAATAACAATAATAAATGTAACTCCATCTCTCTAAGCATTGCATGGTTCTTCTCTGGTTTTCTGTAACAATGATATCCTAAGAACTGGATGGTGGGTAACAATAGGGAAGTATATTACTGCTTTAAGCATACTAATCGATGAATCCACTATATTTAACATGAGTTTATCTTTCTGAACTTCTATCTATGGTTATGTTCCTTCTGTCTTAAGATAATCATTTAATGTTTTTGTTATTTGTTTTTTATTATGTGTCTGAGTATAATAAATATTTTCAATTTGTTCTTGTATGAAATTACCTTTATTTCAATTATTTCGCAAAGGCCATTTTTACATTGAATAGAATTCTGGGATAAGTTGTGTTTTTTAAGATAATTTTATTTTTCCCCTCTGTCTGTTTTTAAATAGTTTCTCTTTTTCTTTTTGTCTCAACAGTTATAGCATGTGGTAAACAAAATCCTAAAATGAACCCCCATGAATCTGATTCTTGTTGTACACATACCTTCTCCCAGTTATTCAGTTAAACACTGACCCAGGCACTTCTTTTTTTTTTTTTTTTTTAATATATTTTATTTTATTTTTTGTTTGTTTGTCTTTTTTTTTTTTTCTACAGAGAGCTAAGTAGAGGGATAAAGAGTTAGAAACATCGATGAGAGAGAGACATCGATGAGAGCTGCCTCATGCACGCCCCCTTCTGGAGATGTGCCCGAAACCAAGATACATGCCCTTGACGGGAATCGAACCTGGGACTTTTCATTCTGCAGGCAGACACTCTATCCACTGAGCCAAACCAGTTTCAGCAGACCCGGCAGTTCTGTGAAGGATTTTGCAAATATAATTAAGGTCTTATGAGTTAATCTCTAGGCTGTGAGTTTATCCTGGTGAGCCTGATCTAATCACAGTATCTGTTGTATCAATTTGAATTTATCTTATTACTAATAAAAGTAAATATCTTATATGTTCACTAGGCAGTTAAGTCTTCTGTGGCATACCTTTTCATGTCTTTTGCTGATTTTTCTAAGGTTTGTATAAATTTTTCCCATTTAGGAGTTATTTATATATTCTGATACCAAATATTTATTAATTTTATGCATTGTAGGTTTTTTCCTACTTTGTAAATTATGTGGGTTTTTGTGTGTGTCTTTGTTGTGCCCTGTGGAGAATAGCATTTTTAATTTTTAATGTGTTCTAATTTAACCACCTTTTCTTTTAGTAGTCTGCACCTTTTGTAATTAATAAATTCTTACCTATCCTGAGGTTATAAAATTATTCTCCATTATTTTCCTCATTTCTAAGCCTTTAACAAATCTAAACACTTTGTGCATTTGCATTTTTAATTAAGAAGCAAATTCAATTTTTTTTTGTAAGTTTGGCTATTTTCTTAGCACCATTTAATAAAAACAGACCTTTCTTTCCTCAGTCATCCCATATGTCAAGTTTCTATGTATGCAAGGGTATCTCGGGGTCTCTGTTTTGTGCTAATAGTTAATATCTTTTAGGTTTTAATAGATATTAACATCTGGTGATATCTGATAAAAAATGGTAAGTCTCTGACCTTACTCTTCTTCTGGATTATTTTGGTTCTTCTCAGACCTTTACTTTTCATATTTATATTTAAAACAAACTAATTAAGATCATTAAAAAGTTTGGTGGAAATTGACTTGAAATAAGAGAAAATATAGTATGTTTGGCAAATATATAATCCATGTACTTTATTTTGGGTCTATACAGTGGGTAAGAGAGAAAGCATTGGTTGATACATCTGGGATTAAACATTAGGAATAGATATGATTTCTCCACATTTTCTCTTCCCCTGACTTGGTGAGAAGTTCATTTGTGGAAGGTGGAAAAAGTCTGAATCCTTAAGAATAGGATGAGGAGAATGTTTTTACTGTGTTGGAAAATATTTCTCAATTTCTCCATGTTTCTGCACATTACAAGCAGAGGCACTGACTACCTTTGTCTTGATTATCTCTCAAGGGTGTTTGTATAGCAAACAATGTTAGAATAATATTTTTAATTGAGATTAAAACATTTTTTGTGTTAAGCCCCTAGGATTTTGATGTTTTTATGTTAGCTCAGAAATAGCATTGAATTCCATTTTTCTATTTTCTATTCTTATGGAATTGAGTGTTTTCTTATCTTCCTGTAATGGTTAGTCTCCATTGTGATGCAAAAAAAAAAAAAAAAAGGAAAATAGACATCCTTTTCTTTTCTTTCTGATTCTATACAAAATGTTCCCCAAATTTCCCCATTAAAAAAGTGATATATGCTTTAAGTTTGAATAGATAATTCTTAGCAAGTAAAGTAATTTTATTGTTTTATTTCAATCATTAAAATAATTGATTTTATCAAGATCTCTTTTAAATTTTCATTGAAATGATTATACATGCTTTCTCCTTTAATACATTACACATTTTCTGTTAACTGGCCTTTGAGTTACTAGGACAAACTTGAGTAGGTCATAAGGTGCTATTATTTTTGTACATCAGTGGATTTGTTTTGCTAATAATTTGTTTGGATTGTTTTATAAATATTCATGAGCAAAATCTGCTTGCACATAATTATTTGTCAATCTCTTGCAGAATCATTTTAGCTTCTCAAGAGCAAGGACCATATCAATTGTATATCTCCAATGCTTAGTAAAATGTCTGGCATACATGCTCTGCTAAGAAATGTTTTTGAATAAATGCACAATGAATTAATAATAATCTAAGAAAGAAATGAATGTATAGGTGCATTTTAAGTATTTTTCAACTTTAAATGAGATAACACCCATTCATCAAATTTCTGTATTGACTTTTCTACAATCTATTCACTTAACTCCCAGATATGAATGAGTTAAAACACTCACCACCACCAGACCCTCTAAATTCTACCTCCAAAATGTCATTCTAATATCTGAGCTTTGTCGGTTTTCATTCCCACTAACAGAACCATTTACTATCACCACCTGCATGGGCTATTATGTCTAGTGTCTTCCCTATTTTTGATCCCCTCCCTTACTTATCTCTAATCCATTTATCATACAGCTGTGAGAGTGATCTTTTTTTTTTAAATTAATTTTCATTAATTTTTTATACATATCTCCCCATTG
>JAAGEH010002534.1:45570964-45589949 GCA_011751065.1 Lasiurus cinereus | reverse complement strand
ATTTCTTTTACCAGATGTGGGAAGTTTTCAGTCATTATTTCTTTAAATAGGTTTTCAGTATCTTGCTCTCTCTCTTCTCTGGCACCCCCACAATTCTGATGTTGGTACGCTTGAAGCTGTCCCAGAGGCTCCTTACATTATCTTCACATTTTTGGATTCTTTTCTCTTCTTGCTTTTCCAGTTGAATGTTTTCTGCTTCTTTATATTTCAAATTTTTGACTTGATCCTTGCCTTTCTCTAGTCTGCTGTTAGAACTCTGTATAATAGTTTTTATTTCAGTCAGTGTATGTTTAATTTCTAGTTGGTCCTTTTTCATCTCCTCTTGGGTCTCACTAAATTTATCCATCTTTTCTAGCATATTCTTGAAAAACCTTACAAGCGTGGTTTTGAACTCTATATCCAGTCGTTTTTTTTCCTCCATTTCTTTTGCTTGTAATCCCTTCCCTTGTCTCGGCATTTCACTATGCCGGGGAAACTTCTGTGCTGGATTCAGCCGCAGAAGCCTCTGTTGAGCTTGGGAGGGGTGGAGTCTCAGGGCTTAAGGGACCGCCTTGCCTTCCAGTCAGCCCCGTCCTCCACGGCCTCTGAGTCTCACGTGACTGGGTAATGGCTGGAGCGGTCCTTGTGCGCGGGCCCGCAGTGCCTCTAACCGCTGCCTTTCCAGCTCCCCTGAGCACCAGGACCACAGGAGTCTAGGTCTCCAGGGTTTCGCCCGAAACAGGGGCTTAGTGGAGTCAGAAGTGGCACAGTTGGGAGGGTCTGTCTCCCGCCCACTCACGAAAGCCAGTGGCACAATCAGCAATCTGTCCTCCGCATGGTGCCGTGCGCAACCAGACCTGGTGCGCGACCAGACCTCCGATCCTTTGCGACTCCCCTAAATTTCCGTGCACTTCTCCCTTTTCACAGTCCAGACTCCCCCCGTATGAGTTTCGGCTGGATCTGGGGTTTAGTGTCGTAGGATAAGGGGTTCAATGCTGTTGGGAGTGTCCGTTTCCCTCCCGCCAGAGAAAGCCAGCCAGGTTCTCTGGCACCCGCTCTCTCAGCGCGCGCGTCTCTGTACCTCAGCTCTTTGCAGCTCCTCTGGGTCTCCGTGAGCCCCTCTCTTTCCCTCGAGCTGTAGAACTTCCACTCAGCCAGCTTTCCTGTGGTTCTGGATGATGTCCATTCTGTCTTTTAGTTGTAGTTTTGAAATTGTTGTGCGAGGCAGCAGTGTAGGTGTTTACCTATGCTCCCATCTTGGATCGAGAGTGATCTTAAAAGAGAATTGTTACCCACCTGGGTAGTTATAACCTACCAATTGCTTCCCATTATACTTACAGCATTTTAAATATTTAAAATGTTCTATAAGCTACTACATATCTGCATAACCTATGCTCACTTCTACCCCTTCCCATACCTGTTGCCTAGTTCACTGCCATACAGCCACAGTGAACCAATTCAATTAAATGTGTCCAATCCTTTAATGTAATTATATTCATAAGGTTTATTTTAGTCACTTTGTTACAGAAGACCAAAGAAATACCAAATTTGCTTCCTAGAGAAAGAGAGGGACCCCATTTATTAACACTAGTGGACTCCGGGAATAATTTTTAAATCAGAGTGAAGAAACACAAAAAGGGCTTCATTGTCTTGCAGATATGGGTCCGCCCCTTTCATGAGCTTACAGGAAGGCACCCAGGTGTTGGGGATCCCTAGGCCATATCCTATGATCTGTTCTGGCACTAGCATAACAACTCCCCCCACCCCTCCTGTCCCCTCCCAGCAGTGCATTGTTCACATTCCATGGCCTCTGCATTTAAATAAATTCTGCAAGACCAGTTTCCTCCTCAACTTCACTTGGAGATAGTACACCAAGTAAGCAACTCAAAATATCTATTTGCTACTTATAAAAGTAAAATTGTAAATGATACTAAAAATACAAAAATGTGTGTTAATCAATGCCATCTGAAAAAAACTAGTAAGTCTTGTGATCATGTGAACTATTAGTACATTTAAAGATATAATGTACTCATATAACAATATAATTGTAGCAAATGTCTCTCTTATGTTTTAAGCTTTATTTGCAGCTTGATCCAGAACTATTTGGGAATAACAGGTGCACAGCCACCAGAAGTTTATTGCATATAATAATTAGGACATCTGGAGAGGGAACTCAGTCTAAAAAATAAAATTACTCAGATAAGTTTCACTTAATATCAAATTATCATTCCTAAGGAGAATCCTGTGATTTTAAGAAAACATGGTGTTAATTGTTCAAATTTACCTCCTAGCTCCTACCAATTGCTTCCCATTATACTTACCTGGCTCCAGGTACTTAAAGTAATATATCAGCCCTACACTAAAATACTTGAAAATTTAAAGAACCTTTTAATTAAAAATCCAGTATCTCTTTTTAAACACTGACTTAGTTATCCTCTTGTAGAATGCATTGACAAGTAAGGAGAGATAAGACTGGATGGACAGCGAGATGAGAGAGAAGGTAGCAGATGGACAGGGCAGTAGAGTGTGCACAGAATGTCTGACAGGAAAATAAACTCCTCCATTCTCCATAGAGGCTTCCTCACAAATCAGATTCCCAGAACCTGGGAAGTTGCACAATTTTGGCAGAATTGAATGGGCCTCACTTTTTGAGTTTTAACTTGACTATCAAAACACTGCCTCTTACCAGCAATTTTTGTGAATCACAACTACTTAAGCCCAACCTCTCTTCTGACGGCAGTTTCCATTCTCAAACCTCTGACTTGAACAATTATCATGATATCTCTAACTTTTCCCAAATCAGCAGCCAGTCATACATCACCAGTTTATGGATGATGCTCTCCTTTTATAAGATCAAGTCACTGGTTGGAGAAAATGGCGGCTGAGTAGACAGATGCGTCTGGAGCTTTGTCGCTGGGCAGAGGGAGAGAGAGCGGCTGAGAGTCGCATTGGGAGTGTTTGTTGACAAGTTAAGAGTCAGTTATCCTCCAGGAGAAGGTGAGGGACTGCTGGGAGGGGCTCTCCTGGCCAGGCAGCCCCACTGCCATGGGGATTTTGTCTGCTGGAGCCACCAGCCGAATGCGAAGACCACGCCATCTTGCAGAGGGAGGTGGATGTCTGCGGCCATCTGAAGCCTGCTGCTGGGGCACCCATCAAGAAGCCAGGGACCCGGGGACCCAGAACACCACTCTCCAATCGGCGCAGACACACGGTGGAATCAGACATCCGCAGAGCACACGGAAAGGTCAGATTTCCCTGGGATAAGAGGGAGAAGGAAGTCTGAGGAGGTCTGAAAGCTGCAGCTGGCAGAGGCACCCACTGAGCAGGCAGAGACCCAGAGCACGGCTCTCCAAACAGTGCAGACACACGAGCAGCGGAATCAGAGATCCACATGGCACACGGAAAGGTCAGATTTCTTCAGGGATAGGATGAGGTATCCTACCCCCGCAGAACAGAGACTCGCACACTATGGGAACTAGGCTGCGGGAAAGCTGCATCTGGAGAGGTCCGAGGAGGTGGGCAGGGCGTGATCCCTAAGTGTGGAGGCAAACTCTTGGAGCTGTTGACAGAGGGGAGCTCTGGAAAATGACTCATTTTTTTCTGGGGCAGAGGGACAGCCTGGGAGTTATTACAGTATCCTGGCTGCAAAATTCCCACAAATTGGCTTTGAGAACCACAGAGTAGCAGGATCTGAGCACAGCCTAGAGAGGTCCTCTGCTTTGTTTCAGAGATCAATTCCGAAACATTGTCACCCAGTGGATGACACACAAATTGACTCTCGCATAACCACAAAAGAATAAAGAGATTAAAATACCAACAGGGGAACACAGGGAACTGCAATACCTTCCCTACTGGGAAACAGGAGTGCCAAGCAGAATAATAGTGGAAGTGAATGACCATTCTATTTCTTTTTTCTTTTTTTCTTTTTCCTTTTTAAAAAAAAAAATTTTATTTTTCATTTTTACATATTTTAATTAAATGACTATTTTTTTCTGCCTCAATTGAGTTTACCTTTTTAATTAATACATTTTTGTTTTAAACTAGTATTATTAATTACTACTAGTACTTTACCTTTTTGGAAAAAAACAAGTGTCATTTTGTTTTCTCTTTATTTTATTTCAGGATTAGAGTTTTACATTCTATTTTCATCTTTCCTTTAGCATAATTTTACTCCAACTAAACTCTACCTTTATGCCAACACTTTCCTCCTAACTTCCCCCATTTTGTTGTCTTGTTTCTCTTTCCCTTTTCCAACTTTAGATTCTCCCTATTCTTTCTCTTTACCCGGTTAAAATTTCACCCATTTTTATGTCTAATTTCAAATCCCCAACTATAAGTCAATACAAACCTCTCTCTTCTTGTCTTCACTAGCCAAAAAGTTGCTTTTTCTCTATGTCCTTTTGTTGCTACTTGCCTGAAAAGTGATTATATCGATTTTTTGAAATTTTTTGTGAGATTGTTTTAGTTTATTCTACTTGTTTTATTTTGCTTTTTGCTTGCTTTGTTTTTCCCTCTCTTTTCCCTCACCTCCCTCAATACCAATTGCTATTTGCAGCTTGTATTAATCTCTAGGTACTGGTTGCTGACTTTTATTGGGATTACTGACTGTTCTATTGGAGTTTATTCCTGACATCTATATTTTGTTCCCCTTTTCTCTCTATACGCTTTCTTTTCTCTCTGACTTTTTTCTCTTCCTCTTTTCTTCTCCTTTTTAATTTCTTATTTTATTTTTTTTTGTTCAATTTTTTTCTCGCTCTCCCAATTTGATTTTGGCATTTCTTTCTTTACTTTTTTCCTCATTTTCCTCTTCTTCTTTCTCTATTTACCCCTAATTCGTCGTTCATTGGTGGTCACCTTATTTGTGATTATTAACATCTTGTATACACTTCTACTCAGTGCTTTGTGTGCTGTACCTAGTCGTGTTGTAGTTTGTGCCTTTCAATCAATGTAGGAGAGAGAACTACATAACCAGACACCCGGAGAAGAAAGACCATGGGCAGAAAAAGAAGCAGAAAGGCAGGTTTCATCAGAAAAGGAAGTAAACGAATTAGAAGCAGAAATAAGCCTGCCAGAGAAAGAGTTCAAAGAAATGATCATACGGTAGATGAGAAGAACGGAAGACAAAATTGACAACCTGAGTAAGAGCCAAGAGGAAATGAAGAAGACCCAAGAGGAGATGAAGAAGCAGCAAGAAGAAATGCAGAAGAACCTAGAGGAGGTGCAGAATAAACAAGAAGAAAAGAAAAATGACATCACTGCTATAAAGAACTCAATAGAAAGCATCAAAAATAGACTAGAAGAAGCAGAGGACCGCATCAGTGAGCTAGAAGACACGGCAGGAAAAAATACCCAAGTTCAGCAGCCTCGAGAAAAAAAAAGTTAAAAAGCAAGAGGAGAGCCTAAGGGAACTTTGGGATAACATGAAACAAAACAACATCTGCATAATTGGGGTTCCAAAAAGAGTGGAAACTGAACAAGGATTGGAGAATGTGTTTGAAGAAATAATGACAGAAAATTTCCCCAATATAGGAAAGAAAAAAACCCACACAAATCCAAGAAGCTCACAGAGTCCCAAGCAAAATGAACCCCAACACACCGACACCAAGGAACATTATAATTAAATTGGCAAACACCGACGACAAAGTAAGAATCTTAAAAGTAGTCAGAGAGAAACAGAAAGTTACCTACAAAGGAACCCCCATAAGACTAGCTACTGACTTCTCAACAGAAACTCATCAGGCCAGAAGGGAATGGAATGAAATATACAAAGTCATGCAAAGGAAGGGTCTGAATCCAAGAATACTGTACTCTGCAACACTCTCAATCAAAATTGAAGGTGAAATCAAAAGCTTCACAGAAAAAAAAAGGACTAAGGGAATATATTACCTCCAAACCAACAATGCAAGAAATGTTAAAGGGTCTGCTGTAAGAAAAAGAAAGAGGAAGCAAAGAAGGAACTCAGGGGTAAGAACTAAAAATGGCAATAGATAAGTACTTATCAATAACAAATTTAAATGTCAATGGATTAAATGCTCCAATCAAAAGACATAGGGTAACCGACTGGATAAGAAAACATGATCCATATATCTGCTGTCTGCAAGAAACCCACCTCAGGAAAAGAGATGCACACAGATTGAGGGTGAAGGGATGGAAGATGGTATTTCAGGCAAATGGAAATGAAAAAAAAGCTGGGGTTGCAATACTTATATCTGACAAATTAGATCTCAAAGTGAAGGACATAACAAGAGATAAAGAAGGCAACAATGCAACAAGAAGAAATAACTCTGGTAAACATATACACAGCCAATATAGGAGCACCTAAATACATAAAAAAAACTCCTGGAGGGTATTAAGGGAGATATTGACAGCAATACAATCATAGTAGGAGACTATAATACCACACTGTCACCATTGGACAAATCCTTTAAACAAAAAATCAGCAAGAAACATCAATCCTAAATGACTCACTAGACCAGATGGAATTAATTGACATCTTCAGAAGATTTCACCACAAAGCCACAGAATATACATTCTTCTCCAGTGCACACGGGTCATTTTCAAAGATAGATCATATGTTGGGTCATAAGAAAAGTCTCGCAAATTCAACAAGATAGAAATCATATCAAGCATTTTCTCAGACCACAATGGCATAAAACTGGAAATCAACTATAATAAAAACAATAGAAAGAAATCAAACACATGGAGACTAAACAGCATGCTATTAAACAACGTTTGGGTAACCAGAAAGATCAAGGAAGAAATAAAAAACATCATGGCAACAAATGACAATGACAACACAAAAATACAAAATTTATGGGCCACAGTGAACACATTCTTGAGAGGGAAGTTCATAGCCCTACAAGCTTACTGCAAAAAACAGGAAACAATGGTAATAAATTACCTAACCCTACAACTCAAAGAGCTAGAACGAGAGCAACAAGAAAAGCCCAGTATACTCAGAAGGAAGGAAATAGTGAAGATCAGAGCGGAGATAAACAACTTGGAGACCAAAGAAACAATTCAAAAGATCAACAAAACAACAAGCTGGTTCTTTGAAAGGATAAACAAGATTGATGGACCTCTAGCCAGGCTCACCAAGAAGCAAAGAGAGAAGACCCAAATAAACACAATCAGAAATGAAAGAGGAGAAATAACAACAGACCCTGTGGAAATACAAGGATTGTTAAAAAATACTATGAACAACTCTATTGCAACAAATTGGACAACCTGTAAGAAATGGACATTTTCCAACAAAAATATAACCTTCCAAAACTCAATGAGGAGGAAGTCAAACATCTCAGTAGTCCAATAACTATGGAAGAAATTGAAGCAGTCATCAAAAAGCTTCCAGCAAATAAAAGCTCCAGACCAGATGGCTACACAGGAGAGTTTTACCAAACATTCAAGGTAGAATTAAAACCTATCCTCCTCAGACTATTCAAAAACATTCAAGAAAAAGGAATATTACCAAACACCTTCTATGAAGCCAGCATCACCCTAATACCAAAACCAGATAAAGACAACACAATGAAAGAGAATTACAGGCCAATATCCCTCATAAACATAGATGTCAAAATCCTCAACAAAATTCTAGCAAATGTGATCCAGCAGTACATCAGAAAGACCATACACCATGATCAAGCAGGATTGATCCCAGGAATGCAGGGATGGTACAATATCCGCAAATCAATAAAGGTGATGCATCATATAAGCAAATTGAGTGATAAAAATCACAGTCATATCAATTGATGCAGAAAGAGCATTTGACAAAATCCAACACCTTTTCTTGATAAAAACTCTCAGCAGAGTGGGAATAGAAGGAGCACACCTCAAAATCATAAAAGCCATATATGATAAACCTACAGCTAACATCGTACTCAATGGGCAAAACTAAAACCATTTCCCCTAAGAACAGGAACAAGACAGGGATGCCCACTCTCACCTCTCCTGTTCGACCTAGTACTGGAAGTATTAGCCATTGCAATTGGACAAGAAGAAGAAATAAAAGGAATCCAAATTGGAAAAGAGGAAGAAAGCTGTCCTTATTTGCAGATGACATGATACTGTACATAAAAAACCCAAACGACTCCATTTCAAAACTAATTGACTTAATTAATGAATTCGGCAATGTAGCAGGATACAAAATTAATGCTAAAAAGTCTGTGGCATTTCTATACACTAATAGTGAAATTACAGAAAGAGAAACTAAAAAAACAATCCCATTTACCATCGTACCAAAAAGATTAAGATACCTAGGAATAAAACTAACTTAAGAGGTAAAAGACCCATATGCAGAAAACTATAGGACACTGAAAAAAGAGATAGAGGAAGATGTTAACAGATGGAAGAGCATACCTGCTCATGGATTGGGAGAATCAACATCTTTAAAATGTCCATACTACCCAAAGCAATCTATAGATTCAACGCATTACCCATTAAAATACCAACGAGATATTTCACAGACCTACAAAAAATTCTTCATAGATTCCTCTGGAACAAAAAAAGACCACAAATAGCTACAGCAATTCTGAGAAAGAAGAATAAAGTTGGTGGGATCTTAATACCAGATTTCAAGCTATACTACAAAGCAACTGTTCTCAAAACAGCCTGGTACTGGCACAAGAACAGACATATAGACCAATGGAATAGAATAGAGAACCCAGATATCCATCCAAATAAGCTCAGCTGATATTTGACAAAGGAAGCATAAACATTCAATGGACCTAAGATAGCCTCTTCAATAAATGGTGTTGGAAAAATTGGACAGATACATGCAAAAAAAATGAAACTGGACCACCAACTTACACCAAATACAAAAATAAACTGAAAATGGATACAGGACTTAAACATATGCGGGAAACCATAAAAATACTAGACGAATCCACAGGCAGCACAATCTCAGATATATGCAGAGAGAACTTCTTCACTGATACTGCTCCAAAGGCAATGGAAGCTAAAGAAATATAAACAAATGGGACTACATCAAAATAAAAAGCTTTTGCACAGCAAAAGAAACCATCAACAAAACAACAAGAAAGATCACTGTGTGGGAGAACATATTTGCAAATGTTATCACTTATAAAGGTTTAATCTCCAAAATCTAAAGTCAAGGTATACAACTTAATAAAATGATGATAAACCAACCAATAAAAAAATGGGCAACGGATCTAAATAGAACCTTTTCAAAAGATGACAAAAGGAAGGCCAAGAGACACATGAAAACATGTTCAAAGTCATTAATCATCCGAGAGATGCAAATTAAAACGACAATGCTATACCATCTTACACCAATCAGAATGGCAATCATCAACAAATCAACAAATGACAAGTGTTGGCGAGGATGCGGAGAAAAGGGAACCCTAGTGCACTGTTGGTGGGAATGCAGACTGGTGCAGTCCCTGTGGAGAACAGTATGGAGTTTCCTCAAAAACCTAAAAAATGGATCTCCCATTTGACCCTGTAATCCCACTCTTAGAAATTTATCCTAAGAAATTACAAACACCAATCAGAAAGGATTTATGCACCCCTATGTTCATAGCAGCACAATTTACAATAGCTACAATTTGGAAACAGCCTAGGTGCCCGTCAGCAGATGAGTGGATCAGAAAACTGTGGTACATCTACACAATGGAATTCTATGCTGCCATTAAAAAGAAGGAACTCTTACCATTTGCAGCAACCTGGTTGAAACTGGAGAGCCTTATGCTTAGTGAAATAAGGCAGTCAATGAAGGAGAAGCATTACATGATCTCACTCATTTGTGGATAATAAAGAACACTATAAACTGATGAACAAAAGGATAGATACAGAGACAGTAAAGTTTCAAAGAGACTGTGAAATTACAGCAGGAAGATTAAAGTTAGGTGAGGTAGATAAGAGATCAATCAAAGGACTTGTATGCATGCATATAAGCATAACCAATGAACATAGACACTGGGGGGTTGGGGTATGCCTGGGAGGGATGGGGGGCAATGGGGAGATATGTATAAAAAATTAATAAAAATAAAGAAAGAAAACTATGGTACATCTACACAATGGAATACTATGCTGCCATAAAAAGAAGGAATTCTTACCATTTGCAGCAACCTGGATGGAACTGGAGAGCATTATGCTAATTTAAATTAGCCAGTCAAAAAAAAAAAAAAGATCAAGTCACTGATTGTTCATAACTCTGAACTTCTCCCATCTGATAAACTACATTAGAGATACACAATGTCATAACTACCAGTAGAGTTACTACCTTATGTGCTTATTTTTTGCAGTAATTTTAAAGGAGAAAGCGGCATTCTCTTCCACTTGATAGATTTGTCCTGGAAACTCTGAAGGTGGGAGGAGGCCACAGAGGTTGCTTGAAGTATATGGGAAATATAGTGGACCTCCAAAATGCACCAGTGAGCAAGTAGAAGCCAATGCAGACAGCTATGGAATCATTGGTTACTGAAGGTCATGAAGACACTTGTCTGTGTTAGTGCAAAGGAGAATGTGGAAGAGGATAGAAAGAAAACCTGAGTTGCCTCATCATTACTGAGAATAGTCTGTGAGCCTATCCAAAAGAGCCTTTAGAGAGCCCTGAAAATGTGAAGGCTGAATGAGGGAGAATGGAAACATGTAAAACATTAGGATATGATAGATAGATAGATAGATAGATAGATAGAGAGATGATAGATAGATGATAGATAAAAACATAGATACATATATAGATACATATATTACAGGTATATAGAAGTAATATATATATATAATTATAGCAACCAAAATTATAAGATAACTGAATAATATAATTAGATATATTGTTATGAATTTATATGTGTTTATTTAAGTTTAATTATATATATATACTAGAGGTCCAGTGGATGAAATCCATGCATGGAAGGGGTATCCCTCAGCCAAGCCTGTACCCTCTCCAATCTGGAACCCCTCGAGGGATGTCCAACTGACCGTTTAGACCTGATCCCTCTCACAATCCATGACTACTGGCTCCCAACTGCTTGCCTGCCTGCCTTCCTGATTGCCCCTAACTGCTTATGCCTGCCAGCCTGATCACGCCCTAACCGGTCCCCTGCCATCCTGATTGATGTCTATCTGTTCCCTTGCCAGCTTGTTTATCCCTAACTACCCTCCCCTGCAGGCCTGGTTACCCCTAACTGCCCTCCCCTGGAGGCTTGATCATTCCCAACTGCCCTCCCTTGTAGGCCTGGTCCGTCCCAGCTGCCATCTTCTGCTGGCCATCTTATGATGGCCATCTTGTGTATGCATGGGGGCAGGATTTTTTGACCACATGGGGGCAGCCATTTTGTGTGTTGGACTGACGGTCAATGTGTATATTACTCTTTTATTAGATAGGATAGAGGCCTGGTGCATGGGTGGGGGCCAGCTAGTTTGCCTTGATGGGTGTCCCAGATCAGGGTGAGGGGTTCCTTGGGGTGTGGGGTGGCCTGCGTGAGGGGCCTGTGATGGTTTTCAGGCTGGCCATGCCCCCCAGTGACCCAAGCAGAGGCCTGGTATTTGGGATTTATTTATCTTCTACAATTGAAACTTTGTAGCATTAAATGGAAGCCTAGGCCATCAAGCGCGGGCGGAAAGCTTAGTTTCCTCCATTGCTGGGGAAACCCAAACTCTCTCCTGCTCTCTGGCCACAGCCATCTTGGTTGGGTTTATTTGCATATTCTCTCCTAAGTAGCTTGTGGATGTAGTGGAGATTCAGTCAATTTACATATTATTCTTTTTTTTTTTAAATATATTTTATTGATTTTTTTACAGAGAGGAAGGGAGAGAGCTAGAAAGTCAGAAATATCAATGAGAGAGAGACATCGATCAGCCGCCTCCTGCACGCCCCACAGTGAAGATGTGCCCGCAAGCAAGGTACATGCCCCCTAGCAGAATCGAACCTGGGACCTTTCAGTCTGCAAGCCAATGCTCTGTCCACTGATCCAAACTGGTCTCGGCACATATTACTCTTTTATTAGGTAGCTATACATCTATTATCTCTATATATCTATAATCTCTGTATGTATGTCATAGAGAAGGGACAAAGAACCATGTGCTATGAATAGAGTGACTGAATAAAATTCTGTAAAAATGTATTATTGCTGAAACTGGTTTGTCTCAGTGGATAGAGCGTCGGCCTGTGGACTGAAGGGTCCTGGGTTCGATTCCAGTCAAGGGCATGTATCCTGGTTGCAGCACATCCCCATGAGGGGCGTGCAGGAGGCAGTTGATCGATGTACCTCTCTCATCGATGTTTCTGGCTCTCTATACCTCTCCCTTCCTCTCTGTAAAAAACTAATAAAATATATATTTAAAAAATGTATTATTATCATATCCTGTCAATACCTTTATCAAATCAATCATATTTGTGGAGAAATATTTCTTTTAATAGTTAGAGATCATTTATTAACATTTGATAATGCTCTTCCTACAAATTTAGCAAAATGAGTATCTTACCTAATAAAAGAGAAATATGCAAATTAACCATCACTCTGCTACACTTGCAGCCAATCAGAGTGAGTATGCAACTTAACCCAACAAAGATGGAGGTTAATTTGCATATGCAGACACAGAACAGTGTGAAGCCTGCTATGAGAGGAAGGGGGGCGACAGAGGGAGTTACTGGAGTGGTGCTCCAGATAGAAGCGAGGACTTGCAGGTTCCTGGCTGGAGTGGGGATTTACTTGCTCCTAGGTGGCTGGGAGTGATGCTATGGGCCTATTCTTGCATGAATATCGTGCAGCAGGCCTCTAGTTCGTTTATAAATTAATATTATTATTAAAAATAAACGAGCCATGATACTTTCTTTTGTTCCTCCCACCTACCTTGTTATGCATAGTTACTTAACCAAACCACTTAATCCATGTGACTTGTACTGGATCCTAATCATTGGATCATGGTAGTGAGCTGGAAACAGAAGTAGCCTCAGAAAATGTTAAAGACACTTCTAAGTGTTTGTGACAAAAAAATCAATTCCTAAAGATTTTTATTACAGTATTAACTTATCATTAATACTGTTCTATTTAGACAGGACAACCAAGATGTCTGCATAGGTAAATGCCTGAACTTGCTGCCTCACACAATCACATCAAAACTACAACTAAAAGACAAAATTAATATAATCCAGAACTACGAGAAGGCTGGCTGAATGGAAATTCTACAACTAGAAGGAAAGAGAAAAGTGCATTGAGTCTAATAAGAGGTGAGGATGTGTGGAAGTGTGGAGATACGGAGGCTGGCAACTGGGTACACTGTTGTCTTTTTCAATCAGGAGGGAAATACATGCTTCCAACTGATCTGAACTGCAGTTCTGGGTGAGATTCTGGGGACCCAGACTTATATGGGGAGAAACTGGCCTCTCAGGCATTGGGACAGGAATGTGAGGGTGGCTTTCTCTCAGAGGTACTTACAGTGATCATTGTACCTGCATGGTGCTGGGGGACACAGAGACCATGGGTGGGGTTGATGGGTAGCCATTGCTGTTTGCTCCACCTTGGTGATTCCCTTGGAAACTACCCCACCCAATATACAACCCCACCCAAGTTGTATGCAGAAGCTTTTGAATGGCCTGGCCTTTTGTAATCTAACTGTAGATGGATCAGAGAGTCACAGAGCTTCCAAAAGAAGACCCAAGGATCCACAGCAGCTTGCATTGTATCACAGCTGGGCTTCATCTGTACACCTCCAAACTCTAAACAAAGAGAAGGAATCTGCAGATCTTTCTGTAGATCCTCCTGGGTGGCCTCAGACAGTGGCTGACTTTGAACCTCCTTGGAGACCCAAAAGCCAGTGGTTAGAGTGAGACCATCCAGATTTCAACTCTTCAGATCAATAAGAGACACAATCAGAGAACAGACGAAGTGAGAGTCAAAGCTCCATTAAAGCAAGTCCTGCCACATAAGGGTGTCTCCAGTACAGAAGTTCTCCCATTGTAGACACAACTGGTCCTCACTGCCAATTGGCCTGGACGATAATTCCTCCCCGTGACACCAACAGCAATTAAGGCTTAACTTAACTACAACAAGAGTGTGCAAACAGTCCACAAAAGGGGGCACCAAGAGTGTCCATCTCAGGTAATTAGGGAGGCTGAGCCACTGAGCTTTATAGGACACCTAGCACACAAAGCCACTCTATCAACACAGAAAAGCAACCAAAATGCAGAGACAAAAAAAACAAAAACAGGCCACAAATGAAAGAAATGGAGGAAAGCAAACTACTGGAGATAGAGTTTAAAACCACATTTATAAAGTTGCTTAAGAATCTTATAGAAACCCCCAAGAAATATAGTAAGACCCTCAAGGATATGAAAAAAGACCAATTAGGAATTAACCATACTGAAATAAAGTATAAAATGCAGAGATCCAACAGCAGACTAGAGGATCTCAAGAATCAAGTCAAAGATTTGAAATATGAAGAAGCAGAAAACACCCAACTCAGGGGAAAAAAAAAAGAACTAAAAAATATGAAGATCGTGCAAGGAGCCTCTGAGACAACTTCAAATGTATCAACACCTTCATTATAGGGGTGCCAGAAGAAGAGAAAGAGCAAGGTATTGAAAAACTATTTGAAGAAATAATGACAGAAAACTTACCCTACTTGGTGAAAGAAATAGACTTACAAGTCCAGGAAGTACACAGAACATCAAACAAAAGAAATCCAAAGAGAATCACACCAAGACACATCATAATTAAGATATCCAGAGCCAAAGACAGAGAAAATATTAAAAACAAGAGAAAAACAGTTACCTACAAGAGAATACCCATACATAGGACTGTCAGCTGATTTTTCAGCAGAAACTATGCAGGCCAGATGGAAGTGGCAAGAAATATTCAACGTGATGAATGGCAAGAAGCTACAACCAAGATTACTCTACTCAGTAAAGCTATCATTTAGAATTGAAGGTCAGATAAAGAGCTTCACAGATAAGAAAAAAACTGAAGGAGTTCATCAACACCAAACCAGTATTATATGATATGCTGAAGGATATTCTTTAGGAAGAGAAAGAAGAAGAAAAAGGTAAAGATAAAAATGATGAGCAACAAAGTGACAACAAATACATATCTATCAACAAGTAAATCTAAAAATCAAGTGATGAGAATAAAAAATCTGATGAGAGGAATCCAAGATGGCGGCATAGGTAAACACCTACACTGCTGCCTTGCACAACAATTTCAAAACTACAGCTAAAAGACAGAACAGACATCATCCAGAACCACAGGAAAGCTGGCTGAGTGGAAGTTCTACAACTAGAGGGAAGGAAAGGGGCTCACAGAGACCCAGAGGAGCTGCAAAAAGCTGAGGTACTGAGACACGCGCGCTGAGAGAGCGGGTGCCAGAGCACCTGGCTGGTTTTCACTGGCGGGAGGGAAACTGAGACTCCCAACGGCATTGAACCCCTTATCTTACGACACTAAACCCCAGATCCAGCCGAAACTCATAGGGGAGGAGTTTGGACTGTGAAAAGGGAGAGGTGCACGGAAATTTAGGGGATTTGCAAAAGATCAAAGGCCTGGTGGCGTGCATGGCACTGCGCACAGGACAGATTGCTGATTGTGCCGCTGGCTTTCGCGAGTGGGCGGGAGACAGACCCTCCCAACCGTGCCACTTCTGACTCCATTAAGCCCTGTTTCGGGCGAAACTCTGGGGACCTAGACTCGTGTGGTCCTGGTGCGCAGGGAAACCGGAAAGGCAGCTGTCTAGAGGCACTGCAGGCTCGTGCACAAGGACCGCTCCAGCAATTACCCAGTCACGTGAGACTCAGGGGGTGTGGAGGGCAGGGCCGACTGGAAGACAAGGCGGTCCCTTAAGCCCTGACACTCCACCCATCCCAAGCTCAACAGAGGCTTCAGTGGCTTTGCACGTCTGGTATCATAAAGCTGAATTCAACACAGAAGTTTCCCTGGCATAGTGAAAATGCTGAGACAAGGGAAGGGATCACAAACAAAAGAAATGGAGGGAAAAAAAACGACTGGATATAGAGTTCAAAACCACGCTTATAAGGTTTTTCAAGAATATGCTAGAAAAGTTGGATAAATTTAGTGAGACCCAAGAGGAGATAAAAAAGGACCAACTAGAGACACTGACTGAAATAAAAAATATTATACAGAGTCCTAACAGCAGACTAGAGGATGGCAAGAATCAAATCAAAAATTTGAAATATAAAGAAGCAGAAAACATTCAACTGGAAAAACAAGAAGAGAAAAGAATCCAAAAATGTGAAGATAATGTAAGGAGCCTCTGGGACAGCTTCAATTGTACCTACATCAGAATTGTGGGGGTGCCAGAAGAAGAGAGAGAGCAAGATACTGAAAACCTGTTTAAAGAAATAATGACTGAAAACTTCCCACATCTGGTAAAAGAAATAGACTTACAAGTCCAGGAAGCACACAGAACCCCAAATAAAAGGAATCCAAAGAGGACCACACCAAGACACATCATAATTAAAATACCAAGAGCAAAAGAGAAAGAGAGAATATTAAAAGCAGCAAGAGAAAAACAGTTCATTACCTACAAGGGAGCACCCATACGACTGTCAGCTGATTTCTCAACAGAAACGATGCAGGCCAGACGGGAGTAGCAAGAAATATTCAACGTGATGGTTCAGCAAGAGCCTACAACCAAGAATAATCTATCCAGCAAAGCTATCATTCAGAATTGAAGGGCAGATAAAGAGCTTCACAGATAAGAAAAAGCTAAGGGAGTTCATCAACTCCAAACCAGTATTATATGAAATGCTGAAAGGTACTCTTTTAGAAGAGGAAGAAGAAAAAGGTAAAAGACAAAAATTATGAACAACAAATACACATCTATCAACAAGTGAATCTAAAAATTAAGTGAATTAAAAATTTGATCAACAGAATAAACTGGTGAATATAATAGAATCAGGAGCACAGAAAGGGAGTAGACTGATAATTCTCAGGAGGACAAAAATCATAAAGCATCAAACAGACTGTGAAATTACAGCAGAAAGATTAAAATTAGGTGAGGTAGATAAGTGATCAATCAAAGGACTTGTATGCATGCATAGAAGCATAACCAATGATCACAGACACTGGGGGGGTTGTTGTATGCCTGGGAGGAAGGGGGTTAGAATGGGGAGATATGTATAAAAAATTAATAAAAATTAATAAAAAAATTAAAAAATAAAAATAAATAAATTTTAAAAAATCTGATGAATGAACTGGTGAGTATAATAGAATCAGGGGCATAGAAAGGGAGTGGACTGACAATTTTCAGGGGGAAAGGGGTCGGGGGTGCAGGAAGAGACTGGACAAAAATCATACACCTTTGGATCAGGACAGTGGAGGGGGTAAGAACAGAGAGTGGGGTAGGAACTGGGTGGAGGGGAGCTAACGAGGGGAAAAAGAGGAACAACTGTAATAAACTGAACAATAAAGATTTATTTTAAAAATAGTGTTCCATTTATAATTGAGAGAAATGAGCATTTAACGTGAAGTTTTGCCCTGTGAGGTAATACTAGATAATAGGCTGTGTGATGGTATCTTCCCTTTATCTCTTCCTTGTAAGTCACACATTTGTGCATATCACATCAACTCTGCCATTCTCCCTTTTAACAATTGTGTAAACATATGGATTGTTGAAGTCTAAATAGAGAAGTGTTTGATTATTTCAATTTTAAGATCTCATGATGTTGAGAGTCAGCAGAGTAGAAATATCCATAAAAATCAAAGCATTGATGGAAACATTGATGCTTTGGTTTCCATTGATGGAAAATTTTTATATAAAAATTTTCAGATAAATATGAAATATCGGTCTATATGAAATGCAAGCTAGAATGCATTTCTATGTCAGATGCATGGAACACATGGCGGAGTACTGTGTACCCTAAACTACAACTTGGAAGTCCCAAGCCAAATTTTATTTAATTAACAAATAAAATTTCTATATTTTAACATAAGCAAAAACAGGATCCAAGGACACAGTGCAATGGGAAGAGACTGCTTTTTTTATTAGCAGGAGTGCTAATATTCCCAAAAGAGAACAAAGACAACCTTTTCCTGGATGCTAAAGTTGTGTTCCTCATTCAAAACGGACCTCAATTGGTAGGGGTCACAGTGGAGCACTCACTCTACACCTGATTAGGGTGACTAGGACAAGTTCCATCCACCCCAATAACCTAAATTGGAGTCATTTATCAGAATATTGCTTAATCTTAGATCACTCCGTTACAGGCACGAGGTTCCCTAAGATGGAACTTGGGAGGAAAAGGCAGGAAAATGTTGACAGAATTTATTGAGCTTATGCTGGAGCACAAGGGAGGAGCACAGAGAAGAGGCAGGTGCTCTGAACAGACTCTGCCTAGTTGCTGCTGTAAGCTGGGGACAGAGTGGGCTTGCACTAAAGATGGGCTTTTTGAAAAAGATGGATTTCCAGAATTTTCTCCATGAGGGTTGGAGAAGTAAGTGGTAGGAAGGGAGATATAATTCTGCATTCTTTTAAGCAGGCATTGAGGGGGTGGAGACATTTTGCATTAGCTTATCTGATGTCCCTGGCAGCCTTGGGATCTGGCAAGGAGTGGTGGGATGGCACTAGTGCTAAGGTTTTTCTTATCACTTGTCCATGGGATCCCTGGGCTCAGGTCCCTGTGCTGTCTCAACTCCTAAGGTGTTTTACAACCTACTTTGTGAGAAAATATATGGACACAATACAAAGGTTGTATATTAGTAGGAATCTATATATAAATATATAAAAGCAACCAGAATAACGGAACAACCAGAAGAGCCAGTAGCTATGATGCACACTACAGCAGCCAACTGGCCTGATCAGGGTCCAATTAATTCCCCCAACTTCCCTTGGCTCCTCCCCCCAGCCAGCCTTACCCCTTTATGGCCCCAATCAGGGCAGGCCAGCCAGACCCCACATGAATTCGTGCACCAGGCCTCTAGTATTCTATAAAACTCTCTTCTGAAAAATGAAAACCTGATACTAATAGTTTAAGCACAGACTACTATATTTCCTTCCATAATTGAAAAAAAATTGTTTTAAAATATGTCTAGGT
>JAAGEH010002534.1:45541237-45570864 GCA_011751065.1 Lasiurus cinereus | reverse complement strand
ATTAATACCCAACTCCTGAGGTCCAACCTATCCTGAAATAGGACAAGCAGTGAGGCAGAAGGGAACCCACTGTCTTCTTCATTGCTGATATGTAATGTGATTTTTATTTGAACATAATTGACTTTCCAAATACACAAAAATGAACAAAGAAAGAAAGAAACAGAATTAGACTAACTTACCCTGCAAAGCTGGCAGTACCAAACCAGAGTGGAGCTAGTTTCCCTCATGGGGCCCCACCCCTGACATGCTTTCACACATGGAGGAAAAGAGGAAAGCATGCTCCCTAGAGGCAGCTCACTTCAAGAGAAAGGGAAGAAGTTGTGATTCTTCCTTCACTGCAGAGAAATTAGTGAGGGGGTGAGGGCCAAGAGTGATAGTCTCCAGGGAAGAATCCATCCTTTCTTAAAAACCCAAGTGGAATATTAGGTACAATTCAGATGACCCACCCCACCCAATGGGAAAGAACAGAATGGAGCATATTATGTATGTGCAGTTCATGGAGGGAACCTTGAAATATTTCCTATCACTTAGATAAGATTGGCCTACACTTCAAGATCAATAGACAATTGGTCAAATATGAGTATTCTAATCCCAATCAGACAGAGAATTTCCAAAGAAAAGGTTTGAATGAAGAGATATGCCTTTCAAAGGGTTAGTCATTGTTGAAAAGAATTTTGAGAAAACAAATACTGACTAATCCTACCCAGAAAGAGTCTTTGAGAGCTTGACAGTGCTTCACTTATAGACTTAATTGCAGGAAAGGGGTAATCCCAATTGTAAATGAGATACATCAGATTATTATTGCATAATGCAACTAAATATTCAAATATCCCATCTACTTTTTCTTATTCTAAACCATAATGAGCAAAGCCACATTTTATTTTATTTTATTTTATTTTAATTTTTATTAATTTTTTATACATATCTCCCTATTGCCCCTCCTCCCTCCCAGGCATATCCCAACCCCCCAATGTCTATGTTCATTGGTTATGCTTACATGCATGCATACAAGTCCTTTGATTGATCTCTTATCTATCTCACCTAACCTTGATCTTCCTGCTGTATCTACTCTTTTGTTCATCAGTTTATAATGTTCTTTGTTATCCAAAAATGAGAGATCATGTGATGCTTCTCCTTCATTGACTGCCTTATTTCACTAAGCATAAGGCTCTCCAGTTCCAACCAGGTTGCTGCAAATGGTAAGAATTCCTTCTTTTTAATGGCAGCATAGAATTCCATTGTGTAGATGTACTACAGTTTTCTGATCCACTCATCTGCTGACGGGCACCTAGGCTGTTTCCAAATTGTAGCTATTGTAAATTGTGCTGCTATGAACATAGGGGTGCATAAATCCTTTCTGATTGGTGTTTGTAATTTCTTAGGATAAATTTCTAAGAGTGGGATTACAGGGTCAAATGGGAGATCCATTTTTAGTTTTATGAGGAGACTTCATACTGTTCTCCACAGTGGCTGCACCAGTCTGCATTCCCACCAACAGTACACAAGGGTGCCTTTTTCTTCGCATCCTCGCCAACACTTGTCATTTGTTGATTTGTTGATGGTTGCCATTCTGACCATAAGATGGTATCGCATTGTCGTTTTAATTTGCATCTCTCGGATGATTAATGGCTTTGAACATATATTCATGTGTCTCCTGGCCTTATTTCTATCGTCTTTTGAAAAGGTTCTATTTAGGTCCGTTGCCTATTTTTTTATTGGATCGTTCATTTCCCTTTTATTAAGTTGTATAAGTTGCCTGTAGATTTTGGAGATTAAACCTTTATCAGTGATAAAATTTGCAAATATGTTCTCCCATACAGTGATCTTTCTTGTTGTTTGGTTGATGGTTTCTTTTGCTGTGCAAAAGCTTTTTATTTTGATGTAGTCCCATTTGTTTATTTTTTCTTTAGCTTCCATTGCCTTTGGAGCAGTATCACTGAAGAAGTTCTTTCGGCATGTATCTGAGATTGTGTTGCCTGGGATTCCTCTGGAATTTTTATGGTTTCCCTTCTAATGTTTAAGTCCTATATCCATTTTGAGTTTATTTTTGTATTTTGAGTAAGTTGGTGGTCCAGTTTCATTTTTTTGCATGTATCTGTCCAATTTTCCCAACACCATTTATTGAAAAGGCTATCTTGGCTCCATTGAATGTTCATGCCTCCTTTGTCAAATATCAGTTGATCATAGTGGTTTGGGTGGATATCTGGGTTCTCTATTCTATTCCATTGGTCTATATGTCTGTTCTTGTGCCAGTTCCGGGCTATTTTGAGAACAGTTGCTTTGTAGTATAGCTTGAAATCTGGTATTGAGATCCCACCAACTTTATTCTTCTTTCTCAGAATTGCTGTAGCTATCAGTGGTCTTTTTTTGTTCCAGATGAATCTATGGAGAATTCTTTGAAGGTCTGTGAAATATCTCGTTGGTATTTTAATGGGTAATGTTTTGAATCTGTAGATTGCTTTGGGTAGTATGGACATTTTAAAGATGTTGATTCTCCCAATCCATGAGCAGGAATGCTCTTCCATCTGTTAACATCTTCCTCTATCTCTTTTTTCAGTGTCCTGTAGTTTTCTGCATATAGGTCCTTTACCTCTTTAGTTAGGTTTATTCTTAGTATCTTAATCTTTTTGGTGCGATGGTAAATGGGATTGCTTTTTTAGTTTCTCTTTCTGTAATTTCACTATTAGTGTATAGAAATGCCACAGACTTCTTAGCATTAATTTTGTATCCTGCTACATTGCCAAATTCATTAATTAAGTCAACTAGTTTTGGAATGGAGTCCTTTGGGTTTTTTATGTACAGTATCATGTAATCTGCAAACAAGGACAGCTTTACTACCTCTTTTCCAATTTGGATTCCTTTTATTTCTTCTTCTTGTCTAATTGCAATGGCTAATACTTCCAGTACTATGTCGAACAGGAGAGGTGAGAGTGGGCATCCCTGTCTTGTTCCTGTTCTTAGGGGAAATGGTTTTAGTTTTTGCCCATTGAGTATGATGTTAGCTGTGGGTTTATCATATATGGCTATTATGATGTTGAGGTATGATCTTTCTATTCCCACTTTGCTGAGAGTTTTTATCAAGAAAGGGTGTTGGATTTTGTCAAATGCTTTTTCTGCATCAATTGATATGACTATGTGATTTTTATCGCTCAATTTGTTTATATGATGCATCACCTTTATTGATTTGCGGATATTGTACCATCCCTGCATTCCTGGGATCAATCCTGCTTGGTCATGGTGTATGATCTCTCTGCTGTACTGCTGGATCACATTTGCTAGAATTTTGTTGAGGATTTTGGCATCTATGTTCATGAGAGATGTTGGCCTATAATTCTCTTTCATTGTGTTGTCTTTATCTGGTTTTGGTATTAGGGTGATGCTGGCTTCATAGAAGGTGTTTGGAAGTGTTCCTTCTTCTTGAATGTTTTTGAATAGTCTGAGGAGGATAGGTTTTAATTCTTCCTTGAATGTTTGGTAAAACTCTCCTGTGTAGCCATCTGGTTTGGGGCTTTTATTTGCTGGAAGCTTTTTGATGACTGCTTCAATTTCTTCCATAGTTATTGGACTACTGAGATGTTTGACTTCCTCCTCATTGAGTTTTGGAAGGTTATATTTTTGTTGGAAAATGTCCATTTCTTACAGGTTGTCCAATTTGTTGCAATAGAGTTGTTCATAGTATTTTTTAACAATCCTTTGTATTTCCACAGGGTCTGTTGTTATTTCTCCTCTTTCATTTCTGATTGTGTTTATTTGGGTCTTCTCTCTTTGCTTCTTGGTGAGCCTGGCTAGAGGTCCATCAATCTTGTTTATCCTTTCAAAAACCAGCTTGTTGTTTTGTTGATCTTTTGAATTGTTTCTTTGGTCTCCAAGTTGTTTATCTTCGCTCTGATCTTCACTATTTCCTTCCTTCTGAGTATACTGGGCTTTTCTTGTTGCTCTCGTTCTAGCTCTTTGAGTTGTAGGGTTAGGTAATTTATTTCCATTGTTTCCTGTTTTTTGCAGTAGGCTTGTAGGGCTATGAAATTCCCTCTCAAGACTGCTTTCACTGTGGCCCATATATTTGTTTTGTTGTGTTGTCATTGTCATTTGTTGCCATGATGTTTTTTTATTTCTTCCTTGATCTCTCTGGTTACCCAGTCATTGTTTAATAGCATGCTGTTTAGTCTCCATGTGTTTGATTTCTTTCTATTGTTTTTATTATAGTTGATTTCCAGTTTTATGCCATTGTGGCCTGAGAAAATGCTTGATATGATTTCTATCTTGTTGAATTTGTGAGACTTTTCTTATACCCAACATATGATCTATCTTTGAAAATGACCCGTGTGCACTGGAGAAGAATGTATATTCTGTGGCTTTGTGGTGAAATCTTCTGAATATGTCAATTAATTCCATCTGGTCTAGTGAGTCATTTAGGAATGATGTTTCTTTGCTGATTTTTTGTTTAAAGAATTTGTCCAATGGTGACAGTGGGGTATTAAAGTCTCCTACTATGGTTGTATTGCTGTCAATCTCTCCCTTAATACCCTCCAGGAGTTTTTTTTATGTATTTAGGTGCTCCTATATTGGGTGCGTATATGTTTACCAGAGTTATTTCTTCTTGTTGCACTGTTGCCTTCTTTATCTCTTGTTATGTCCTTCACTTTGAGATCTAATTTGTCAGATATAAGTATTGCAACCCCAGCTTTTTTTTCATTTCCATTTGCCTGAAATACCATCTTCCATCCCTTCACCCTCAATCTGTGTGCATCTCTTTTCCTGAGGTGGGTTTCTTGCAGACAGCAGATATATGGATCATGTTTTCTTATCCATTCGGTTACCCTATGTCTTTTGATTGGAGCATTTAATCCATTGACATTTAAATTTATTATTGATAAGTACTTATCTATTGCCATTTTTAGTCCTTACCCCCGAGTTCCTTCTTTGCTTCCTTTTTCTTTTTCTTACAGCAGACCCTTTAACATTTCTTGCATTGCTGGTTTGGTGGTAATATATTCCCTTAGTCCTTTTTTTTCTGTGAAGCTTTTGATTTCACCTTCAATTTTGATTGAGAGTGTTGCAGGGTACAGTATTCTTGGATTCAGACCCTTCCTTTGCATGACTTTGTATATTTCATTCCATTCCCTTCTGGCCTGATGAGTTTCTGTTCAGAAGTCAGTAACTAGTCTTATGGGGGTTCCTTTGTAGGTAACTTTCTGTTTCTCTCTGAATGCTTTTAAGATTCTTACTTTGTCATCGGTGTTTGCCAATTTAATTATAATGTGCCTTGGTGTCGGTTTGTTGGGGTTCATTTTGCTTGGGACTCTGTGAGCTTCTTGGATTTGTGTGGGTTTTTTCTTTCCTATATTGGGGAAATTTTCTGTCATTATTTCTTCAAACACGTTCTCTAATCCTTGTTCAGTTTCCACTCTTTCTGGAACCCCAATTATGCAGATGTTCTTTTGTTTCATGTTATCCCAAATTTCCCTTAGGCTCTCCCCTTGCTTTTTAACTTTTTTTTCTCGAACCTGCTGTACTTGGGTATTTTCTCCTGCCGTGTCTTCTAGCTCACTGATGCGGTCCTCTGCTTCTTCTAGTCTACTTTTGATGCTTTCTGTTGAGTTCTTTATAGCAGTGATGTCATTTTTCTTTTCTTCTTGTTTATTCTGCACCTCCTCTAGGTTCTTCTGCATTTCTTCTTGCTGCTTCTTCATCTCCTCTTGGGTCTTCTTCATTTCCTCTTGGCTCTTACTCAGGTTGTCGATTTTGTCTTCCATTCTTTTTATCCACTTTATTATCATTTCTCTGAACTCTTTCTCTGGCAGGTTTATTTCTTCTTCTAATTCATTTACTTCCTTTTCTGAGGAAACCTGCCTTTCTGTTTCTTTTTCTGCCCATGGTCTTTCTTCTCCGGGTGTCTGGTTATGTAGTTCTCTCTCCTACGTTGATTGAAAGGCACAAACTACAACACGACTAGGTACAGCACACAAAGCACTGAGTAGAAGTGTATACAAGATGTTAATAATCACAAATAAGGTGACCACCAATGAAAGACGAATTAGGGGTAAATAGAGAAAGAAGAAGAGGAAAATGAGGAAAAAAGTAAAGAAAGAAATGCCAAAATCAAATTGGGAGAGCGAGAAAAAAAATGAACAAAAAAAAATAAAATAAGAAATTAAAAAGGAGAAGAAAAGAGGAAGAGAAAAAAGTCAGAGAGAAAAGAAAGCGTATAAGAGAGAAAAGGGGAACAAAATATAGATGTCAGGAATAAACTCCAATAGAACAGTCAGTAATCCCAATAAAGGTCAGCAACCAGTACCTAGAGATTAATACAAGCTGCAAATAGCAACTGGTATCGAGGGAGGTGAGGGAAAAGAGAGGTAAAAAACAAAGCAAGCAAAAAACAAAATAAAACAAGTAGAATAAACTAAAACAATCTCACAAAAAATTTCAAAAAATTGATATAATCACTTTTCAGGCAAGTAGCAACAAAAGGACATAGAGAAAAAGCAACTTTTTGGCTAGTGAAGACAAGAAGAGAGAGGTTTGTATTGACTTGTAGTTGGGGATTTGAAATTAGATATATAAATGGGGTGAAATTTTAACCAGGTAAAGAGAAAGAATAGGGAGAATCTAAAGTTGGAAAAGGGAAAGAGAAACAAGACAACAAAATGGGGGAAGTTAGGAGGAAAGTGTTGGCATAAAGGTAGAGTTTAGTTGGAGTAAAATTATGCTAAAGGAAAGATGAAAATAGATGTAAAACTCTAATCCCGAAATAAAATAAAGAGAAAACAAAATGACACTTGTTTTTTTCCAAAAAGGTAAAGTACTAGTAGTAATTAATAATACTAGTTTAAAACAAAAATGTAATAATTAAAAAGGTAAAATCAATTGAGGCGGAAAGAAAAACATAGTCTTTTAATTAAAATATGTATAAATGAAAAAAAAATTTTTTTAAAGGAAAAAGAAAACAAAATAGAATGGTCATTCACTTCCACTATTATTCTGCTTGGCACTCCTGTTTCCCAGTAGGGAAGGTATTGCATTTCCCTGTGTTCCCCTGTTGGTGTTTTAATCTCTTTATTCTTTTGTGGTTATGCAAGAGTCAATTTGTGTGTCATCCACTGGGTGGCAATGTTTCAGAATTGATCTCTGAGACAAAGCACAGGACCTCTCTAGGCTGTGCTCAGATCCTGCTACTCTGTGGTTCTCAAAGCCAGTTTGTCAAAGCCACGTTTTAATTATTAGAATGCTATGAAAAGAGAATGTGGTGAACATACTAACATGAATATATTAGTCCTTTTCCAAATGTATTATATTTCTTATTGCAAGTTAATCAATTTTTTTTTTTCCATTCTATGCCTCCTTTGCTTATGAAGTTGGAGACGGAGTGTTTACGGTGTTAGTCAGACCCTAGAAAGGCCCACCCTGACCTTTATTTCCCGGTATTACTGCCCTTGAATAGGTCCTCTCACATTAACAAAGAGCTGGACTGAGTGACCAACAGAATATAGTGTAAACTAGAGGCCTGGTTCACAAAAATTTGTGCATCGGGAAAGTCCCTCAGCCCAGCATGTACCTTCTCACAATCTGGGACACCTCGGGGTTCTCCTTCTCCAGGCTGCAGGCAGCTGGCCCCATCCCTCTGCTGCCACTGCTTGCCATCTGTGCAGTGCTTCCCTCCATCCCCTGCCACTGGTGGCCTCCCTCTGCAGGCAACAGGCAGGGGCAATGGTTTGGCTGGTCTGGGCCTCCCTCTTTCTTTCCTAGGGGTCAGAGCCAACCCTGTGAGAGTCTGTCTACCTACCTAATCACCCCTAACCACTACTCTGCCTACCTGGTCACCCCTAACCGCTGGTCTGCCTACCTGATCACCCTAAACATTGGTCTGCCTACTTGATCATTCCTAACCTTTCTGCCTGCCTGCCTGCCTGATTTTCCCTTACTGCTTGTTGATGGCGGGGCAAGAACTGACTTCCAGAGTTTTTATATATTAGGATGACAGCATATGGCTTCCAATACTAGGTCATAAAAGGCAATACCACTCTACCTTGGTCTTTTGGATCCCTCCCTCAACCAGTTGCTATGATGCATACTGACCACCAGGGGACAGATGCTCCAACTGGTAGGTTAGCTGTACAGATACTCAAGCAACACCAAAGAGAGATATACATGGAGAGAAAAAGTAAAAACCAACACCAACCTACCAGTCATACCAGCATGTATCGGTCACACTGGAAGTAGGTCCTTCAGCTTAATTCCAGCCTTCAGATGACTATAGCAACTGTTGCCATTGGACTGTATTTTCACAAGAGACTCTAAGCCAAAATCTCTCAGAGGAATCATTCTCAAGTTCCATAGGAACCATGAAAAGTAATAAATCAATATTCTTGTTTAAGCCATTAAATTGTTGATTGATTTTTTAAGGGCTCAGAAGTCTTAAATTTATTTATTTATTGTGGGTTTTTGTGATTGTTTTTTAAAATCTTTATTATTGAGAGTATTACAGATGTCCCCTTTCTTCCCTCGATGCCCTCCTCCACCTGGCTGCCACCCTGCTCCAGGCCTTCACCCCCCTATTGTCTGTGTCCATAGGTAATGTAGAGATGCATATAAAATCTTTGGTTATTCTTTTTCAGTTCCAACCTCCTTCCTCCTTTCCTCTGAAATTCATTAGTCTTTTCCCTGTTTTCATGCCTCTGATTTTCTTTTATTCATACATTTATTTTGTTCATTGGATTTCTTGTTTGCTTATTTTTATATTCATTTATTGATAGATATGTATTTATTGCCATTTTATTGTTTCTATTTCTTTTCTTTTCTTTTCTTTTCTTTTCTTTTCTTTTCTTCTTTCTCTTCTACCCCTTCTTAAAGAATACACTTCAACATTTCATATAACACTTGTTTGGTGGTGATGAACTCCTTTAGCTTTTTCTTGTCTTTGAAGATCTTTATCTGACCCTCAATTCTAAATGATAGCTTTGCTGTGTAGAGTAATCTTGGTTGTAGGTCTTTGCTATTCATCACTTTGAATATTTCTTGCCACTTGCTTCTGGTCTGCAAAGTTTCTCTTAAGAAATCAGTTGTCAGCTATATGGGCTCTCCCTTATAAGTAACTGATTGCTTTTAAGATTATCTCTTTTCAAAAATCTTTTACATTTTAATTATGATGTGTGTTGGTGTGGGCCTCTTTGGTTTCTCTTTGGTTGAGACTCTCTGTGCTTCCTAGACTTATAAGTCTAATAGAGGCTTTGTACATGAATTCATGCACATTGAAAGGAAATTAATTAGAAGAAATATTTTAGCGGCCTGGGAGGGAGTGTGAGAAGTTGGCTCCAGGGAATGTCTGGCCCATCTTAACCAGTCCCATCTGGGATGATCAGGGCTGGTCCGCTGGGGAGACACCATGGGAAGTAGGCCAGCCAGGAAGGGACTGTAGGTGGACTCCAGGGCATGTCCGGCCCATCTCACCCAGTCCTGATCAGATGGATCTCAGCAGCAAGCTAACCTACCAGTCGGATTATCTTGCCCCTAGTGGTCAGTGCTCATCATAGCAACTGATCAAATGGTTGACCATTTGGTTGGGCAGTTAGCATATTAGGCTTTTATCCTATATATATGATAAAAGCCTAATATGCAAATTGACAGGCACTCCAACACACAAGATGGCTGCCTCCATGTGGTCGAAGATGACCATTCCCATATAGACACAAGGCCAGCAGGGGAGGGCAGTTAGGGGTGATTGGGCCAGCAGGAGAGGGTAGTTGGGGGTGACCAGGCCTGCAGGGGAGGGTAGTTAGTTGGCAACCAGGCCAACAGGTAAGGGCAGAGAGGGGCAATTGTTTCCACAAAGGAGCAGTTAGGGGTTGATCAGCCTGGTAGGGGAGTGGTTAGGGGTGATCAGGCTGGCAGGTAGAAGCATTTAGGGTAGTGGTTCTCAACCTTTCTAATGCTGCGACCCTTTAATACAGTTCCTCATGTTGTGGTGACCCCCAACCATACTTCATAGCTGTAATTTTGCTACTGTTATGAATTATAATATAAATACCTGTGTTTGCTGATGGTCTTAGGCGACCCCTGTGAAAGTGTCGTTCAACCCCCTAAGGGGTTGCGACCCACAGGTTGAGAACCACTGGTTTAGGGGAAATCAGACAGGCAGGAGAGCAGTTAGGAGCCAGGAGTCCTGGATTGTAATAGGGGACCCAGATTGGAGAGGGTGCAGGAACCTTCCGTGCACAAATTTTGTGCACCAAGCCTCTAGCATATATAGAGTTCTTTCACCAGGGAGAGGCAGTTTTCTGTCATTATTTTTTCAAATACGTTTTCAAAATCTTGCTCTCTCTCTCTTCTCCTTCTAGCACCCCCATAATGATAATGTTGGTACATTTGAAGTAGTCACTTATATTATCTTCATATTTTTGGATTTTTTTTCTTTTTGGCAATTGATTTTTCGAGCAGCATTAGGTAAATAATATGATGAATGCACTGTTTTCAAATATAAATCCCTCTCGATTATAAGCAGTTATTACTTACTAGCTTTTATTTAAATAGTTCTATCTGTTTCTCTAACTTGTTTGGCTCAGTGGATAGAGCATTGGCCTGTGGAATGCAGGGTCTTGGGTTTGATTTCCACCAAGGGCACATGTCCAGGTTTCAGGGTTGATCCCTAGTGTGGGTGTGCAGGAGGCAGCCAATCAATGATCTCTCTCATCATTGATATTTCTATCTCTGTTTCCCTCTCTTTTCCTCTCTGAAATCAATAAAAAATATATTCAATAAATAAATAAATAAATAGTACTATCTCTATATAGGAAATGTTCTAAACTATTACAGATATGTAGATATAAAAACTCATTTAGTTAGTCCCCAAATCAAACCAAATATCCCTATTTTATAAATGTAGAATATGGGACACAGAAAGTAACTTGGATATGGTGACACAGCTAAAAAACTTCAAAACCGGGATTCAACCCAGGGAAGTCTAGATTGAAGTACACATTCTTAACCACTAAGCTATCATAATTTTCTATACACAAAAATGAAAAACGAAATCAAAATTTCTGAGCCTCCCATTGCATGGAGAACTCACTATGCTGAATGCTCCTTTTCTATTTCATTGCATCTAGCTATTGAGCTTGCCTAGCAAGACCCAGGCCATCCTGAAAATTCAAGTAAATTGTGATGAGCCAGGTGTGACAGAGAAATACACAATGGAGGAAGAGAATGAATTATTTCTAATTATACCAGATGACTGCCAGGATATGGACATAAAGGACAGAAAAGGCAGAGAAAACTTTTTCTTTACAATGTGACAATATGTTCTTGACAGATGAAAGATAAAGTTATTATATTGATTTTTATTATATCTAATTTCCAACTTCATGATTATTATATCCCTGGTCACTCAGTGTTTCAGCAAAAAAAAATTGGTTTCTTGAAATGGCTGGTTAATTTTTCAAATTGTATATTTTTGCATGCCACTAATAGATCTGGCACACAGCTTATTAACTGTAATAACCCAGAAAACAGATGACCTTGCTTTAATTATTTGGTAATGTTCTTAAGCATAGCTGGCTATTTTGACAAAAATGGAACCTTTATTAAATTAGAAAATTGTGAAAATTACTGTCGTATCAACCACTTTTATTTTCTAAACATCTTTAATGTCGTATAAAATATGCAAATGTCATTTCTACCAAAACAGAAATTAAATGACTCAGTAAAGAAAACCAACATAGGAATGTATAATTAAACATGAGCATAATCTTGTGAAAACTGAAATTCCATTTTCATTTCATCTAAGAAGTATGAGTCAATCAAATAATAGATATATAATCTTATTTTATTCTATAAAATAAGCTATTAAAAAAAACAGTCAGTATCAGAGAAAATATTCTTTAAAAATTTTTTAAATTTATTTTAGAGAGAGAAAGGGAAAAAGAAAGAAAAAAATTTTAATGAGAGAGAGAAATACCAGTTTACTCCCTTCTGCCCACCCTGTACTGAGGATCAAGCCTGCAACCCAGACATGTGCCCTGACCAGGAATCAAACCAGTGACCTCCTGTTTCTTGGGTATATGCTCAATCATTGAGCAACTTCAGCAGCCAAAAAGGCCCCTAACTGCTTCTTCCTGACAGCCTGATCATTCCTTATCCACTCCCCTGCCAGCCTGATTGATGCCTAACTTCCCTCCCCTGCAGGCCTGGTCACCCCTAACTGCCCTCCATTTTAGTAGGCCTGGTCCCCTCCCCAAAAAATGCCCTTCCCTGCAGGCCTGGTCACCTCCAACTTCCCTCCTCTGCTGGCCTTGTCACCCATAACTGCCCACCCTGTACTGAGGATCAAGCCTGCAACCCAGATCTAAATTAAAGTCTATTCTGTTACTTATTAATGTATATTAAACACTGTGTATATTTGATATAATTGTTCACAACTGTTTGTTTTCCTGATGTAAAAGGATTATATTCCTAGCAGCTGTAGTGCCTGCTGTGGGAGAAGCATAAATCTCTACCTATTGATGTTAGTCTTTGTCATGTGATTTGATTCGTTCACTTCTATGTAAACAGATATTGTATTTGCCAAGTCTGAGTAGTAGCTTTAAAAGTCATTATGTTTCACAAGCTCCCTTGCTCTTTCCCCTCTGAAATTAGAATTGTGTGTTCTAAATAGGGATTGCTCCTTAACATAAAAGAGTAATATGCAAATTGACCATTACTCTAACACACAAGAGGGTTGCCCCATGTGGTCAAAGATGGCTGCCCCTATGTAAACATAAGATAGCCACCACAAGATGGCCAACAGGGGAGGACAGTTGTGAGCAATCAAGCCATGAAGGGAGAACAGTTGGGAGGGAACAAACCTGCAAGGAAGGGCAATTGGGGGTTATCAAGCCTGCAGGGGAGGGCAGTTATGGGTGACAAGGCCAGCAGAGGAGGGAAGTTGGAGGTGACCAGATCTGCAGGGAAGGGCATTTTGGGGGAGGGGACCAGGCCTACAAAAATGGAGGGCAGTTAGGGGTGACCAGGCCTGCAGGGGAGGGAAGTTAGGCATCAATCAGGCTGGCAGGGGAGTGGATAAGGGATGATCAGGCTGGCAGGCAGAAGCAGTTAGAGGCAATCAAGAAGGCAGACAGGTGAGCAGTTGGGAGCCAAATGGATCGGGCCTAAACGGGCAGTCGGACATCCCTTGAGGGTCTCAGATTGGAGAAGATGCAGGCTTGGCTGAGGGGCTCCCTGCCCCTGTGCACGAATTTCATGCACTGGACCTTTAGTAATCATATAATGTAAAGATAAAAATAGTTCTTATTGTAATTCACTGAGATTAGGGATTGAAACACACAGAGATAAGTTAAGAAAAATATACTGTCTTATCTATCCAATATAAATAAGAATCTTAGCCTTGAGTTCTTTATAATCCTCTGACTCAACTCATGTTGCTCATGTGGCTATCCTATATGAAAAGATCAAGAATCAAAAGGTGAAATGATTTTTCTAAGTCATACCACTGAGAGAGACAAAATGGCTATGGAATAGATGAATGTGTCCTGAGCTTTGTCCTGGAGTAAATAGGGTGAGCAATGGAAATTAGTGGAATTCAGCCAGAACTGGCAAAGGAGACACAGCTTGTGAGACAGTTTGCAGCCAGGAAGGGCAGAGGTCCCCTGGATAAAGGTGAAATCAAGGATCTAAGCAAGAGAGTCTGCCAGACCTCTGTGCCCAGAGGGTCAGGTAGAAGCTACAGGGTGCCAAGCCTCATCCCTCAGGAAAGGCAAAGCATCTGACTATGAAAAAAGGGTCCATGGGACTGATGGAAGTAGGAGATTTTGAACCTTGGAGTCTGGATTTTAGATCTGAGCTGAGGCAACCCTGAAGGGCAGCTGGACTGTGCAGTGCTGGCAAGAAAGAAGCTTTCAGGGTCACAGTCCCTCCTCGCACTGGGGCCTGTGCCTTTCTCCATTGAACCTAGTTCGTAGGACTTTTTGGATACTGACACTTACCTATGGATGAGGAGTGGGAGAAGGGGTGGAGTTGTGGAATCTGGGGAGAGTAGGCAGCCGTGCAGGAAAGGTGGTAGTGAGTCTGGTGCTGAGTCATACCTGAGTTGACATTTTCTCCTGAGAGATAGCCCCTCCCTCCAGTCTCCAGGCAACCAATATAGCCACACCCAAATCTCACCCTGAATAATACAAAAAAATCTGAATATTCTCCTAGGTCATAGGTACTGGCTTAAAGAAAAATCTTTAGTCCCAACACCAAAACTGAGAAACACTACAGTACAGATGATTGGAATCATAAGCCAGCCTAAGTAATGACACTTTACTTTATTCACTTTTATTTTTATTTTCCCTTTTTTGTTTTCTTCTATATTTTCCTGTTTTTGTTTGTTGCTTTATTTTCTATTTTCTCCCATTATTTTTCCATCACTATTTTTTTATTTGCTATTTTCAATTTTTAGGCCCTTTTTGAAATCTATATTTTATTTTTTGTAAATTTATTTTTTTCTTCACATTCTCATTCTTCTCATCCATTTATGCCTTTCTACTTCCTTAATACTAAATTGAGGACTGCCACATATTCATCCAATTCTTAATCTTATTTTCACTATATAAGCTAAACCTCTACAGATACTGCCCCAATCTTCTTTGCTGGCTCAGGACACTGGAACCATGTGAACAGCAGACATGTGAGCAGCCCGCTCCTGTCTAAGGAGCAGTAGGCCCACAAACAACTTACCACAGGTCTAAAAGCAGCAGCTTCACATGGCCTGCTTTTGTCCAAGGAACAGCAGTTGTGTGAGCAGCCAGTTACTTATCTGAGGAGCAACAACCACACAAGCAGCTCGCGACACCCAAGGAGCAGCAGCCGCTTGAGCAGCACATCCACTACTGAGGAGCAGCAGCTGTACACAGCCACACCCTGTACCTGTCTGAAGAGCAGTAGCTCTGCTGCATGAGCAGCCAGTCCCCTTCCAAGGAGCAACAGCTGTGCAAGAAGCCCACCCCCATCCAAGGAGCAGCAGTTGTGTGAATAGATTGTCCCTTTCCAAGGAGCAGCAGCCAAAGGAACCACATGCCCCCATCGGAGGAGTAGTACCTACATGAGCAGCCGACCTCTTTCTGAGGAGCAACAGATGCATGAGCCACCTACCCACTTCTGAGGAGCAGCAGCCACATGAGCAGTCTCTACCCATCTGAGGAGCAGCAGCCACATAAGCAGACTTCCCATATTCAAGGAGAAGTAGCCTGGTGCAGTCTGAGGAGCAGCACTCACACATAGCCAGCATCTGCCCAATGAGAAAGTTCTGGGTGAAAGCCCCGTCCCTATCCCAGGTGTATCAACAGCATCAGCAGCTCCCTCCCACGCAGGGAGCAGAAGCTGCATGAGCAGACTGCCCCCCTGTTTGAGGAGAAGCAAGTGAATAAGCAACCCCACATGTATGAGGAGCAGCAGCCCAGCAAGCTACCCACCCCTATCCAAAGAGCAGCGGAATCATGAGTGGCCATCCCATCTAAGCAACAGCAGCAGCACACAGCCAGCCAGCCAGCCCCCATCTAAAGAACATCAGCCACATGAGCAGTCCACCTTTGTCTGTGGAGCAGCAGACACATGAGCAGCTGACCTCTGTCCTAGGAGCAGCAGACATGAGCAACCCATCCCCATCCAAGGAGCAGCAACTTCATAATCAGCCTACTCCTTGTCCAACAAACAGTCATTATACAAGCAGCCTCCTTCACCAGCCAGAAGAGGCACCACTCATATGAACAGCACCCACCAGAGGAGCTGCTGCTAACTGAGAAGCAGCTGCTACCATGACCATCCGAAGAGCAACAGCAGCTAGAGGAACCACTGCCAACCAAGGACCAGCCCCTGCACAGCTCGACATCTAGATCAGTCAGTGAGCCCAAAACTGTGTAGACAAACATAACCCCAGAGGAAAGAAAAGGAGGAATCACCCAAAAAGCATCTATGTGAAACAGAGTCATGCAATATGTCAGAAAAAGAATTTAGACTAAAGGTCTAAGAGTTCATAAACAGGATGGAAGAAAAAATCAACTCCTTATGTAAGAATCAAGAAGAAATGAACAGTGATATAGCTGCAATTAAAAATACCATGGAAAGTAGACTAGGAGAAGCAGAGGACTGAATTATCAAATTAGAAGACAGGGAAGCAAAACACATAAAAACTTAATTGCAACTGGAGAAAAAAATTAAAAGACAGGAGGAGGAGTGCCAGAACAACAGGAAGAGGAACAAGGGTTATAAGACCTATTTGAAAAATAATGTCAGAAAACTTATCTGATGTGAGGAAGAAAAAAGTCACACAAGCATGGAGAATCCCAAACAGGATGAACCTGAAAATACCCACACCAAGACACATCATAATTATGATGGCAAATATTCAAGGCAAAGAGAGAAACTTAAAGGCTGGAAGAGAGAGATTGAAAGTCACACACAAGGTATCTCTCATTAGATTATCAAATGACTTCTCAACAGAAACACATCAGGCCAGAAAAGAATGGAATAAAATTTACAAAGTGATGCAAACCAAGGGACTGAATCCAAGAATACTCTATCCAGCAAGGCTATCATTCAAAATAGAAGGGGAAATAAGGAGCTTCACAAAGAAACACTAAGGGAGTTTATCACTACCAAGTCAGAAATGCATGAAATGCTAAAAGGCCTGGTGTAAAAAGAAGAAATAAAAAGGTAAGAAGGAACACAGACACAAAAAATAAAAATTAAAAAGATCACAAATAAGTACCTTTTAATAATAACTTTAAATGAAAATGGACCAAATGCTCCAATCAAAAGATATGGAGTGGCAGAATGTTTTAAAAAACAACAACCCATACACAGTATGGTGCTTCTACAAGAGACCCACCTCAGAAAAAGGGACTCATAAAAACTGTTACTCTATGTATTTTTTTTTAAATTAAATCTTTATTTTTCAGATTACTACATTTGTTTCTCTTTTTTCCCCTCCACAGGTCCCCTCCACCTGTCTCCCACCCATCCATCTACCCTTACCTCCACCCCATTGATGACTCCGTAGCTGTGATTTTTGTCCAGTCACTCCCTGTACACCCCTCCCCCCTTTCCCACTGAGAATTATCAGTCCACTCTCTTTCTGTGCTCCTGATTCTATTATATTCACCAGTTTATTCTGTTCATCAAATTTTTAATTCAATTAAATTTTAGAGACACTTGTTGATAGATATGTATTTGTTCATAATTTTTTATCTTTTACCTTTTTCTTCTTCCTCTTTTAAAAGAGTACCTTTCAGTATTTCATATAATCCTGGTTTGGAGTTGATGAATTCCTTTAGCATTTTCTTATCTGTGAAGCTCTTTATCTGCCCTTCAATTCTGAATGATAGCTTTGCTGGAGAGAGTATTCTTGGTTGTAGGTTCTTGCTATTCATCACGTTGAATATTTTTTGCCACTCCCGTCTGGCCTGCATCGTTTCTGTTGAGAAATCAGCTGATAGTCATATTGGTGTGCCCTTGTAGGTAATCAATTGTTTTTCTCTTGCTGCTTTTAATATTCTCTCTTTGTCTTTTGCTCTTGGTATTTTAATGATGATGTGTCTTGGTGTAGTCCTCTTTGGATTCCTTTTATATGGGGTTCTGTGTGCTTCCTGGACTTGTAAGTCTATTGCTTTCACCGGATTTGGGAAGTTTTCAGTCATTATTTCTTTAAATAGGTTTTCAGTATCTTGCTCTCTCTCTTCTTCTGGCACCCCCACAATTCTGATGTTGGTACACTTGAAGCTGTCCCAGAGGCTCCTTACATTATCTTCACATTTTTGGATTCTTTTCTCTTCTTGCTTTTCCAGTTGAGTGTTTTCTGAGTCTTTATATTTCAAGTGTTTGACTTGATTCTTGCCTTCCGCTAGTCTGCTGTTAGGTCTCTGTATAATATTTTTTATTTCAGTCAGTGTATATTTAATTTCTATTTGGTCCTTTATCATCTCTAGGTGGTCCTTTTCCATCTCTAGTTGGATCTTTTGCATCTCTAGTTGGTCCTTTTTCATCTCCTCTTTGGACTCGCTAAATTTATCCAACTTTTCTATAATATTCTTGAAAAACCTTATAAGCATGCTTTTGAACTCTTATGTCCAGTCGTTTGTTTTCATCCATTTCTTTTGTTTGTGATCCCTTCCCTTGTCTCAGCATTTTCACTATGCTGGGAGAACTTCTGTGTTGGATTCAGCCTTATGATAGCAGACTTGAAAAACCGCAGAAGCCTCTCTGTTGAGCTTGGGATGGGTGGAGTCTCAGGGCTTAAGGGACCGCCTTGCCTTCCAGTCAGCCCCGCCCTCCACAGCCCCGAGTCTCACGTGACTGGGTAATTGCTGGAGTGGTCCCTATGTGTGTGCACTCACTCTCCCAGTGCCTCTAGACCTCTCTGCCTTTCAGGCTCCCCTGCGCTCCAGGACCACATGAGTCTGGGGCCCCAGGGTTTTGCCCGAAACTGGGGTTTAGTGGAGTTAGAAGTGGCACAGTTGGGAGGGTCTGTCTCCCGCCCAGTCCCGAAAGACAGAGGCACAATCAGCAGTTGGTCCTCTGCACACAATGCCGTGCGAGCCACCAGCTTCTGATCTTTTGCGACTCCCCTAAATTTCCGTGCACTTCTCCCCCTCCACAGTCCAAACTCCCCCGTATGAGTTCCGGCTGGCTCTGGGTTTTAGTGTTGAAGGATAAGGGGTTCAATGCCTTTGAGAGTCTCAGTCTCCCTCCTGCCAGAGAGAACCAGCCAGGTTTGCCTTCACCCGCTCTCTCCACATGCGTGTCTCCATACCTCAGCTTTTTGCAGCTCCTCTGGGTCTCTGTGAGCCCCTCTCTTTCCTTTTAGTTGTAGAACTTCCACTCAGCCAGCTTTCCTGTGGTTCTGGATGATGTCTGTTCTGTCTTCTAGTTGTAGTTTTGAAATTGTTGTGCGAGGCAGCAGTGTAGGTGTTTACCTATGCCACCGTCTTGGATTCTCCCTCTATGTCTTTTGATTGGAGCATTTAATCCGTTTACATTTAAAGTTATTATTGACTGGTACTTATCTGTCACCATTTTTATTCTTTACCCCTGTGTTCCCTCTTCACTTCCTTTTTCTTTTTCTTTTTTTATAGCAGAGCCTTTAATATTTCCTGCATTCCTGGTTTGGTGTTAATAAATTCCCTTAATCCTTTTTTGTCTGTGAAGCTCCTGATTTCATCTTCAATTTTGATTGAAAGATTTCTGGGTACAGTATTCTTGGATTCAGACCCTTCTTTTGCATGACTTTGTATATTTCATTTCATGTCCTTCTGGCCTGATGAGTTTCTGTTGAGAAGTCAGTAGCTAGTCTTATGGGGGTTCCTTTGTAGGTAACTTTCTTTTTCTTTCTAGCCACTTTTAAGATTCTTACTTTGTGGTTGTTGTTTGCCAATTTAATTATAATGTGCCTTGGTGTCAGTGTTTTTGGGTTCATTTTGCTTGGGACTCTGTGAACTTCTTTTATTTGTGTGGGTTTTTTTCTTTCCTGTATCAGGGAAGTTTTCTGTCATTATTTCTTCAAACAAGTTTTCTATTCCTTGCTCAGTTTTCATTCTTTCTGGAACCCCAATTATATGGATGTTGTTTTATTTTGTGTTATCCCAGGGTCCACTTAGACTCTCCTTTTGCTTTTTAATTTTTTTTTCTAGAAGCTGCTGTAGTTTGGTATTTTTTCCTACCTTGTCTCACTAATGCGGTCCTCTGCTTCTTCTAATTTACTTTTAATGCTTTCTATTGAGTTCTTTGCAGCAGCAGTGCCATTTTTCATTTCTTCTTGATTATTCTTCATTTCCTCTTGGTTTTCTTCATATCCTCTTGGCTCTTACTCAGGTTGTCGATTTTGTCTTCCATTCTTTTCAGCGACCTTATGACCATTTCTCTGAACTTTTTGTCTTGCAGGTTGTTTGCTTCTATTTTGTTTACTTCCTTTTCTGGTGATACCTGATTTTCTTTCATATGTAGGCTGTTTCTTTGTCTGCCCATGATCTTTCTTCTCTGGGTGTCTGGTTATGTAGTTCTCTCTCCTTATCCCAGGTGAAATCTGACCTTTCCATGTGGCGTGTTGAGCTACTCTGAATCCGAGTGTTTGTGCTGATTGGAGAGCCATATTCTGGTTCCCCTGGCTGTTCCAGCTATAGCTTTTCAGGATGCCATAGACATCCATTTTCCCCTGCAAGATGGCATGCTCTCTGCGTTTGTGCTTGTGGCTCTGGGAGATAAAAACACAGTGTCAGTGGGGTTGCCTGGTCATGGGAACCCCATCCCGCAGTCCCCCATCTGGAGGATAAGTGTCCCTTAACCTGTCCACAAACACTCTCAGTGCGACCCTCAGTTGTTCTCTCTGTCTGTTCAGCAACAAGGCTCCAGACACATCTGTCTATTCTGCCACCATTTTTTCCCCACTACTGCCTTTCAAAGACTTCCTAAGTCTTGCTTCTTGCTTGAGTTATTGTAATTCCATGTATAGATAATTTTCTCTCTTGAGAGCCTGAAGAGAAGAACATATAGTCATTCACTCAGATTGTCAAGGTGCTTCACAAAATTATCATTACTATTTGAAAATAAAAAATTATTAAATGTACCTTTTTAAAATAAAACACTTGAAAACATTTAAATAATGTTATTTATTCATATATAATATATATGTACAGTTGTACCTCGAGATATGAGTGCCCTAACATATGAGATTTTTGAGATACGAGCTGTTAAGCAAGCGATTTTTGCTTTGAAATACGAGCAACATTTGAGATAGGAGTAATAGCGTGGATCGGCTGGCTGCACCCGACCCACCAGTTTACCGCGACTCAAGCGTCTCATAGTTTCCCACGCCTCAAGGTTACGGAACGAATGTCGAGGTACCACTGTATATATAATATATATGTATATATAATATGTATATATTTTTAAATTTAAGCTCAGAAAATTATATAACATAGATATACATAGTCACCAACAATTGAAAGTTCAAAACATTTTGTCAGGTGTGATTCTTTATGAAAAATAATTAATGAAATAACAATTACAGATCTTTATCCATTGTCATGATTGCATATAATTTTAGAAACCAAGAAAATATAATTCAAAGGATTTGAGGTGGTACATGTGCCCAACCAGGCAATTCAATTGATTTGGAATTATTATTGCTAACATTCTAAGATAATCTTGAAAATACGTCATTTCTGTATTAATTTATATTAATGAAAGTTTTGTGTAAAAATTACGTATGGAAAAGATACCACAATACACTCATGAAGAAATGAAATGAAAAATGGCTCAGTATTTTAACTTCTATTACATCTACACATATATCTCAAACTACCCTCATCAAACCTTAAAATCAAACTAGATCTGTATGCAGGTCCTTGTATTATGGGTTTTTCCCTCACTATGCAGCTCTAATTCTTGAGTGGATTTTTTTGAGAGATTTCTTGGCACAGAAAGTAGCACATGCTGGCTTAAGCATATTTATTAGGACTCAGCCAAGAAAAAATATTCTGTAGGTGATTATGGTCCTAGTATCAGAACACAATAATAATTTTATCATCTAACTTATAATTGGCAACATTACCCTTTGTTCAGCTGTAAATAGAGAAGATCAAAGTTGATAATGACCTCCAAATGGTATTGGAAGTATTATAGGATTTTGATGTAATCTCTACTTACAATTAATTCGAATTACATAGGATGAACTAAAATTGGCTGATTATTTTGGACCATATACACATCTTCAATACAAGTGACTAGAAAGTGAAAATTCAAATGATCAAAAGTTCTTTTTACAAAAATAAATCATTTAGGAAAAAACAAATTTAATGACTGATCTTTTTTTAAATTGACCAATTGGTCCCTTTTTGTTACCACAAACTTCAGTTATAAGGACTAAAAGTGTGTGATTGGCATAAATTTAAAACTGAAGAATTCTATTCTCTTTTACTCCTTTCTCCTCTCCACCTCGTGTGTGTGTGTGTGTGTGTGTGTGTGTGTGTGTGTGCGCGCGCATGTGCGCACACACACACACACACACATTATGTACTCTCAAGGTATTTGTGGAACTCTAAAAATTGAAAATGTTAGTTAAATGATTATCATTCATATTTTCCAAGAAATACACTTTTATTTGACCAAAGATACTGTGTTATTCCTCTATCCTACTGTACCTTTATCTTATTTTATCAAGAGTAGGTAGAGATAAGTATATATCTGATGAGAGATGCACCCCTGGTAGCCAATTAGTAATTTCTCTTTTATTTCTCCACACATTCATTTATATATTAAATAAATATATACTAAGTCTCCAAAAGGAAAAAATGCTGAATATGGAGGTATTTAAGAAAATATGCATGCCGCTCACAAACTTCATCAAGTCTAATTATTATTATGAGAACTTTTTATTTTAATTCGGGGTGAGGGGGGTATCATGGTGAACAACATTTAGTTTTTTTTTTCTAAACAATTTACAATCAAATGTGAACATACTTGCTAGGAGAAGAGAGTAAGACAGACCAATAATAAGCCTAATAGAAGGAGAAATGTGGTGAAATACTGCAGAAAATGTTTTTTAAAATAACTACAATATCACAGAAAGAGGTAAAAGCAATTTTTCCTTTGACTTGGTAATCACTATTATACTATTATACTCATGGAGGCAGCAATAAGTGAGATTATAGGTGAAGAAAGAGTCAATAGTAGAAGAGAAAATAAAATATAGATAAGATGAAGAAAGAATATAATTGGGGCATTGAGAGTAGGAATGGATAAAACTCTGCTTTTATATGTATGCATTTCTGGGAGTTTGATTGGGCACGTGGAATATACACACTCCACTCCTCAGGAGTATGGCTTACCAGAATGATTACAGGTGTTAAAAGACATGACATTGAATGCCAGCTCATTCACTATTTGGTTGTATATGACCTTGGCAGGTGGTTTACCATCCTTCTGGCTTTTATTCTTTTTATATAATCTCTAATTCAGAATATTGTTATAAGAATCAAATAAGGCAATGTATAAAGGCATTAGGTTCAATCTATTTGTATTTTAAAGGTCTTAAAAATATCCGTGTCAAAATAAAAAAAAAGTAATGCGAACTTTAGAGGAATATTTATTAATATGCTTATTTTGTCATTCTAGTATTACCTTACTATATTTCCTGAATAGATAAAGTAGGAAAGATTCTGAACTGTTCCCATTACCAAAATAATAAAAATATTAATAAAATGAGGTTTTGCATGAATCTAATTAGATATGATATTCTCTTTCTGTAGAAATGTCATGCTTAAAATTATTCTCTATTATAAATTTTGGTTCCCTGGGAGTTGTGAGCAAGATCTCCCTTGACAACTTAATGACTGAAATCCTGTTCCCAGTCACTCTGCTGGCCATATCTCTGTAGCATTTGTCTACAATCAGCCTTTCTCTTTTAAAACCTCAATGACATTCAGTTTTCAAGAGACTTTATTAGTTCATGAGAGGCCCATTGCATGAAATTCATACATGGGGAGGTATTCCTCAGCCCAGCCTGAGTCCTCTTGCAATCTGGTACCCCTTGGGGAATATCAGGCCTACACCTGCAGTCAGACATCCCTCTCAAATCCTGGATGCTGCATGCACCAGTGACCATAGTTTCCATACAGGTGAAAGGCACCTTGCTGTTGTATGAGCAGCTACATTTTTTTTTGCCCTGATTATAAAAAGTAGTCCATAACATGATCCTTCTGAGGCAGTAGTAGCATTTTCCCATTTTATGGATGGACAAACTGAAGCAGAGAGAAGTTAAGTAATTGGCTTTGTCACATAGTTATAAGTGTCATAATCAGGACGGACCACAAAATGTGCAAACCAGAGTCTATGCTTGTCATCACTGCATCATCCTATTTTATCAGTGTTAGAGTAGCCTTGCTAGGTTTTAAATTAAAGAGACTGTTTCCAATATATAGAGTAGGGTTTCTAGGCATGACCAGTGATCAGGGCCATCTGTGGGGTGACCAGCAGGTGGGTCAATCAGGGACCTCTAGTGGCACCTGCCTTGGCTGGCATCCTGGTGCTGCCCACTGGCCAGCCCCACCCCCTGATCGCCACCACCAGTTGCATCCCTTTGGGAGGGCAGACACCCAATGCATTGAGTGTATGCCTCCTGGTTGTCAGTGTGTGTCATAGCAAATGGTAGTTCCTCTGGTCAGTCCACTGCTTGGTCAATTTGCATATTAGGGTTTTATTATATAAGATTTTCTACCTCCTTCATAATTTTGTCTTTTTTGATGAGAACTCTTTCTTCTTTCCTGCTTCAGAAAGAACTTTCTCCAGTTTATCCTTACCTTACTCTTTCTCTGTCTTAGACCTTGGCAAGTGACTTGTCATTCTTCTCTCTTCTGTTATGCAATTTCTACCTCCAAAGAATTTGTGAGAGAGAAAGAGAAAGACTATGTCCTAGAAAACTAGATTATATATGTATTTTCCTAAATAATAGAGATGTAATATGCAAATTAACTCTCACAACATAACGCCGTTACCAGATAGCTGTGCCAACAGAAGAGGCAGGGTTCCTCTTGCAAACCATAACAAGCAATCAGCAGGGACCTGAGGCTGTGTGGCACTGGGCTGGGGCAGAGCATCTGAAGCTGTGCCACCTGCCTGGTGGGGCTTGATGGTGTTGGGGCTGGCTAGGTCTGGGTCTTGCACAATTTTGAGGCATGCACGGTGGACAGGGACTTGACTCTGGGTCCCGCAGTGCACCCCAGGTTCTGACAGGAGAAAGATTTTCATATACATTTTACTAATTTTCTTTCATCTCTGACACTTCTATTATAGAGAAAGGGCAAATAGCAATATTAAAATATTTCCTCTAATTAATTTTCTTTTTTATTTACAAACAAGCTTTTATTTACATGTAAGGAAATATATTCATGTTATGTGTAAAATTTGATGAAGTTTTAATATTATTATCAACCATAAAATTATTATCCCATCCAAGACACCAGACCCCAAAAGTTTCAATATGTACTTTTTGTAATTAACACTCCTCACTCCCTTACCTAGTACACACATACATTCTTTTTAGATTGACTATTCTAACATTTCATATAAATATAATTATGCCATAAGAGCTCTGTGCAAGCTGAATTTTTTCACTCAGAAAAATGTTGGTTTTAGTGTATGATTAATAGTCAGTGTTGCCTTTAATAGTATTTTGTTTCTTTTTATTGTTGAGAAATATTCCATCTTATGGAATATACCATAACACATTTTTTGATGATGAACAATTGAAATATTTTCACCTTTGAGTTATTATGAATAAAGCTAATAGGCACAAGTGTTTGAGTAGACTTATTTTTTATGTCTCTTATGTGGAATTATTGAGTCAGTTTAAGTGGGTGCTAAGTTCAGAAGAAACTGACAAACTGTTTCCTAAAGTGATTTTAGTATCTTATTAATCCACCACCCATATAGGATAATTTTAGTTTCTTCAGATAATCAAAAACATTTCACATTATCAGTCTTTTTATCTTTGGCCATTCTAACATGTATGTGGAATGCTAGTTTCTGTCAATTTGTGGTTAAATTTGTATATCCCCAGTGGCTAACCTTTTTGTGTGATTATTTAGCATCATTATATCTTTTTTAAAAAGTTATAATTCACATAGTTTGTCAGTTTTTTATTAATTGAGGTACATTTTTTTTCTAATTGTGGGAATGTAAGATTTCTTTGAATATCTTAAATAAAACTTCCTTGTCAGATAATTCCATTGGGAATATTTTTTTCCCAGCCTAATGCTTTTTTTAAATTTTTTTTATTAATGTAGATTATGTAGTATTTTTCTTTCATTGACTGGCTTATTTCACTAAGCATAAGACTCTCCAGTTCCATCCAGGTTGCTGAAATGGTAAGAATTCCTTCTTTTTATGGCAGCATAGTATTCCATTGTGTAGATGTACCAAAGTTGTCTGATCCACTCATCTGCTGATGGGCACATAGGCTGTTTCCAAATTGTAGCTGTTGTAAATCATGCTGCTGTGAACATAGGTGTGCATAAATACTTTCTGATTGGTTTTTCAGGTTTCTTAAGATATATTTCTAAGAGTGGTATCGCTGAGTCAAATGGGAGTTCCATTTTTAGTTTTTTGAGGAAACTCCATACTGTTCTCCACAGTGGCTGCACCAGTCTGCATTCCCACCAGCATGAAGTCTCTTTTTCTCCGCATCCTCGCCAACACTTGTCATTTGTTGATTTGTTGAAGATTGCCATTCTGACAGGTGTGAGATGGTATCGCATTGTCATTTTGATGTGCATATCTCGGGTAATTAGTGACTTTGAGCATGTTTTCATGTGTCTCTTGGCCTTCCTTTTGTTGTCTTTCAAAAAGGTTCTATTTACACTCATTGTCCATTGTTTTACTGGATCATCTATCTTCCTTTTGACTGTAGATGTTGGAGGTTAAATCTTTATCAGTGATATCATTTGCAAGTATGTTCTTTCTTGTTGTTTTGTTGATGGTTTCTTTTGCTGTGCAAAAGCTTTTTATTTTGATGTAGTCCCATTTGTTTATTTTTTCTTTAGCTTCCCTTGCCCTTGGAGCAGTATCAGTGAAGAAGTTCTTTCTGCATATATCTGAGATTGTGCTGCCTGTGGATTCTTCTAGTATATTTATGGTTTCCCATCTTATGTTTAAATTCTGTATCCATTTGGAGTTTATTTTTGTGTATGGTGTAAGTTGGTGGTCTAGTTTAATCTTTTTTTCATGTATCTGTCCAATTTTCCCAACACCATTTATTAAAGATGCTGTCTTGACTCCATTGTATGTTCATGCCTCCTTTGTCAAATATTAATTGAGCATAGTGGTTTGGGTGGATATCTGAATTCTCTATTCTATTCCATTGGTCTATATGTCTGTTCTTGTGCCAGTACCAGGCTGTTTTGAGAAGAGTTGCTTTGTAATACAGCTTGAAATCTGGTATTGAGATCCCATCTACTTTATTCTTCTTTTCAGGATTGCTGTGGCTATTTGGGAAATCTTTTTATTCCAGGTGAATCTTTGGAGTTCTTTCTAGGCCTGTGAAATATGTCGTTGGTATTTTAATAGGTACTGCATTGAATCTATAGATTGCTTTGGGCAGTATGGACATTTTAATGATTTGATTCTCCCAATCCATGAGCATGGTATGCTCTGACATCTGTTTACATCTTCCTATATCTCTTTTTGGAGTGTCCTGTAGTTTTCTGCATATAAGTCTTTTAATTCCTTAGTTAAGTTTATTATAAGTATCTTAATTTTTGGTGTGACGGTAAATGGAATTGCTTTTTTAGTCTCTCTTTCTGTAAGTTCATTATTGATGTATAGAAATGCCATAGATTTCTTAGCATTAATTTTGTATCTTGCTATATTGCCAAATTCATTAATTAAGTCTATTAGTTTTTGGATGGAGTATTTCAGGTTTTTTATGTACAGTATCATATCATCTGCAAATAAGGACAGCTTTACTTCTTCTTTTCCAATTTGGATGCCTTTTATTTCTTTTTCTTGTCTAATTGCAATGGCTCATACTTCCAGGACTATGTCGAACAGAAGAGGGGAGAGTGGGCATCCCTGTCTTGTTCCTGTTCTTAGGGGAAATGGTTTTAGTTTTTTATCCCATTGAGTATGATGTTAGCTGTGGGTTTATCATATAAGGCTTTTATTATGTTGAGATATGAACCTTCTATTCCCACCTTGCTGAGAGTTTTTATCAAGAAAGGGTGTTGGCTTTTGTCAAATGCTTTTTCTGCATCAGTTGATATGACTATGTGATTTTTATTGCTCAATTTGTTTATATGATGCATCACCTTTATTAATTTTAAAACATTGTGTCATCCTTGCATTCTTGGGATAAATCCTACTTGGTCATGGTGTATGATCTTTCTGATGTATTGCTGGATTCTATTTGCTAGAATTTTGTTGAGGATTTTGGCATCTATGTTTATGAGGGATATTGGCCTGTAATTCTCTTTCATTGTGTTGTCTTTATCTGGTTTTGGTATTAGGGTGATGCTGACTTTATAGAAGGTGTTTGGAAGTGTTCCTTACTATTGATTTTTTGGAGTAGTCTGAGGAGGATAGGTTTTAATTCTTCCTTGAATGTTTGGTAAAACTCTCCTGTGTAGCCATCTGGTCTGGGGCTTTTATTTGCTGGAAGCTTTTTGATGATTGCTTCAATTTCTTCCACAGTATTGGACTATTGAGATGTTTAGATTCTTCCTAATTTAGTTTTGGAAGGTTATATTTTTCTAGGAATATGTCCATTTCTTCCAGGTTGTCCTCTTTTTTGGAATAGTATTTTTTAACAATCCTTTGTATTTTAGAGGGGTCTGTTGTTATTTATCCTTATTCACTTTTGATTTTGTTTATTTGGGTCTTCTCTCTTTGCTTCTTGGTGAGCGTGGCTAGAGGTCCATTGATCTTGTTTATCCTTTCAAAGAACCAGCTCTTGGTTTTGTTGATCTTTGGGATTATTTTTTTGGTCTCTATGTTGTTTATCTCTGCTCTGATCTTCACTCTTTTCTTCCTTCTGCTTACACTCAACTTTTCTTGTTGTTCTCTTTCTAGGTCTTTGAGTTATAGAGTTAGATAATTTATTACCATTGTTTGTTGTTTTTTGTACTAGGCTTGTAGACCTATGAACTTTACTCTCAAGACTGCTGTCACTGAGTCCCATAGCATTTGCATTGTTGTGTTATAATTGTCATGATGTTTTCTTTCTTCCTTGATCTGTCTAGTTACACAGTCATTGTTTAATAGTGTGCTGTTTAGTCTCCTGGTTTATTATTTCTTTGTACTGTTTTTATTATAGTTGATTTCCAGTTTTATGCCACTGTGATCTGAGAAGATTCTTGATATGATTTCTATCTTCTTGAATTTGAAGAGACTTTGCCTGTGACCCAACATATGGTCTATCTTTGAAAATGACCCATGTGCACTGGAGAATAATATATAGTCTGTGCTTTGGGGTGAAATGTTCTGCAGATGTCCATCTGGTCTAGTGAGTCATTTAGGATTGATGTTTCTTTCCTGATTTTTTGTTTGGAGGCTTTGTCCAATGGTAATAGTGGGGTATTAAAGTATCCTACTATGATTGTATTACTGTCAATCTCTCCCTTGATATCCTCCAGGATTTTTTTTTAATGTATTTAGGTGTTCCTGTATTGGTTGTGTATTAGTTTATCAGAATTATTTTTAGTTGTTGGATTGCTCCCTTTAGTATTATAAAGTGGCCTTCCTTATCTTTTGTTATGTCCTTCACTTTGAGAGCTAATTTGTCAGATATCAGTATTGCAACACCACATTTTTTTTCACTTGCCTGAAAAACCATCTTTTATCCCTTCACCCTCAGTCTGTGTGCATCATTTTTTCTGAGATGGGTTTCTTGTAGACAGCAGATATATGGTCATGTTTTTTTTATCTAATCTGTTATCCTATGTCTTTTGATTGGAGCCTTTAATCCATTTATAATAATAACATTTAAAGTTATTATTGATAGGTATTTATTTTTCGCCATTTTTATCCTTTACCCCCGTGTTTCTTCTTTGCTTCCTTTCTTTCTTCCTTTCTTTCTTTCTTTCTTTCTTTCTTTCTTTCTTTCTTTCTTTCTT
>JAAGEH010002534.1:45534985-45541227 GCA_011751065.1 Lasiurus cinereus | reverse complement strand
CTTTCTTTCTTTCTTTCTTTCTTTCTTTCTTTCTTTCTTTCTTTCTTTCTTTCTTTCACACCAGACCCTTTAACATTTCGTACATTGCTGGTTTGGTGGTAATGAATTCCCTTAATTCTTTTTTATCTGTGAAACTCCTGATTTTACCTTCAATTTTTATTGAAAGCCTTGCTGGGTACAGTATTCTTGGATTCAGACCCTTCCTTTGCATGACTTTGTATATGTCATTCCATTCCCTTCTGGCCTGATAAGTTTCTGTTGAGAAATCAATTGCCAGTCTGATGGGGGTTCCATTGTAGGTAACTTTCTTTCTCTCTCTGGCCACTTTTAGGATTCTTACTTTGTCATTGTTGTTTGCCAATTTAATTATAATGTGCCTTGGTGTCAGTCTTTTGGGGTTCATTTTGCTTGGGACTCTGTGAGCTTCTTGGATTTGTGTTGGTTTTTTCTTCCCTATCAGGGAAGTTTTCTGTCATTATTTCTTCAAACAAGTTTTCTATTCCTTGCTGAGTGTCCACTCTTTCTGGAACCCCAATTATGTGGATGTTGTTTCCTTTCACGTTATCCCAAAGTTCCCTTAGGCTCTCCTCTTGCTTTTTTAATTTTTTTTTTTCTTGAAGCTGCTGTAGTTGGGTATTTTTTCCTACCTTGTCTTCTAACTCACTGATGCGGTCCTCTGCTTCTTCTAGTCTACTTTTGATGCTCTCTGTTTTGTTCTTTACAGCAGCAATGCCATTTTTCATTTCTCCTTGATTATTCTTCATTTCCTCTTGGTTCTTCTTCATTTCCTTTTGGTTTTTACTCATATTGTTGAATTTGTCTTTCATTCTTTTCAACCACCTTATGACCATTTCTCTGAATTTTTTCTCTGTCAGGTTGCTTGCCTTCATTCCATTTACTTCTTTTTTTGGTGATGCCTGCTTCTCTTTCATATGTGTGCTGTTTCTTTGTCTACCCATGGCCTTTCTTCTCTAGGTGTCTGGTTACGTAGTTCTCTCTCCTGCGTTCATTTTAAGACACAAAATACAACACAACCAGGTACAACCCACAAGACAATGAACAGAAATGCATTCATGATTAATAACCACAAATAAGGTGACCACCAGTGAGAGACAAATTTGGGGAAAGTAGAGAAAGAAGAAGAGCGAAAAGAGGAAAAATGAAAAGAAATAAGTACAAAAATTAAATTGGGAGAAGGGAGAAAAAAGAGGAAGAAAAATGTAAGAAAAAAAGTAAGAGAGAAAAGAAAGAGAACAAGAAAGAAAAAGGGAACAATTTATATATATATATATATATATATATATATATATACACACACATATATATATATGGAGAAAAATCCAATAAAACAGCTACAAATGCCGGCAACAAGTACCTAGAGATTAATACAAACTACAAATAACAACTAATATCAAGGGAGACAAGGGATAGCAGAGATAAAAAACAAAAACAAGGTAAACAAAAAGCAAAATAAATCAAGTTGAATAAGCAAAAACAATCTCACAAAAAAGTATAAAAATCTATATAATCAACGTTTAAGCAAACAACAACAGAAGGACATAGAGAAAATCAATTTTTGGATGGTGAAGACAGAGAAGAGAGAGGTGTGTATGGACTTGGAGTAGTGGATTGGAAATTAGATATATGAGTGTGATGAAATTTTAACTGGATAAAAAGAAAGAATAGGGAAAATCTAAAGTAGGAAAAGGGTAAGAGAACCAAGACAAAAAAATGGGAAAAGTTATGAAGAGAGTGTTGGCATAAGGTAGAGTTGAGATACAGTAAAATGATGCTAAAGGAAAGATGAAAATAGAATGTAGAACTCTAATCCTAAAGTAAAATAAAGAGAAAATAAAATTACACTTAATTTTTTCAAAAAGATAAAATAGTAGTAGATAATACTGATTGAAAATAAAAATGTAATGATTAAAAAGGTAAAATCAATTAAGGAAAAAAGAAAAAAATATATAGTTTTTAATTAAAAGATTAAAAAATTAAAAAATTAAAAATAAAAGAATAGAATTTGCAGTAGTGAAGGTGATTCACTTCCTCTATTGTTCTGTTTGGCATGCCTGTTTTCCAATCGGGATGGTATTGCAGTTCCCTGCATTCCACTGCTGCTCAGTGTAGTAAGCCAGTTCTGGTTTTTAAGTCAGCCATGTGTCTTATTCTCTTTGTTCTTTTGTGATTACACAAGAGTCAATTTGTGAGTCATCCCCTGGGTGGCAGTGTTTCAGAATTGACCTCTGAGACTATAGGTCCTCTCTAGCCTGTGCTTAGATCCTGCTTTCTCTGTGGCACTCAATACCGGTGTGTGGGAGTGGGTTGCCCCAGAGCTCGTTCTCTGATCTCCAGGTTCCAGAAAAACAACTTTCCCCGGCCATCTCTTAGGATGTCCCCAATTGGGTGATCCTATGCATTGGGCTTAGCAATCAGAAGCAAGGATCTGAAGAGCAAAGAGTGAAGTCTGTGTACTCCCCCATCCCTGCTTCTCTTTGAGTACCTGGGATACTTTAATAACTCCCAGGCTATCCTTCTGCCTCAGATCAAAATGGGCTGCTTTCTAGAGCTCCCCTCTGTTATCAGCTCTGAGGGCCACCTTCCACATTCAGGAATCACGCCCTGCTTAACCTCCACAGATTTTGATAGGTGCAGCTTTCCCCCTGTCCAGTTCCCACAGTGTGCGCATCTCTCTGTTCTGTAGGACCAGAGACCTGATCTTTCTGTGTGGCATGTGGAGCTCCTCTAAACCCCAGTGATTGGGGAGATGTATTCTGGGTCTTGTAGCTATTTGTTGGCTGCTGCAGCTGTAGCTTTTCAGGCTGCTGTAAATATTCACTTTCCTGCCCTAGCCTGTTTTGCTCAGTGGATAGAGCATCAGCCTGCAGACTGAAAGGTCCCAGGTTTGATTCCGATCAAAGGCATGTACCTTGGTTTGCAGGCACATCCCCAGCAGGAGGTGTGCAGGAGGCAGCTGATCAATGTTTCTAACTCTCTATCCCTTTCCTTTCTTCTCTGTAAAAAAAAAAAAAAATCAATAAAAAACATCCACTTTCCCCTTCAAGATGGTGCAGTCTCCACGTTTGTGCTGGTGGTTCCGGGAGAAATAAAACCCTTGGCAGTGGGGCTGCCTGGTCAGGGGAGCCCCATACAGCAGTCCTCCACCTTCTCTTGGAGGATAACTGTGCCTTAACTTGTTAACAAACACTCCCATTACGACCCTCAGCTGTTCTGTCTGTCTACTCCGCAACAAGGGTCTAGACATGTCTGTCTATTCTGCCGCCATTTTTTCTCTCCCCCTAATTCCCTTTTAATGTGCACTAATTTTATGCACTGGGCCACTAGTACATATATAAATACATATTACATATTTTTATAATCCTACATACCTCATTCTCCCATAGATTAAATAATCACACCTATGAGAATGAATTTCAAGTCTTACTTTTTCATAAGTATCTATTCCTCATTTTTTAATACCTATTGGACTTAACTATCTGAAGGTCCTTCCTACTGGCATCTCAAGTTTAACACTCCTAAGAGTCTATGTATTGTCTTCCTCTCTGAAGACAATTTTCTTGAATTCTCTTTTGATTTATGATTCCAGCCCTTTTCTTTGCTAAATATTCCAAAATTATACTTAGAACCTACTTTAATGTCTTCAGGTCATATCACACAAACACTATTCATTTACATAGTTACAACCATAATTCAAATACCTGTCACCTTGTACCTGAATATTATCTGAACTTGATGAATTTTCTGTCTCTAGCGTTTTCACAAAATCATATTTTGTTAGAAAATTTTTTCATACCTACCCCAATACCAGTCCTCTCTTGGTAAACATTTTGGTCATCCATAAATGAAGAATTAGAAATACACTAACCTTACTATTTTTTTAACCTAAAATGGTTCTTCATGAGTGGAGCTGACTGTGAAAACCAGCAGCTTTGCTGATGCATAGAGTTTATTTTATGTGGTGCAGAAAATGGAAAATCTATCAGTTTTCAGTGAGTGGTCTTGATGGAAGGCAAATGGGGTGGCCAGGAAAATGCTGGTTATGAGAGACCCTCGTTGGGAGGTATTGATAATCTCTCCATATATCTTCTGGTTATCTTGTGGCTACATACATTCCAAGGGATACTAAAGACAGTCCAATCTCTCCATGGATGCCTGACTGTACAGGAGGCTGGGCATTTGTTCAAAGGAAACACAGAAGGGTCCAGCAGAAAATTAAAATAAAAACTATTTGGTAGTTTTGGAAAATTTTAATATATGCTCTGAGGTCTATTGGCAAAAGATAAAAGCTTTCCTGGTTTGAGGTGCTTGAAGACCATGTATTTTTATTTTCCAGTTGACCACTAAGCTATGGTAGGTGAAACAACAAAGACTAAAACACGTTCATACCAAAAGATTGAGTATAAATGTCAGTGGCTGAAGACCATAGGGGAGATGGATTCTTTAACTTTAGTCCAGGTAAGTTACTAAAACAAATGAATTAACCAACAAATAAAAAAAGAATACTAAAAATAAAATACTCAGACAAACTAATCCAGAATTGATATAATACATAGTTTTTAAATGTGCAGTTTATAAAAAGTTATGAGATGTATAAGCTAATCCTGCAGGTATCACACATAGTTCCCTGGAACTATGAAAACTATAGATCAGGTGTTTCAGGAGGCAGTGATCTAAAAGAAAGTGGGTACTCTAAAATATTCTGAGATCTATGAAAGGTAAATATAAATTGATATTGAAACTTTTCTGAAATGTTAGCAATCATATTGTTATTTACACAGAAAAATTAAATGGAGACTATTTTTTATTAATTAGAGAGAGAGAGAGAGAGACAGAGAGAGAGAGAGAAAGAGAGAGAGAGAGAGAGAGAGAGATCAATTTATTGTTCCACTTACTTATGCATTTCATTGGTTGACACTTGTATAAAACCTGACCTGGTTGAACCTACAACCTTGGCATATCTTGGCAGCACTTTAATTAACTGAGCTACCTGGCCAGAGCCAGTAAATGAAGAGTATTGAATTAAGCAAAGACAGTTCTTACCCAAACTCCCAACTCTCCAGAAGAACACATGCCCCATGCATCCTGCTCAGGAGCCCTTTACATAGATTCTATTGCTCACAACTTTTAAAACCAAACTTATTTATGTCTTTCTTGCTGGTATTTAAAGTTTAATAAGGCAAGGACATTGTTTCAATGTTTCTATTCTTGCCAATATCAGTGTGTTCAATAAATAGCAGTTACATACAAGTCCTGGTCTGTATGGCTCAGTTTGTTGCACATCACCTTTTGCCCTGAAAGGTCACTGGTTTGATCCCAGATTCGGGTGCACATGGGAGTCAGCAGATAGATGTTTCTCTCTCACATCAATGTTTCTCTCTCTCTCCATCTCCCTTCCTATCTCACTATAAAGGGAAAAACACACACCAATAAAAACATATTTAAGAAACAAACAAAACAATCAAGTAATTGTAACCTGTTACAATTCAGACCTACCATAGTAAGTTTCACCATTTCAATAGAGATCTGTTTGCTCCTTTAGCTCTGTGCTCTCTTTCAGAATGACTTTTTTTACTGTTATTTTTAATAAAAATTGTGTTCGTATATTTAAAATGCACAACATGATGATTTGACATACATACACATGATGAAATGTTTACTACAGTCAATCTAATATATCTCCTCACATAGTTACCATTTGTTTTGTGATGAGAGCACCTGAAATCTACCCTCTTAGCAAATTTTCAGGATTTAGCACAACATTTTTAAGTGTAGCTATCATGCTATACAAGTAATTTAAAGTAGGCAGAACTGGCTTTTTCAGTCTATAAGAAGGGAGGTTGAAATGTTTCTAAAACTGGAGAACAATATTGCTTACAATACTCTCTGAATTCAGAACCAAATATTTTGAGTCCAGTTTCAGCAAAATTAACTGATACTGACTTGGTGTAATATGGCAACATATTAGTTTGGTTAGAGGTATAACCAAATTCTTCCAGTTTAGATGGTTAAGGAAGAGTCTGCTGATATTCACACCCAATCTATTTTCATTTTTGTCTCTTACCTAGTCCTGTTTTAGTGCTCATGAACCAGAAAACATCCCAATTTTTTTAGATTCCAAATTTTAAATATCTAAAATCAACTCCTAATTTACGTATTGCAAATCTTTTACCTCATAATGAATTCAGAAAACCTAGTAGAGAAATCCTCAAATCAACTTTGTA
>JAAGEH010002534.1:45509985-45532485 GCA_011751065.1 Lasiurus cinereus | reverse complement strand
TATAGTGATGCTATTTCTTTGGTAGATTATTCTCAATATCCTGAGTTTGTAGCTAGGCTTTGTGTTTTTATTGTCAAAAAAATCTTTGGAGAATGTGCTGGAAAATATGCACTGTAAATTGAATATAGTAGGTGATGATGTTAGTGATTTTTTTTTTTTGCCCGAAACCTTCCTTTTTGCTCATTTCTCAATTTTGTAACTTTTTAGATTGCTTTCCCAACTTTTTAAGCATGAGGTCAGTAGGCTGGAATGCTTTAGAGATGGCAAACATATAACTCAAGCCTGAAGACTATATCATACTCTCTCAGAGAGATCAATCGTCTTTAAAAACCCGCAGAGGGGAAGAGGGGGAAAATGGGTCAAGATTTTTGTTTGTGCTATTTTCAGTGAAAACATCTCTATTTTCTAAAACCCTTGAACAGCTGTTAGCTATCAATTCAACATATTATTATGACTAAGAGCAAAACATAAAGATCACCCACAGCAAAGAAAATGTTATGTATTGGTGTTAGCAAACACTCATAGTTAGTATAGTATTAGGCTCTAAAGGGCATGCTCACACACTTGAAACAATACCTAGATAGAGAACGGAATATTCCAACATTCCAGGAAAGAAAAGGAACATGTTGAAAAAAAACCTTGCTTTAATTAGAAAAAAGGTGATATTTCGGAATCGTTAGCTACCTTGTTCTTTACTTCAATTTGCTCAGAAATCAGACTAGAAAGAAGGATGATTTGATTTTGGGTGTTGGGCACACAATGAAATCTAATAATATTTAAGTAATAATAACAGATATTTGTTGTGTACCATATAACAAACATTATGGTGAGAGTTCATCACAGGTGCTTTTATTTAATTTGCACATGAACCTTGAGTTAAATATTGTTATACAACTGAAGTGAGAAGATGAGCAGCATTCCCAAGATTACCAACTAGTAAATTGTAAAGCCTGAATATAAATCCATTTAGATAAACAAATCACCATTATGCCTTATTTAACACTAATCCAATCATGGTTCGTTGTGACTCACATCAGAGAAACCTTTCTGTAATAACATCCAAAAACATTGTAGTTTCTGGGTTGAAATTCTCATTTTATCAATTGGACTGTACCTGCTGGTCAGAATAAATTTTGGTTTTAGCTTGACATATTAAGTAATGCCTATTAACATCTTAAGCCTTATCTCTGTCAAGACTTATGTTGTTTTTTTCTCTATCCTCTGATTACAGAGAAAAATAAACAACGTAGTATAAATAATACATAGGATGGGATTAAAAAAATAAGAAAATTGAAGCAAAGAAATTCTGAAACATAGGAATACAATAATTTTAATTTAACTTATCTAGTAATATTTAAAATATAAGCAATACAAATTTCAAAAATATTGAATTTTTTATAAAATACTCCGAGTTGCTCAAAATAGTCTTTTTTCAAAAAAAAAAAATTTGGCAATTATACAGACACTAATTTCAGTCATGATTCATAGAAGTTTAAGATAATGTAGCAAGTGACTTTTTATTCTATGCTTGTTTCCAATAATTTTTAAATATTATAAAATACATTGAACTCTTACATATTCAAATGCATGCATTTTTTATTCTGGTAAAAATTCAAAATACAGTGTTTTCAAAAAAGAGCAGACAAACATTTCTATCCCCATAGACTTTCATTTGGAAATGAGGTAAGCAGAGTGAGAATTGCACAATTAGCAATAAACCTAAGTAACAAATGGTCTTATATTTCAATAAAATATTTCAGTATATTGAATTATATATTTTTATAATCCTATTAAGAAGAAATCAACTAATGAACTTGTATGCATATATGAATAACCCATGGATGCAGGCAATGGGGTAATTAGGGCCTGAGGGCAGAGGGATAGGAATGAGCTGGAAGTTTAATGGAGGGTTTAGGAGGGGTGTGGGAAGGTGGATTATGCAATATTTTTAACAATAAAGATTAAAAACAATTTTTTTTAAGTTTTAAACCATAATTCCTAAATGATGAGACCATAATTAAGACAGGAGAAACTCTGTTTCAGTATCCCTAAAAAGCACTTTTAAAAGAACTATGTTCATTCATATTTTGAGCCTCAAGAACTGTATTAAGTTCATTAGTGGATTCTACTATAAATGGTGCTGTCTGGACCACAAAGACATGCATTAAATGCAAACTTCCATAGCAAATTTCATATTTAGAAGTTAAATCTCAAAAATTCCAAAATTTTGTGACCACTTAGACCCCCAAATTACACCGTTTATTTTTCCTTCCTCTTTGTCTCCTTATATTTATTTATACCTTTCTTTTCACTCAAGAAAATACCTTATTACCCATTTTTGTTGTATGTGTATGTTTTTAACAGCAGCTTCTCTAATTAGTGTATATAATGGTCTGAAATAGAAAACCAGAAATGATTGCTTAGCATGAAAAGGGCATTGATATGTAAAGTACCAAGTACTATGTACAAAGTACAGAGATGATTTTAGGAATAAAAAGAGTATGTAGTATTTATATATAGATAACAGGCTATGACAGTTTATCTTTATTTCTCTCTATCACAGGAACTGAAATAATGCTTTATGGAGCTGATTTTTTAATTCCTGAAAAGGCATGCAAACACTAATATGTTCTAAGCAAAATTCAACTAATACCTTTTCTGGTGATAAAAATGTTTCTTTTTCTCACCAGAATGACAGAATGATCAGAACCAGAATGACCGGTTCCTATGACATGTACTGTGGCGGCCAACCGGCCCAATTGGGACTCCTATCGCCCTCTCCCCGAAACTTCTTGCAGTCCCCTCCCCGCAGCTGACCCTGCCCCTGATCAACCCCAAGACAGTCTGATAGGAAGCAGGGCTGGTCAGCCAACCACCTGCAGCCCAACTTCCTGCATCCCCTCCTTCCTGTTGGCTTGGCCCAAATCGACCCCCAATGGGGTGGGTCGGCTGGACCTCACTTATACACAAATTTATGTACTGGGTCTCTAGTGTGATATAAAGAGAAAGCCTTTGAGTTGGGAAATAGTACTAAACAGGATTGAGAAAAGGGGATGGGAAATTATCTGCTATTGGTAGAACTTCCTTAACTACTTGCACTGTTGATCAATCTCTGGTTTGGGGCAAATGAGAAAATAACCACACACATATAGCTATTTACTATTTGAAATTCAAAGATTAAAGAGAATAATCCAATTAAAACGAACAACATAAAGTCATGAACAAAAATAGATACAGAGACACAGAAGCATTGAATAGACCATCAAACCTCACAGGGAAGGCAGGGGAGAATGGGGTGGGTGGTAAGAGAGCAACCAAAGGAGTTGTATGCATGCATATAAGCATTATCAATGGACACAGACAGTAGAGGGTTGAGAGCATATGCTTGGGGGTGGGAACTGCTGGAGAGAGATCAATGGGGAAAAAGGAGATATATGTAATACTTTCAACAATAAAGACTTTAAATAAAATAAAATGAAATAAAATTTTAATACTCTGTGTAACCAGAAACCTCTAAATTTCTTCTCTGATTATTTTTTTTTTTTACATAGCACTTCTTGCCTTTCTTATATTGCCTGTCTCCCCTATAGGAATTTAAATTCAACATGTTTTGTCAGTTTTGTTTTTTTTGTTTTTACTGCAGTATTTTCAACACTTAGAATAATGTCTAGCATGTAGTAAGTGCTTAATCGATAAATATATGTGAAAATTAATAAGTAATGATTTCAATTCTTATTGTTATCATTTGAAACTCAATGAGAAAGAAGTTTAAAATTGTAGACAATGAGTACAAAGCTGGGTTTATAACACAAGTCATTCAGATTTCAAAGTCCCTTCTCTTAGCTGCCATTCTGACAAGTATGAGATGGTATTTCATTATGGTTTTAATTTGCATCTCTCAGATGATTAATGACTTAGAACATGTTTTCATATGTCTCTTGGCCTTCTGTATGTCCACTTTCAAAAAGTGTCTATTTAGGTCCTTTGCCCATTTTTTGATTGGATCATTTATCTTCTCTTTGTTAAGATATATGAGTTCCCTATAAATTTTGGAGATTAGACCTTTATTGGATATAACATTGGCAAATAAATTCTTCCATGCAGTGGGCTTTCTTATTGTTTTGTTGAGGGTTTATTTTGCTGTACAGAAGCTTTTTATTTTGATGTAGTCTCATTTGTTTATTTTCTCCTTAATATCTATTGCCTTAGGAGCTGTATTAGAAAAGATATTGCTATAACATATGTCTGATATTTTACTAGCTATGAATTCTTTTAAGATTTTTATGTTTTCCCATCTTACATTTAAATCTTTTATCCATTTTGAGTTTATATTTCTGTATGGTGTAAATTGGTGTAAATCCATTTTTTTGCATATATATGTCCAATTTCCCATCACCATTTATTGAAGAGACTGTCTTGACTCCATTGTATGCTCTTGCCTCCTCTGTCAAATATTAATTGAGCGTAATGACCTTCTGGGTTCTCTGTTCTGTTCATTTGGTCAATATGACTATTCTTGTTCCAGTATCAGGCAGCTTTGAAAATAGTGGCTTTGTACTACAACTTGATATCTGGTACTGTGATCCCTCCAACTTTGTTTTTCTTCCTCAAGATGGCTGCAGCTATTTGAGGTATTTTTTTTTCCATATAAATTTTTGGAGCATTTGTTCTAGGTCTGTGAAATATGCCAGTGGTATTTTAATGGGGATTGCATTGAATCTATAAATTGCTTTGGATAGTATGTGTATTTAATGATGTTGGTTCTACCAAACCATGAACACTGCATATCCTTCCATTTGTTTAGTCTTTTTCTATATTTTCTTTCAATGTCCTGTAATTTTCTGAGCACATGTCTTTTTCATCCTTAGTTAAGTTTATTCCCCTGTATCTTATTTTTTTTTTTTTTGGTGTAATAGTAAATAGTTTTTTGTTTTGTTTTGTTTTTTAGTTTCTCTTTCTGTAAGTTTATTATTGGTATATAAAAATGCCATAGAATTCTGTGTTAATTTTGTATCCTGCTACACTGCTGAATTCATTTATTGTCTTTTAGTTTTTTGTTGGAGTCTTATGGTTTTCTATATACAATATCATGTTATCAGTGAATAATGACAGTTTACTTCTTTTTCAATTCACATGCCTTTTATTTCTTCTTCTTGTCTGAATGCTTTGGCTAGCACTTCCAGTTATATGTTGAATAGGAGTGGTGAAAGTGGGCATTCCTATCTTGTTCCTGTTCTTAGGGAAAATGGTTTTAAATTTTGTCCATTAAGTATGATGTTGACTATAGATTTGTCGTATAAGGCTTTTATTATGTTGAGGTATGACCCATCTATTCCCACTTTGCTGAGAGTTTTGATCAACGAAAGGTGTTGGATTTTGTCAAATGATATTTCTGCATTAATTGATATGATCATATGATTTTTGTCTTTCAGTTTGTTTATGTGATGTATCACATTTACTGATTTGTGGATTTTGTACCAGTCTTGCATCCTCAGAATAAATCCCATTTTGTTATATGTATGATCTTTTTAATGTATTGTTGTCCAATTTGCCAAAATTTTGTTGAGGATTTTAGCATCTGTGTTAATCATGTATTTTGACCTGAAATTCTCTTTCTTTGTAGTCTTCATCTGGTTTGGAGATTAGGATAATGCTGGCTTCAAAGAAAGTGCTTGGAAGTCTGCCTTTGTCTGGCATTTTTTGGAATAGTCTGTGAAGAATAGGTGTTATTTCTTTGAATCTTTAGTAAAACTCCTCTGTGAAGCTTTCAAGTCCAAGGCTTTTGTTTCCCAGAAGTTTTTTGATTACCGCTTCAATTTCTTTCCTTTAGTATTGATCCCTTTAGTATTATTGGTCTGTTCAGGTTTTTTTATTCTTCCGGGTTGAGTTTTGAAAGATTATATTTTTCTAGGGAATATGGCCATTTCATCTAAGTTGTGCAGTTTGTTGGAGTAGTTCATAGTATTTTTTTTATAATTCTTTGTATGTCTGTGGGTTGGTTATTTTATCTCTTTAATTTCTGATTTTTCTTCTTTGGGTCCTCTCTCTTTTCTTCTTGGTGAGTCTGGCTAGAGCTTCATAAATCTTGTTTAGCCTTTCAAAGAACCAGCTCTTGGTTTTATTGATCTTTTGCATTTTATTTTATTTTATTTTTTGTCTCTATGTCATTTGTTTCTACTCTGATCTTTATTATTTCCTTCCTTTGTTATTTTCATTGCGCTCTATCTAATTCTTTAAGTTGTGAGGTTAGATAATTTGTTACCAATTTTTCTTGTTTTTTTCTTGTTGTTTTTTTGTTTGATTTTTTTTTTTTCAGGTAGCCTTGTGGTGCTATGAACTTCCCTCTTAGGATTGCTTTCACAGTGTTCCATAGGTTTCAGATTGTTGTGTTTTCCTTATCCTTTGTTTCCAGGATGCTTTTTTTCCCCCTTCTTTGATCTCTTTGCTAACCCAATCATTGTTTAATAGCATGCTATTTAACCTTTAAGTGTTTGATTTTTTAATTGTTTTTATTGTAGTTGATTTCTAATTTTATGCCATTGTGATCTGAGAAGATGTTTGATATCATTTCTATCTTCTTGTATGTTAGAGACTTAGCCTGTTTCCTAATATGTGGTCTATCTTTGCAAATGTCCCTTGTGCATTTGAGAAAAATGTATAGTCTGTAGTTTTGGGGTGAAATGTTCTGATGATGTCAATAAGTTCCATCTAATGTAGTGTGTCGTTAAAGATTACTATCTCTTTGTTGATTTTTTGTCTAGAAGTTTTATTCAATAATGTAGATGGGGTATTAAAGTCCTCTACTATGATTGTATTGCTGTCAATCTCTCCCTTAAGATGTTCCAGAAGTTTTTTTTGTTTGTTTTTGTTTTGTATTTTTTGTTTGTTTCTTTTTTTTTAATGTATGTGGGTGCTCCTGCATTGGGTTCATATATTTTTATCAGTGTTATAACCTCTTGTTGTATTGATCCCTTTAGTATTATGATGTGGCCTTCCTTATATCTGGATATGGCCTTCACTTTGAGTTTTATTTTTTCAGATATAAGTATTGCTACCCAGCTTTTTTTTTCTTTTCCGTTGGCCTGAAAAATTTTTTTCCAACCCTTAACTTTCAGTCTGTGTGAGTCCTTTGTTCTTAGGTGGGTCTCTTGTAGACAAGTCTGTTGCTGGGCAAGAACTATTGAGGAAATCCATGAGGTGGTAACACAGATAGACATAGAGCAGGCTTGTATCAGATATATATTCCTGAACTACAAGGCTTTAGGAGGCCACCCTCCTCATGAGGGGAGTCTGAATCTGTTTGTAATAAATTTTCCATTTTTACTGAAATCTTCTGGTTAAAGATCTTAAATCATCAGCTCATTTTTTGGCATTATGAGACAGGACCCTGGGAAAAAAAACCTTGGCTGACCATAGCCAAGATGTTATCAATTTGAACAATGTCTAGAAGAAAGTTAGAAAAGGCACCATCAAGTTTATATTAAAAAGCAAACAAACAAATAAACATAAAACAACAATTGCATTATGGCTAGAAAGAACAATGTAAAGAACACTATTATTGAGCACTGGTACAGAAATGCAGTGAGTAGAGGTGAGAGATATCCATAAAAACTTTGTTGTTAAGGAGAATCCCCAAAGTGTTTTTCTGCAGTGGTGAAGGATTTGAGCCAATGTGTCCAAACTTCCTCTCTTGTTCAACCTCATGACCACTTCGGCATAGGCTAGTGGAACAGGGTGTGGGCATTGGCCAACCTCAAACATTTTAGAAAGGAAGCTGCTTTGGGTTGGCAGTGGTAAATCTGTTTTTAGACATGTTATTTCCAAGATGACAGCAGGCTACTGAGCATGATGTCTACATATGTGGAATTGTATGTAGTTAGAAATAAGGCATTGCAGAGAAGAAAGAGGTGATAGTTGGTCCTAAGCATTTAAGTCATAAATTGAAACATCTTAAAGAAAAAGTGTGTATGAATGCAAAATACAGGTTGGTGGTCATTTCTGGGGAGAGGCAAATGCAGATGGGGTTATGTGTGAAGAAGATCATTGAGGGGTGATCTTAAAAGTTATTGGTAATCTTTTACATAATATAGCTGGTAGGTACATTATCTATTATTTTCAAAAATCTTTTATTTTAGTTATATATATTATCCATAATATTTACATAATTATATATATATAATATATATCTTATAATAAAAAGTAAAAAAATTAAAAAAAAGTAGAATCCCCATACTTTTTTTTTTTTCAAAATATATATGGCCTGGCCAGTGTGCTCATTTGGTTAATTATTATCCCATGCACCAAGAGGTAGCTGGTTCAATTCTCTGTCAGCGCACATGCCCTGGTTGCCAGATTGACCCCTTGTAGGGGTGTACAGGAAGCAGATGATTGATGTTTCTCTCTCATCAATGTGATGTTTCTATCTCTGTCTCTCCCTTTCCTTCTCTCCTTTCCTCTCTCTAAAAAAAGTCAGAGTAGAGGGTGTTTGGGAAGCTGGATAAAAGAATGTGAAGGAAATTGCATAACCAATGAACATAGACACTGGGGGGTTCGGGTATGCCTGGGAGGGAGGGAGTCAATGGAAAGATATGTATAAAAAAATTAATAAAAGTTAAAAAAAGAATGTGAAGGAAATAGGCAATTGAGTTATACATTTGAAAGCTATGTGGTTTTATGAATCAACATTTTCACTCTAATAAATACAATAAAAAGAATAAATGATATGTGGGTCTTAAAGTAAATTTGGAAAAAAATCAGGAATAATAGGCTAAAGTTTTAGAGGAATAATACATTGTATTTTATTCTGTTTGCATATAATTTTTATATATTTTGACGTCTCTAAAATTGAGATTCAGATAATTCATGTGTTAAGAAATTTTATAACTTTATTGATACCATTTTTTGTTAATTATATAAAACAATTATGTATTGTATAGTTGTTGAAATTGCAGATTTTATGAAATATGGTAGCTATGTAAATTACTTAAGAAAACTGAGATGGTAAAAATGCTGGAAAATTTTTACATTCTTAGTTAAAGGTAAGAGTTCTTAATTTCTAGGAACAAACAAAAGAGGTAAAAGAACATAACAGTTTGAATTTAAAAAGATGCTAGGATTATAACAACCAAGATGAAAAGCAGGAAGGAATGAAACAAAATGATCACATGGAAACCATGTTTTTTTTTTGAGAATTAAATGCTGCTCTAGAGACTGTAAGAGTTGAAATGCCTGTGCAACAGTTATGAAGATAAGCTTAAAAGTTTCCCTATGAAGGACGTAAAAGATCTGTACTTGGAGAATTATGACACAAGAAAAAAAGAGGAAGGTACAAGTTAGTACAAGCATATACAGTGTCCATGGATAGGAAAAAATAGCATCTTCTTTAAAATGTCCATACTATCCAGAACAATCTATAGATTCAACAAAATTCCTATCAAGATATGAATGGGACATTTAATAGAACTAGAACAAATGCTTCAAAAGTTTAAATGGAAGCACAAAAGACCCTGCATAGAAACAGCAATCATGAGAAAAAAGAATAAAGTTGAAGGAATCATGGTATCTGACATCAAACTATAGTATAAGATTATATTTATTAAAACAGCATACTACTGGCATAAAACCAGACATATTGATAAATGGAAGAGAATAGAGATCCCAGAAATAAACCCATGCCTTTGTAGCCAATATTTGAGAAAGTAGGTAAAAATTTACAAGGGCCTAAAGATAGTCTATTCAATAAATGATGTTGGAAAATTAGACAGATACATGCAAAAAGTGAAACTAGATGAAATTCTTATAATACACACAAGAATAAAATAAAAATGGATTAATGACTTAAATGTTAGACTTGAAGCCATAAAAATCCTAGAAGAAAAACATAAATAATAAAATTTTGGACATTTCTTTTAGCTTTTTTTTTCTGATATATCTCTTCAGAAAAGGGAAATAAAAGAAAAAATAAACAAATGGTACTATATCAAACTAAAAAGTTTTTTTGCACAGCAAAAATAACAACAACTATCAACCAAATGAAAAAACAACCTACTAAATGGGAAAACATAGTTGCAAATGGTACCTCTAATAAGGGGGGATATCCAAAATTTATAAAGAATTTATAAAACTGAACATGAAAAAAAAAATCCAATTTAAAAATGGGCTAAGACCTGAATAGACACTTCTCCAAAGAGGACATACATATAGATGGCCAATATACATATGAAAATATGCTCAATGCCACTAATCATCAGAGAAATGCAAATTAAAGCCAAGATGAGATATTGCTAAAATGGTTCTGCTAGAATGGCTCACATCTGCTAGAATGGTTCTCATCAATAAATCAACAATGTTGACAAGGATGTGGAGAAAAGAGAACCCTGTGCATTATTGGTGAGAATGAAGATTGGAACAGCCACTGTGGAAAGCAATATGGAGTTACCTAAAACAATTAAAGATGAATTGTTTTATAACCTAGCCATTCCATTTCTGTGTATTTACCTGAAGAAATCAGAAACACTAATTTAAAATATATATATATCTCCCTATGTTAAGTGCAGCATTATTTATAACTAGAGGCCTGGAGCATGAAATCCGTGCATGGTGGGGAGAGGGGGTTGTGCCTCAGCCCAGCCTGCATCCTCTCCAATCTTGGACCCTTCAAGGGATGTCCAACTGCCCACAACTGCACTCTCTTGCAGACCTGGTCCCTTCCAACTGCCCTCTCCTGCTGGCCATCTTGTGGAGGCCATCTTGTGTCCACATGTGATCAATCATCTTTGACCACATGGAGGCAGCCATCTTGAGTATTGGAGTGACAATTTCCATATTACTCTTTTATTAGATTGGAGAATTAGATAGGATAGAGGCATGGTGCACAGGTGGATGCTGGCTCATTTGCCCTGAAGGATGTCCTGGATCAGGATGGAGGTTCCCTTTGGGTATGAAGTGTCCTGGGTGAGGGGCCTGTGATGGTTTGCAGGCCAGCCACACCCCCCAGTGACCCAAGTGGAGGCTCTGGTATTGTTTGATTCTAGCCAAGGGCACATGCCTAGGTTGTGGATTCAATCCCCAGTAGGAGGTATGCAGGAGGCAGCCAATCAATTGATTCTCTCTCACTATTGATGTTTCTCTCTCTCTCCCTCTCTCTCTCTCTCTCTCCTTTTCCCTTCCTATCTGAAGTGAATAAAAAAGATATTTTTTTAAAGTTTTATATTATGATAATGCCTCTTCTTAATTTTTAAAGTTTTATATTATGATAATGCCTCTTCTTAAGGCACATTAAATAATTTCTTAGACTAAGTATTAATAAGAAATGATTAAGTAATTGATATTTTTATGGTAGAAGAAACTCAAATGATCATTCAACATGTGATGCATGTAGAAGCTTGTGGTAAACAGAATGACAATCCCTCAAAGCTGTTCACCATCTAACTGACAATAGCTGTGAATAAGTTATTTTATATGCAAAGGGGACTTGGCTGATATAATTAAGGTTCTTAAAATAGGGAGATGATCCTGGATCAGCTAGGTGAGCCTAATATAATCAGAAGGCTGCTAAAAAAGTTGAAGGTGGAGGCAGAAGAGTCTGAGATGGAGAGGTGGTAATGAAAGCTGAGGGCAGAGTGAAACAGGCACAGGTCAAGGAAAGTGGATAGACATGAGATGCTAGAAAGGACAGGAACAGCTTCTCCCCTAACCCCTCCAAAAGAAATAAAATTGTGAACTTCTGATCTCTAGAACTATAAGATAATAGATATATGTTGTTATGTGGCAATCTGTCAGAGGAGCAATAGGAAACTAATAGAAGGCTTCAATGCGACATATTTTATTTCTATTAAATTATATTTTCTTATGATAACAGTAAATTTGTATGAGTTTAGTAATTATAGAACTCTTCTACACCATTGGGTGAAATGGAAATTTAATACAATATTTGCAGAAGGTAAGCTTCGTGGACCAAGGTCTAAGTCCCTTAAACATTTTAATATGTTTTTTTTATTTTTAATTAATTTAAATTAAATTACATACAATATTTTAATAGTTTCAGTTGTATAACATAGTGATTACACATTTATATACTTTATGAGGTGCTCATCAGGATATCTCTAGTATCCATCTGACACTATAAATAGTTGTTGAAACATTAACTATATTCCCTATGCTTTAATTTACATTCCCACGACTATTTCTTTTTTATAAGTGGTAATTTGTACTTCACAATCTCTTTCACCTTTTTTACTCATCCTCATAATCCCCTCCCACCTGATGGCTATCAATTTGTTCTCTGTATCTATGAGTTTATTTCTATTTTGCTTATCCATTTGTATTTCAATTTGCATGTATAAGTAAAATCTGATTGACTTATTTCACTTAGCATAATACCCTATAGGTCCATCCATGGGGTCACAAATGGCAAGCTTTCATTATTTTATGGCAGAGTAGTATTCCATTGTATATGTGTTCCGCATCTTTTTAATTTTTTTTAAATCTATTGACGGATACTTCTATATCTTGGCAATTGTAAATAATGCTTCAATAAACATAGAGGTGCATATATCTTTTTGAATTAGTATTTTAAATTTCTTTGGATAAATACCCAGAAGTGAAATTGCTGGGTTATATTATAGTTCGTTTTCAATTTTTAAAAATATATTTTATTGATTTTTCACAGAGAGGAAGGGAGAGGGATAGAAAGTCAGAAACATCGATGAGAGAGAGACACACCCCACACTGGAGATGTGCCCGCAAGCAAGGTACATGTCGTGACTAGAATCGAACCTGGGACCTTTCAGTCCACAGGCCAACGCTCTATCCACTGAGCCAAACCGGTCTCGGCTTATTTTCAATTTTTAAAAGAACCTTCACATTGTTTTCTATAATGATTACATGCATTTATGCAATCCCTTTTTAAAGGACTAGCATTTTTATAGAACTAGAACAAATAATCTTAAAATGTATATGGAATCACAAAAGACCTACATAGCTAAAGAAGTCTTGAGGAAGAAAAAAAAAGGAAGAGGTATCATGCTACTTGATATCAAATTATACTACAATGCTATAATATTCGAAATAGCAAGGTACTGGTATACAAATAGACACATAGATTAATAGAACCGAATAGAAAGCTTAGAAATAAAGCCATTCTTAGATGGTCAACTAAAGGAGGCAAGAATATACAGTGGAGTAAAGATAGTCTCTTCAATAAATGGTGTAAAATAAAAAATATAGGCAGACATATGCGAAAGAAATTAGACCACTTTTTACACCATAAGAAAAAACTCAAAATGGATTAAAGACTTATATGTAACACCTGAAACCATAAAACTTCTAGAAGACATTACAGGAAATACACTCTTTGACATAGGTTTTAGCAAAAAATTTTTTACTATTTCTCCTATGGTAAAGACAACAAAGCAAAAATAAGCCAAGGGTATTACATTAAAGCTTTGTGCTGCGAAAGAAACCACCAACAAAAGAAAAAAGCAACCTACTAAATGGGAGAAGATGTTTACAAATTATCTATTTGGTAGAAAATTAATATACAAAATATATGAAGAACTCATACAGCTCAATATAAACAAATAATCTGATTTTAAAATAAGCAAAGGACATGACTAGAATTTTCTCTAAAGAGGACATGCTGATGGCCAACAGACAAATGAAAAGATGCTCAACATCACTAATGAAAACCACAATGAGATATCACATCACACCTGTCAGAATGGCTACTTATAAATTAGCAAGCAAGCATTGATGAGGATGTGAAGAAAATAATTTTAATATTTTGACCCACTACCTAAACTCCAGGGATGCATAATGAGAAAATAATCAGATCATGTATAGAAATATTTTTTGCAAAATAATGTCTAGTAAATATTATATATGCAAAAACTGAAACAATCTAAATAGCCAATAATATGGAAATAATCTAGATAAGCTTTACTATCTCCATGCAATATATATACTGAGTGGCCAGATTATTATGATCTCTGAATGCATAATAATCTGGCCACTTAGTGTGTGTGTGTGTGTGTGTGTGTGTGTGTGTGTGTGTGTAGATAGATAGATAGATAGGTAGGTAGATAGATATTAGAGGCCCAGTGCATAAATTTGTGCATGGGTAGGGTATTAGCTAGCCTCACCAGGGGGAGGGGATGTGGGTGGTTGACCAACTTGTCTGCTGACCAAACTCCTGGTTAAGGGGACAATTTGCATATTAGCCTTTATTATATAGGATATACACTGAATAGCCAGATTATTATTCATTCAGAGATCATAATAACCTGTCCACTGAGTGTGTGTGTGTGTGTGTGTGTGTGTGTGTGTGTATAGTCATCAAATCCATAAAATGCTAAGGGAAAGGGACAAACACCAAAATGATATATATTATAAGTCTAATATTAAAAATTGTGGACACAAATAAATATATGTTCAAGAAAAATATTAATAGTAAATATATTAAATAACATGGTTATGAATTATGAGTTTTATGTGATTTGTATTTCTGCCTTTATATAGTCCTAAATTTTTAAAAATAATTTTTCTACAAAGTTAATGAATTACTTTTAAAATCATAAAAAATAAATACAAAATATATGTTTTGTATATTATTAAGAAGAAACTCATAAACAAACATATCATCACTGCTATGTTAGAAGTGGATCTGGGCTGCCATATCACAGTTCTTGTTTTGGGGCCATTGTCTTTCTGTTTTCTTCCTCTATCTCTCTATTTTCAACTTCCAGAAATTTCTGATTTCTAGGAACATAGTGAGAAAATCACTGATCTAGTACAACCTATTCATTTTTCTGGAATCCAGGAAACCTAATTAAAAAGCAACTATAAAGCTGGAGCTAGAATAATGGTTCTCTAGCTTCTAAGGCAGTGCCCTTTTACTTAAATCAGGATGCTTCTCTCATTTTCATTTCTCCCAGACTAGTCTGAAAAAAGCATGTGCCCCTTTGACTGCTGAAAAACAAAAACAAAAACAATCCAGCTCACACTTAGCTTCTCTAATCAGAAGGACCCTTGGTTCACAAACTATTTGGAATCCTAAAATTTTTTATAGTTTTCTTTGTACCTTGTAATCCTTTATGGGAGAAAGCATATAGTTTGTTTTTCTAAAAGCAAAATATCCCTTTATTTGTTTGTTTTAAATGGGCCTCAAATACACAGTGGTAGACCTTACTGTGTGATGGCTCCTTTCCATTTTATTTTCACTAGCAACGTTGATCTATGTCCTTAAATTGCTGTCAGAGGAAGTGGGTAACTGTGTTGTTGGTCCTTGGTACATGGTCTTCTCAATTCCTTTGTTAGAGTAGAATCACAATTGTTTGTGTGTGTGTTGTATAGATCCCAGCCTGTGGACAGTGATACTCTTGACAGGAATACTTGAAGTATTCATTTGGCTGATGCCCCCAACAGACATTGCTCCCAACCAGCACCACTTTTGTGGCTGGATCCACCTTTGTGATTCTTATGACAGGAAACTTTGAGAAACAAGATTTATTAGTCATAAGTCCTGGAGTTTATATGGCATGCCCAAGGGCCACACAGCAAGGTTATGAGAGGGAGGGAGGAAGGGAGGAAGTAAGGAGGAAGGGAGGAAGTAGAGAGGAAGGGAGGGAGGGAGGGAGGAAGGGAGAGAGAGAGAGAGAGAAGAAGTAGAGAAGGGGAAGGAAAGAAGGGGAGGAGGAGAGGGAGAAGGAGGGGTGGGGAGGGGAAAGAGTAATGGGGGAGATAGAGAAAAGCACAGGAATCTGGTATCTGCTTTGATTAGAGTCTTAGTATCTAGGATTTCCCTTGGGTTTGCTCTTTAGTGGGCAATTTAACGCCAAAAAGTCTGAATGCAAGAATTACAGCTTAGAAAAGTAGAAGCAGAATCACTCAAGTGGTTAGTTGTCTAAACCCAAGGCTTTCTGAAAGGAGGAGCTTCATGGGAGGATGCAACTAATTCCTTAAATGGTTATTTGTTTGTTTGTGGGTTTTTTTGTGCTTTTGTATGTGTTGTTTTTAAATGGGTGTCTTGGTAATAAAAGCTTAATGTAAGCTGCTTACACTACAGTTTGATTTGTCACAGCCAATTTGTGTGGCTCTATTCCTACTTGTGACAGGGAATGTCATAGTCCTTATAATTGCTTTTCTTTCAGTACTTTTCTCGAATCATGGCAAATAGAGTCAACATGGTTTTTGTTATATTTTATTATATTTTGTTGTATTTCATTTACACATTTTATATTTTATTTGTCCATTGTAGATATAACTTTGATAATATTTGGTGGATATTTTTATTGATAAAATAACTTTGAATTTAAATTTATTTATCAGAATTTGTCACCTTCCATATTAGTTCAATATATCTAAATGTGACAGACATTCACACTTCACTGAAAAACCACTACATAAGTATCTCCTCAACTACGTTTTAAGTTATTTTAAGCAACTTATTTGCAATGGAATAGCATATATGCCATCATTCTTTGCTGTATAACGAATTATCTATAATTAGTGGATTAAAATAAACACCACTCATCAGTTCATGATTATGTGGTTTGGCAATTTGGACTGCATTTAGCCAAGCAGTTCTTCTGGACTTGCCTATATTCACAAATATATGTGCATTCAGCCAGTGGTTCTGCTGGAGCCAAATGATCAAAGATATAGAATCATTCTCACATGTCTTGGTTCTCTTCAAGAAACTTCTCCAACAAGCTAATGTAAGCTTGCTCAGGAATGGTCTAAAATAAGTAAAAACTATATGCCTTTTGAACCTCAAGCACAAAATCACCTTTGCTGTATTGTGTTGATCAAAGAAAAACAAAATGCAACAACATATTCAAGTGCAAAACCATCACATAATTATGAATTGGTCAACCCAAGAAGAGGCTATCACAATGATAAATATCTATATACTAAACATAGGAGCATCCTATCTAATAAAGATGGAATATGCAAACTGACTGTCACTCTGCAACAAAGATGGTGGCGCCCATAGCCAATAAGGAGGGAATATGCAAATTGACACAATAAAGATGGCAGCATCCAGGCTGGGACACTTACTTCATCACCGTGGTGATGATGATGACACAGACATTCTGCCCCCCTCTGGGTAGTGTGTGTGTATAGGTGTGGAGTGGCTGGGGCGAGGCAAGACACCTGATATGAGGTGGGTAGCAGGGTGGAGGGAGCTACAAGAAAGTGGCAGGGCCAGAGAAAATGCAGAAGGCGAATCTGGCCAGAGTGAAGGTGGAAGATGGTCTGGCTGGAGCAAAGGCCTGGGTCCTGGATGCCAGAGGAAAGCCGGTGCTGGCAGCCAGGGGAAGGAAGGCCTATTCTTGCACAAATCTTCATGCATCGGGCCTCTAGTCTAAATATATAAAGCAATTATTAATGGGCATAAAGAGATATATCTACAGTAATACAGTATTAGGAGAGGATTTTAATACCCCACTCACATCAGTTGAAAAATCACTCAGACAGAAAATTAATAAGGAAATAACTGTCACATTAGACAAAATCATGACCATGAGTCAGGTTTAGCAGCTCTTTTATAACTAAAACCTGTACCTACTAAGGAGCACAGAAAATTACCATATAACTGGTATGTATGAGGAGCTCCTACAAGATTTTCATCTCCTATAATGTCAGAAGGAAGTCAGACATAACTCTTTATCAAAATAGTCTTAGCTAAGGGGCTAATATGAGTGAGAGAAGAAGCAGGGTCAAAGACTTTCTAATTACTCAACCCACACCAGTACTTAAATCTTTCACTTTTTGTACTAATTTGCTGTAATTGCCATAATACTACCTCAGAATAGTTTAAACATAGAATTTGTTTTTTTTTGGAATTCTGGAGACCATGAGTGTCAGTAACATTAGTTTCTATTGAAGTCTTGAGGGATAGATAACTAACAGATGCTGTCTAGCCTCTGTGGCTTCATCTGATCTTCTCTCCAGGACTTTTTCCTAATCACCTCTTGTAAGAACACTAGTCATATTAGATTAAGCCCATAGATAAGATCTTATTTTATCTTAATTACTTATTTAAAGTTCTCATTAAAAATTCAGTCACATTCTAAAATACTGGGATAAGACTTCAGCATATGAATATTGGGGTACATAATTCAGTCCATAATACTTCCATTTAGTATTGCTCTCTCCTCTTCTATCTTTTTTTTTAATATACATTTTATTTATTTTTTACAGAGAAGAAGGGAGAGGGGTAGAGAAGTAGAAACATCGATGAGAGAGATACATAGATCAGCTGCCTCCTGCACTCCCCCACTGGGGATGTGCCCGCAAGCAAGGTACATGCCCTTGACCGGAATCGAACCTGGGACCTTTCAGTCTGTAGGCCGATGCTCTATCCACTGAGCCAAACTGGTTTCCGCTCCTCTTCTATCTTGTGGAATCTTCTCTTAGCCAGGGGGAAAAACATTTTCATAATCACATATATTTCCATTAATTATTGCTTAGGCCAAAACAGTTTGTTTTGAAAATCAAAAGCTGAGAATTTTATCTTTTTTCACTCATGTGTTTTCTGCTACATTAAACTTTAAGGAAAGTCTGTTTTTCTGTGTGCCCTCTCTTCATTCTACTCTTTGGGAGAAGACAGTTTGAAAGGTAGAAAGAAGTGATAGAAAGAAAAAATACAACAGTTAATACTTTGTAATAATACTCCAATGCTGCTATATAACATCTTAATCATCGTGTACTTTAAATTTGATTGTTTTAATATGTTAATGAGACTGTAAAAAATACCATCATCTAAATCTTTTTAAAGAATCAACATGTTACTAACAAGAAGTTAGCCTGTTACTTCTCCTTTGTGATGAAAATTATATCTGACAGAATTTTTTTTCAAAAATTATATCTTTGTTGCTCCTTTTTATATTTAGTATAGTAAGAAAAGGTAGTTAGGATTTCTTTAATGAGTAACACCTTGTTCAGTTTTAGTGTGTGTTTACTGGCCTTTTTTTTCATACCTTCAACAATTTCTACTTTCCTAGATGTGTATTTAGCTGTAGATAGTAGATCTACAAAAACTCACTAGTTTCTGAAGTATCCAAATGATTCTGAGTAGTGCAAAAAACACAGGGTCAAAGTCAAGTAATTAATCTACCAGAAGATTTTGTAAAGGTTCTCATCATACTGTAAGCATGCTTGAATGCAAATTATAGATAGCTATGGATATCATTGTTATTCTACATTTCCTTAATATGAAAAGTCTTCTTTATTTAAAATATAAACTAAGTTATCATTATTATATCTTTCAAAAGATTAAGTTAGAATGCAATGGGAGGTACCAAAATGACTGCATAGGTAACTGCCTGTACTTGCTGCCTCCCACAACCACATCAACATTACAACTAAAATACAGAACAACTATCATACAGAACTGTAGGAAAGCTGGCTGAGTGGAAGTATTGCAACTAGAGAGGTAAAGAAGAAAGCACACTGAGACTGGTAGGAGGTGCAGAGGCGCAGAAAGGGCTGGTAGGCAACAAGGTGTGCCACTTTTTTTTTAATTGGGAGGGAGATCACCTCTGTGCAGGCCACTTGGAGGAGTAAGGAGTCCCAGAAGTCCCAGCCCCACACCAAATCCTAGCCGATGGTTTCAGAACTTGGAAAAGAAGCTTGTATGAACTGGCCATAAGAATTACGAACTGTAAAAACCAGTGTCAATTGGGCTGAGTGAAACACAGCTGCTGGAGACCCAACTGCTCCTCTTAAAAGCTGGCACCACAAACTGAATTTAAAAGCTCCCACTTCCTCTGAACTCTAGCTCTGAGCAAGGTTCTGAGAGACACAGACACATATGGGGAGAAACTGGACTGTCTGGCATGAGGGCAGGGATGCGGGAGCAGCTTTCTTTTAGACAGAGGTGTTCACAGTGGTCATTGTTCCTGTGCTGGGACCTCACTGTTGCAGGGCTGACTGTCAGCCATTTCTGTTAATTCCCTGAGACCCCACCTTAGACAATTTACAACTCCACCCAAGCTGTGTGTAGCAGCTTTTGCATATGAATGGTCTGTCCTTTCTCAGGCTAAAAAAAACCTGTCAAACAAGCTGCAGCTGGGTCAGGGAGCCTCAAACCCATCAATAAAAGGCCTAAAAACTGGCACCAGTGCCAGCTTGCTTTGCTTCACAGCTGGGCCTCATCTGGGCACTTCTAAACCTGATACAAAGAGGAGGAATCTGCAGATCTCTCTGTAACACCTGCTGGATAGCCCAGGCAGTGCTGACTTTTCACCTCCCTGGAGACCCAACAGACAGTGTACTCAGTGGTTAGTGTCAGACTATTACAACTATTCACATTCATAAGTGACACACTCAAGCTGCAGACTGAAGCAAGTCCTGCCCCATAAGGGTGTCTCCTGCAGAGCAGCTCTCCCACTGTAGTTGCAGCAGTCCTCACAGCCAATTGGCCTAGATGTCAATTCCTCCTAGTGACACCAACAACAATCAAGTCTCAACTACAACAAGACTATGCACACAGTCCACAAAGGGGTGCACCAAGAGTGTCCACCTCAGGTTATTGGGGAGGCTGAGCCATGGGGCCTTATAAGACACCTACTACACAAGGCCACCCTATTAACTCAAGGAGACTTAGCAGATACCTACATAGAAACAAACACAAGGAAATAGCCAAATGGTGGAGACAAAGAAACATGTTACAATGAAAGAAATGGAAGAAATCCAACTGCTAGATACAGAGTTCAAAACCACAGTTATAAACTTATTCAAGAATCTTCTAGAAACTTCTGAGGAACTTAGTGAGACTTTCAAGGATCTTAGTGAGAATGCCAAAAAAAAAAAAAAAAAGGAAAAGGAACAGTCAGAAATTAAGCATCCACTGAATAAAATAAAGAATATACAGGGAGGGAGAATCCAAGATGGCGGCATAGGTAAACACCTACACTGCTGCCTCGCACAACAATTTCAAAACTACAACTAAAAGACAGAACGGACATCATCCAGAAGCACAGGAAAGCTGGCCGAGTGGAAGTTCTACAACTAGAAGGAAAGAGAGGGGCTCACAGAAACCCAGAGGAGCTGCAAAAAGCTGAGGTACGGAGACGCGTGCACGCTGAGAGAGCGGGCGCCAGAGGACCTGGCTGGCTTTCTCTGGCGGGAGGGAAACGGAGAATCTCAACGGCATTGAACCCCTTATCTTACGACACTAAACCCCAGATCCAGCCGAAACTCATACGGGGGGAGTTTGGACTGTGAAAAGGGAGAGGTGCACAGAAATTTAGGGGAGTCGCAGAAGATCGGGTCCCGTCTCGCACGCGCACGGTGCTGCGCGGAGGACAGATTGCTGATTGTGCCGATGGCTTTCGCGACTGGGCGGGAGACAGACCCTCCCAACTGTGCCACTTCTGAGTCCACTGAGCCCCTGTTTCGGGTGAAACCCTGGGGACCTAGACTCGTGTGGTCCTGGCGCGCAGGGGAGCTGGAAAGGCAGCGGTTAGAGGCACTGCGGGTGCGTGCGCGCACAGGGACCGCTCCAGCCATTACCCAGTCACGTGAGACTCTGGGGCCTTGGAGGGCGGGGCCGACTGGAAGGCAAGGCCGTCCCTTAAGCCCTGAGACTCCACCCCTCCCGAGCTCAGCAGAGGCTTCTGCGGCTTTGCGTCTGCTATCATAGGGCTGAATCCAACACAGAAGTTTCCCCGGCATGGTGAGGATGCTGAGACAGGGGAAGGGATCACAAACAAAAGAAATGGAGGGAAAAAAAAAAAGACTGGATATAGAGTTCAAAACCACGCTTATGGTGTTTTTCAAGAATATGCTAGAAAAGATGGATAAATTTAGCAAGACCCAAGAGGAGATGAAAAAGGACATACTAGAGATGCAGGGGAGCCAACTAGGGATGGAAAAGGTTCAACTGGAGATGATAGAGGACCAAATAGAAATTAGACATACACTGACTGAAATAGGGAATATTGTACAGAGTCCTGGCAGCTGACTGGAGGAAGGCAAGAATCAAGTAAAAAATTTGAAATATAATGAGGCAGACAACATTCGACTGGAAAGGCAAGAAGAGAGGAGAATCCAAAGGTGTGAACATAATGTGGGGAGCCTCTGGGACAGTTTCGAGAGTGCCAACATCAGAATTGTGGGGGAGCCAGAAGAAGAGAGAGAGCAAGATACTGAAAACCTATTTAAAGAAATAATGACTGAGGGGGACCGGGATCCGGGGAAGGAGCCGCCCGCGTTCCCGGCCCGGAGGCGGGCTCGCCGGCGAGGTCGAGGCCCCGGGGCCTGGGGGGACGTGCCCCGCAGCACAGGGCGCCGGGCTGGGCCCCGCAATCGGGAAACGCAGGCATGGAACGCGGAATAACGGAGCTCCGCTCGGCGCCCCGCCGTCCTCCTCCCAGTGCTGGACTGAGTCCCCGCTGCTGGCGACGCCCGCAGGGGAGAGGCACGGGGCTGGGGGGCTGGGGCGCTGGGGCCAGGCTACAGTCACTGAGACCGTCGCGCTGAGGCTGAGGCTGA
>JAAGEH010002534.1:45473477-45509975 GCA_011751065.1 Lasiurus cinereus | reverse complement strand
CCTCGTGCTGAGGCTGGGGCTGAGGCCCTCGTGCTGAGGCTGAGGCTGAGGCTGAGGCTGAGACCCTCGTGCTGAGGCTGAGGCTGAGGCGCTGAGATCCTCATCCTGAGGCTGAGGCTGAGGCACTGAGACCCTTGCGCTGAGGCTGAGGCTGAGCGGTGCGTCCTCGGCTCTCGAGCCGCCAGGGCACGTGCCCTCTGCGCTTCTGGCGCGGCTCGGGCCTTTCCGGACCTGCAGGAGCGAGCGCCGGTGCTGGTTCCCTTAACCCCTGCGACCCCGCGGCCCCCCGACCCCTCCCCCCACGTGTGTGTGCTGCCGCTGTGGCAGCAGGAGGAGGTGTGCTCAGTTTGTAGAGCGTCGGCCAGTGGACTGAAGAGTCACTCACGGCGAAGCCCGCAGAGTACTTGCTGCTCCAGACCCACCCGTGACTGATAATTCTCAGGGGGAAAGGGGTGAGGGGTGTACAGGGAGAGACTGGACAAAAATCATACACCTATGGATGAGGTCAACGGAAGGGAGGGAAGGGTGGGAGCTGGGTGGAGGGGTGCTATGGAGGGGAAAAAAGAAAAACAAATGTAATAATCTGAATAATAAAGATTTAATTAAAAAAAAAGAATATACAGGGATTCAATAGTAGAATCGAATCAATGATTTGAAATATGAGGAAGCAAAAAACACCTAATCAGAAGAGCAAAAAGAAAAAATAATCCAAAAATATGAAAATAGTGTAAGGAGCTTCTAGGACAACTTCAAGTGTACCAACATCTGAATTATGGGGGTTCCAGAAGAAGAGATAAAGAAAGATAATGGAAACCTATTTGAAGAAGTGACAGAAAACTTCCCCTACATAGTGAAAGACATAGACTTAAGAGACCAGGAAACACAGAGAACTCCAAACAAGAGGAATTCAAAGAGGACCACACAAAGACACATCATAATTAAAATGCCTAGGGCAAAAGACAAAGAGAAAATCTTAAAAGCAGCAAGAGAAAAACAGTTAGTTACCTATAAGGGAGCACCCATACTATTGTCAGCTGATTTCTCAACAGAAACTATGCAGGCCAGACAGGAGTGGAAAGAAATATTCAAAGTGATGAATAGCAAGAACCTACAACCAAGAGTACTCTACCCAACAAAGCTATCATTTAGAATTGAAGGGCAGATAAAGAGCTTCACAGATAAGAAAAAGCTAGAGTTCATCGCCACCAAACCAGTATTACATTAAATGCTGAGGGTATTCTTTAAGAAGAGGAAGAAGAAAGAAGTAAAGATTAAAAAATATATATGAACAACAAAATGACAACAAATACATATTTATCAACAAGTGAACCTAAAAATCAAATGAATAAAAAATCTGATGAACATAATAAACTGGTGAATGGAATAGAATTAGGGGCATGGAAATGGACTGACGATTTTCAGAGTAAAGGGGATGTGAGGTGGTGCGGGGAAAGATTAGACAAAGATCTTATATGCATATATACAAATTCCTATGGACCCAGACAATCAGGTGGTGAGGGCCTGGGGTGGGGTGGGAACCAGGTGGAGGGGAGCTATGGAGAAAAAAAGAGGGACATCTGTAATAATCTCAACAATAAAGATTAATTTTACAAAAAAATTAAGTTAGTTGTTAAGATTTGTGTATCATCACCTCAAGATTACCAATAATTACTTGTATCACCTTAAATTCTTTCACACAACCTTCTTGAATCCAATGTTCTCATTTAAGAAACAAATGTGCACCATTTATTAGTTGATGGTTCTCAAACTGTGATTCCTGTAGGCTCCTAAAATATATATACTTCCCATCCCTTCCACAATGATACCACTATTGCCATAATATTCTTACATAAATCTTAAAATCTTTCTCATAAATTACCCTGAGCAAACATAATTCAATTCTTTTTCAGTGATCACATGTCTTCATGTAGATTAGATAATGGCTGTTTTGTTACTTATATTCTCATATTCATTCAATTCATCTATAAAGGGTCAACTATGTGCCTAATAATATGTGGGGAAGATTTTGAAATGTATGAAATCCTTTGCATGAAAAATGTTACAAGATACTATTTAAGGGAAATTAATGTAGATTAAACTTAACCTTCTATTGGAAGGTATGTTAAGCCAATAGGAAAAGTAAACTTATTTCTCTGTTGTTAAATATATAATTACAAATATATATGAAATTAAGTGCTACAAAATCCCTTGAATGTGCATATTTGCTATCAAAATAACTGAGCAGGTTTTTATGTGATACAGTACAACTTGAAAACAGTTTTCTTGAATTATTTAAAACTAACTGAATAGAAGAGTGGACATAGTTTATAAAGACCATTTTCAAAATCAAGTCAAAGGAACATTGTTTCCAGAAGGAAACTTTGCATTGATAGTAGATATTTGTTTATAGTATGTTGAATATATACTTCAGATGATGATTAAAACAAAACTCCCCACTCCATCAAGATGACATAATAGTCTATATACCTTCTCTAAATAGATCTGTGAAAGTTCAAAAAGAGAATATACACAAAATAAAGTATAAAGAAAATAACAGAAAGCCAGGTTTGAAATATGGACATCCTATATAATAAAGAGGTAACATACAATTTGACCAGCACTCCAACACAAAAGATGGCTGCCCCCATGTGGACACAAGATGGCCCCCAAAAGATGACCTGCAAGGATGTGCAGTTGGGGGTGACCAAGCTTGCAGGGGAGGACAGTTGGGGAATACCCAGACCTGTACGGGAGGGCAGTTGGGGTGGGGGGGATCAGGCCTCCATGGGAGGGCAATTGGGGGCAACCAGGCTTGCAGGGGAGGGAAGTTGGTTGAGACCAGGCCTGCAGGGAAGAACAGTTAGGGGCCACCAGGCCGGCAGGCAAGGGCAGTTAGGGGTGACCAGGCCAGCAGGGGAGGACAGTTGGGGGTGACAAGGCCTGCAGGGGAGTGGTTAGGAGGTGATCAGGCTGGCAGGAAAAGGTAGTTTGGGGCAATCAGGCAGGCAGGCAGGAGAGCTGATGGAAGCCAGCAGTCCTGGATTGTGAGAGAGATGTCTGACTGCCCGTATAGGCCCCATCCCGGGACCTGTGACCCACACCTGTGAGAAGCCCTACACATTCAGGGTGTGGGAAGGAGTCTGGTACAACTCTGAATGCCCAGCAGCAGAGGATTCACCTTCCTCTGGGAAGACTTCTCCCTGTGATGCTAGAGGCCCATGAGTTCTACCCTGCACATATCACCCATCCCATTACTTATTGGTCACAGTGTTGTCACAGGTGTAAGGCTTATCTGTCTAACTTCTTGGGCATGTGTCTATTGTCTAGTCCTTTCCCTCAGCAATCTGTGGGGAGCAGACCTGGAGAGTGTTAAAATGCAGCTTCCTGACACAAATGGCATGCCCATATTATTTGTCCTTCCCTTTACTTCTTTCCTCTTAATTAATAACCATATTTGCCCTTTAAGTTTGACTTATTTCACTTAGCGTAACAAATGCCTCAAGGCTCATTTAAAAAATTAAATTATTTATTTATTTAGCAATTACCATTAAAAATAAAGAATACAGCCTGATGGGTTGGCTCAGTGGTTGAGCATTAATCTATGACCCAGGAAGTCCTGGTTCAATTCCTGGTCAGGCCACATGCCTGGGGTTATGGACTCTATTGCCAGTGGGGGGCATGTAGTAGGCAGCCTATCAATTATTCTTTCTCATCATTGATGTTTCTATCTCTCTCCCTTCCTCTATGAAATCAATAAAAATATTTAAAGACTAACCAATATAAAGTTTTGTCTCATTGATGTTTTAGCTTAAACCAAATCCATGTGATAGACTAGTATTTCATCGTACAGTCCATTTTTCTAAAGTTACAGTGATTTGCTACATGTCATTTTACTATGAAACATTAATTTAGATCCTTTATATTTCATTTCCATGGCTGCCACCTCTCAGATCTTTACTGAGATTTTGGCCAAGCTCTGCTTCCCACTTGAACCTGCCTTCATTTCCCTGCCCCACCAATACCAACTCCAATCTCTATAGGAAATCTTTCAAATAATTATCTTTCAAATCTTATCTTTCCATATCAAGAACTATTTAATAAGCTAGTTCCTATATCCAAAATATTAAATATTTAGTTAGATTCTTTACATTCTTTTCATACATATTTCATCCAAACTTATTTCTCACCAATTTTCAGCATAGATATTCCATTCCAACCAAGCTCATGTTATTGTTTCTTACACATCCATAGCCATTTCATTGGCATTTGTGCCTTTGCTCAATTTTCCCCCTAAAATTATGTCACCCCAATTCTTTGGAATGTCTATCACCATCCTCTGTACATAACCAAATAGTAATTATTATTTAAGGCCTAAATCAACTTTCATTACATAAACTTGTAATATAATATTTCCTACAATACTAGAGAACAATTGCATACTGAATTTCATTCAGTACGTCATTGTTTTCTAATTTGATAAGTATACACCATCAAAGATCATTTTATTATATTTGAAGTACAGATACATAAAGACTCATCTAAAATATGTACACATTATTTTATGAATGATTTATTCAAACAAATTCATGAGATGTACTTATAAAGATAAATTTGAATAGGCATAAATGAAGTCAAGGTCTATTCTCTACTTGCCATTCTCAAACCACTCTAGTCTCTGTACTCCTTTTTCACCTAACTCATGTCTCAAATATTCATGATACCAGCTCTCCTGCAAGTTTCCTTTTCTTGAACAGTGTGTATATTTTTGTTTTTCTTTTAAATAAAAATAAATATTTTCTCAAAGGCAAGAAAAAGCAACAATATTTTAATGTCTTAAAAAGTGCAATGTTGGTATTTTGTATTTTTAGATCTCACAACAAATTTGACTGGTGTACTGTGTAGAAACTACATTTCTCAGAACACACTGCATTTCTTATCATTGTCCCCTCTCTTTACAATAGGAATAGCTCAAGTTCAGCTTGCATATATTTAGTGAATAAGTATATAAGTGAGACAATATAGAAAGTCACAAAACTAAAAAGAGTATGGAGAATTAAACCTAGAAAAAGCATATCTTGAATATTCTAGACTATTAAACAGTTCAGTATAAGTGCCTATCATTTATTTCTTAATTACCTAAGAAATATAAAATAAATTTTACACAAGTGAAATAAATTCCCAATTTGGATCAGGCTGGCAAATATTGAAATTTAGTTGTCAATGTCTTCTAGAATTTCTATCTAATTTTCTCTTCGTTTTTCTCTTTGGGCTGGTACTGATTATTTTCTACTCTTTGCATATCACTCTGTTTTTGAATGACTCCTCTAAGGACGAAACCAATAATCAAGAGGCACTGTAAGAGTTGTTTTTAGCTTTCAGATGAACACTCCCCACTCTGGGAATTGCCACAAGTCATTCATGTCACCTCTCACTATTTTATAGAAGGTCTTTCTGCTATGCCATTCACCATCCAAAGTCTAAATTTACAACACATTAAATTTTAAATGTATTTTTATTGATTTAAGAGAGGAAGGGAGAGAAGGATAGAAACATAAATGATCAGAGAGAATCATTGATCAGCAGCTCCCTGCACACCCCCTAATAGCGAACTAGCCCAAAGCTCCAGCATGGGCCCTGTCTGGGAATTGACCATGACCTCCTGGTTCATAGATCAATGTTTAACCACTGGGCTGCAATACATTATTATTTTTATTTTATTTTATTTTTATTTATTTATTTTTTATTATATTACATGTATACATATCTCCCTGTTACTCCCCCTCCCTCCCAGGCATACCCCAACCCCCCAGTGTCTATCTTCATTGGTTATGTTTACATGCATGCATATAAGTTCCTTTGATTGATCTCTTATCTATCCCACCTCTCCTTAATCTTCCTGCTATAATTTGACAGTCTGTTTGATGCTTTACTGCCTCTGTATCTATCCTTTTGTTCATCAGTTTACAATGTTCTTTATTATCCAGACATGAGTGAGATCATGTGGTGCTTCTCCTACATAGACTGGCTTATTTCACTAAGCATAAGGATCTCCAGTTCCATCCAGGTTGCTGCAAATGGTAAGAGTTCCTTCTTTTTAATGGCAGCATAGAATTCCATTGTGTAGATGTACCACAGTTTTCTGATCCAATCATCTGCTGACAGGCACCTAGGCTGTTTCCAAATTGTAGTTATTGTAAATTGTGCTGCTATGAACATAGGGGTGCATAAATCCTTTCTGATTGGTGTTTGTGATTTCTTAGGATAAATTCCTAAGAGTGGGATTACTGGATCAAATGGGAGATCCATTTTTAGTTTTTTGAGGAAACTCCATACTGTTCTCCACAGTGGCTGCACCAGTCTGCATTCCCACCAACAGTACACAAGGGTTCCTTTTTCTCTGCATCCTCGCCAACACTTGTCGTTTGTTGATTTGTTGATGATTGCCATTCTGACAAGTGTAAGATGGTATCGCATTGTCGTTTTGATTTGCATGTCTCGGATAATTAGTGACTTTGAACATGTTTTCATGTGTCTCATGGCCTTCCATCCGTCATCTTTCGAAAAGGTTCTATTTAGGTTCGTTGCCCATTTTTTTTTTAAATAACTATATGTGGAAACCTACAGGACACTGAAAAAAGAGATAGAGGAAGATGTTAACAGATGAAAGAGCTTACCATGCTCATGGATTGGGAGAATCAACATCATTAAAATGTCCATACTACCCAAAGCAATCTATAGATTCAATGCACTACCCATTAAAATACCAATGACATATTTCACAGACCTAGAAATAATTCTTCCTAGATTCATCTGGAACAAAAAAAGACCATGAATAGCCACAACAATTCTGAGAAAGAAGAATAAAGTAGGTGGAATCTCAATACCAGATTTCAAGCTATATTACAAAGCAACTGTTTTCAAAACAGCCTGGTACTGGCACAAGAACAGACATACTGTATAGGCCAATGGAATAGAATAGAGAACCCAGATATCCACCCAAACCACTATGCTCAACTAATATTTGACAAAGGAGGCATTAACATACAATCAGCCAAGATAGCCTCTTCAAAAAATGGTGTTGGGAAAATTGGACAGATACATGCAAAAAAGTTAAACTGGACCACCAACTTACACCAAATACAAAAATAAACTCAAAATGGATACAGGACTTAAACATTAGAAGGGAAACCATAAAAATACTAGAGGAATCCACAGGCAGCACAATCTCATCATTTGCTGAAAGAACTTTTTCACTGATACTGCTCCAAGGGCAATGGAGGCTAAAGAGAAAATAAACAAATGGGACTACATCACAATAAAAAGCTTTTGCATAGCAAAAGAAACCATCAACAAAAAAGACCACTGTATGGGAGAACATATTTGCAAATGTTATCACTGATAAAAGTTTAATCTCCAACATCTACAGCCAACTTATACAACTTAATAAAAGGAAGATAAACAATCCAATATTTTTTTTATATTGTCCTTTGATGCCTATTGTAAAGCTGTGGAATGATTGACAGATGCCAGCTAGGCAAGTTTCTATGGTAAATCCTTAAAAAATTTTTATAAAGCAGAAAAACAAACAAAAAACTATTAAAATTTTGTGGCTTTCTTTAATCTCTCTTGACATAAAAGAACACAAATCTACCCATAATACTACTGCATAAAATTTTATTATTAAGCAATAAGTTATTTATTTTTTGACTAAACATTTTATTTTCTTGCAAAATAGAAGAAAACCCTAAATCAAAAAGTTTATATAGAGATTATGGCAATCAGTTGACTAATTTCCAACTATTTACTAAGAATAAATACACTAGGTCTCTTAAACATCCAAATAATGACCAAACTAAAAAGTGTGAGATAACAATTTTAGTTCTCATAATTTCTCTGTATTCAGCCTAATAGAGAAGAAAAATGTATTCTCTGGCAATGGTATCTATTAGAAATGAAAAATATAAACTGATTTTATGAGGAGTATAGAAAACTTGTGTCTATTTTAATTTTATTTTACTTTCTTAAAAAATGCAATGTTGATATTTTTTTCTTTAGATCCCAAAACAAATTTGAAAGTGATACAATATCACAGGTGTAATAGGAAGAAACTATGTTTCCAACCATTTAGTAGATTTTTATCTATTAAATTCCTACTAATATGAGGAGCTGTGAGAAATTTAATCTTCAGATCCTGTAAGCTAGACAAACTGACAATAGTCTTGCACTTTTGTTTCCAGTTGCTCCTCGTGGAGGAAGGAATAGGGAAGAGCCTACTATAAGACATATATTTAGTGAAGTTAATTTATCTTGCAACAAAAATGTATGGGCAGAATATGGCATTTGTTGAATGTATAAATAAATTTTTAATTAACTATTACCTATGCCTTGTTTCCTTTCCAATGACATAATTTATTTTTTCATGCTAAAAGTAAAAATCTCCATAAAGCAGAACTCTTAATGTTTCTATTATGCTAGATTTTTTTCATAAATTACATTTTTCTAAGAAAATGAGCTCTTTGAATGCCATGGTATTGTAAAATCATTACTTGTGATTTCTGGATGTAGTTTGTGTAATAAGATTGATAAATACATGTGTAAGTTTGAATGTTGTGGTATATTATTTATTTATTATAGCCCATTGATTGTCTAAAGAATATGAGATATGTGGCATAAAAACAGAGATAATAAAACAGTTCAATCTATTTTTAGAAATTACATAGAATATGAATTAAGCCAAAATACAGAGATGAGAAAATAATATGCATATGTGTTTTTATGTGTGTGTGTATGTGTATGTATCATACATATAAATCTATATGAAAATACTCATAACTAAAATTTTCTATCCTATCAAGGGAGAAATTTTTTTTCTAGATGAAAATATTAACAAGAATATATAATGTGTCTTTTATTTAAAGACTACACAAGCTATTTATAAAATGATATTCCATACTATGATATGCATATTTTTTATTTAATCTTTTTTAAAAGGCACAGTGTTAAAGGATAGCCCTGAGGAAACACCCAGGGAAGGTTAAAGAATTAGAATAGATGTGTAAATATTTCTGTTAATCTGACTTGCCACAGTTGCAGAAATGAGAGAAACTAAAGGAGTGATTCTCAGCAGAAGCATTACAGGGGATGACTAGTCAGATCCTACCCCAGCCTATTGAGTCAGAAGCTCCAACCAGGCCAGAAAATCTGTATTTCATCAAAGTCCATCAGGTGATTCTGGTGCACTTTAAATGTTGAGAACCACTAACCTGGAGTGACATTTCTCAAAATGTATTCTGTGGAGCATTAGTTCTCAGAGGTGACAAATAGCATTCCAGGAGTTCAGGGGCAGCATAGCTGTGCAGAAGAGGTGGTGGGGGAGGAGAACAAACAAACAAAAGCATTTTGGTGAAAGTTAAACAAGTTTCTTTGCTATAGGCTTGTCTCAGGCTAATGTAAACAATTTGCTTTAACAAACAAAATTTGTTTTTCAACTAACAGCTTTAGTATCACAGTGGAGCTTGTTAAAAATGAACATATCAAATCCCATCTTGAACCCACTGACAATCTGCACTTTTATGCACATAAAGTTCAGGGAGCAATGTGCTAAAAAGTGCATAGTAGGGGATATGGCTGAGTGAACATATAATGTGCAGTCTGTTAAAAATGCATTTGGAGCTAATTAATAGGATAATCTGATCTAGAGGTGAGTGTCTAACTTGTGGTTCGGAATCATTCATGTGTGGAAGACTGGGATTGCATGAGCTGAATAAAATAATTTCTGTGTACATTATTCTTTTACACTGTGTGGTCAGGGACTAAAGCTGGGTTTAGAGAAAGAGTATGTCTTAAAAATAAGGAGAACACTTGTTTTCAAACATTACATGTTATTGTCCAGCCCTGGTTAACAGGTAAAACAAAAAGTAAATATCACAGCCTATGAAAATAGTAAAAATTGAGCTATGCAAAGATGGTCTGTATTTTTTTCTACTAGACTTAACAGAGTAGGTTTCAATCTCTTTTATTATGTAAATTGACTTTAAATGTTAAACCTTACAGTAGTTTACACTAAAAGAATGGTTCCATGGAAGGATTTAAATAGCCTAGACATGAATCAAAATAAGAAAGGCCATCTTATAATAAATAATATGCTCATATCCGAATGTTTCTCTCTTAAGGTCACATATTATTTCCTCAAATTTCTAACAAGACATTAGCTGGATGATCTAAAATAAAGACATCCTATCTAACAAAATAATAATATGCAAATTGACCATATCCCCACTATACCCACAAGCCATGTACACCAGCCAATCAGGAGTAAGTATGCAAATTAACCCAATCAAGATGGTTCTGGCCATGAAGTGAGCAGGAGGCTTGGGTTAACTCAGCAATGGAGGAAGCAAAGCTTCCCTGTACACTCTGGAGAGGAACCAAGATGGCGGCATAGGTAAACACCTACACTGCTGCCTTGCACAACAATTTCAAAACTACAACTAAAAGACAGAACGGACATCATCCAGAACCACAGGAAAGCTGGCTGAGTGGAAATTCTACAACTAGAAGAAAAGAGAGGAGCTCACAGAGATCCAGAGGAGCTGCAAAAAGCTGAGGTACAGAGATGCGCACGTGGAGAAAGCGGGTGCCAGAGTACCTAGCTGGCTTTCTCTGGCGGGAGGAAAATGGAGACTCACAATGGCATTGAACCCCTTATCCTATGACACTAAACCCCAGGTCCAGCCAAAACTAATACAGGGGGAGTTTGGACTGTGAAAAGGGAGAAGTGCATGGAAATTTGGGGGAGTCGCAGAAGGGCAGAAGTCAGGCGGCACGCACAGCACTGAGCGCAGAAGACCGACTGCTGATTGTGCCTCTGGCTTTCACAAGAGGGCGGGAGACAAAGCATCCCAAAGGTGCCACTTCTAACTCCACTAAACACAAGATTCGGGTGAAGTCCTGGGGACCCAGATTCATATGGTCCCGGAGTGCAGGGGAGCCGGAAAGGCAGCAGTCTAGAGGCACTGCTAGAGTGCGCACGCACACAGGGACCATTTCAGCATTACCCAGTCATGTGAGATTTGGAGCCATGGAGAGCGGGGCCGACTGAAAGGCAAGGTGGTCCATTAAGCCCTGAGACTCCACCCATACCAAGCTCAACAGAGAGACTTTTGCAGTTTTGCAAGTCTGGTATCATAAGGCTGAATCCAGCACCGAAGTTCTCCTGGCATAGTGAAAATTCTGAGACAAAGGAAGAGATCACAAACAAAAGAAATGGAAGAAAACAAATGACTGGATATAGAGTTCAAAACCACGCTTATAAGGTTTTTCAAGAATATCCTAGAAAAGATGGATAAAGTTAGCAAGACCCAAGAGGAGATGAAAAAGAACCAACTAGAGATGGAAAAGGTCCAACTAGAGATGGAAAAGGAACAACTAGAAATTAAACATACACTGACTGAAATAAAAAATATTATACAGAGACCTAACAGCAGACTAGCGGAAGGCAAGAATCAAGTCAAACACTTGAAATATAAAGACTCAGAAAACACTCAACTGGAAAAGCAAGAAGAGAAAAGAATCCAAAATGTGAAGATAATTTAAGGGACAGCTTCAAGAGTACCAACATCAGAATTGTGGGGGTGCCAGAAGAAGAGAGCGAGCAAGATACTGAAAACCTATTTAAAGAAATAATGACTGGATCTGTGGAGGAGAAAATGGCGGAGGAGTAGACGGACGCGTCTGGAGCTTTGTCGCTGGGCAGAGGGAGAGAGAGCGGCTGAGAGTTGCATTGGGAGTGTTTGTTGGCAAGTTAGGAGTCAGTTGTCCTCCAGGGGAAGGTGGGGAACTGCTGGAGGGGGCTCTCCCGGCCAGGCAGTCCCACTGCCACGGGGTTTTTGTCCCCTGGAGCCACCAGCGCGAACGCGGAGCCCCGAGCCAACTTGCAGTGGGAGGTGGATGTCTGCGGTGGTCTGAAGCCGGCGGCTGGGCACCCATTGAGCAGCCAGGGACCCAGGGACCCAGAACTCCGCTCTCCAATCAGCGCAGACACGCGGCGGAGTCAGAGATCCACAGAGCACACGGAAAGGTCAGATTGCGCCTGACTTAAGGGGGAGGTGGATGTCTGCTGAGGTCTGAAAGCTGCGGCTGACGGAGGCACCCACAGAGCAGCCAGGACCCAGAGCGCGGCTTCCCAGGCGGCACAGATGCGCAGGCGGAGGATTCAGAGATCCACAGAGTGCATGCGCGCGCTCGGAAGGGTCAGATTTTGCCTGGGCCAGGGTGCGGTCTCCTACCCCCGCAGGGCAGAGACGCACACACTGTGGGAGCTGGGCTGCGGGAAAGCTGCCTCTGGAGCGGTCCGCAGAGGTGGTCAGGGCGTGATCCCTGAGTGTGAAGGCAGACCCTCTGAGCTGTTGACAGAGGAGAGCTCCGGAAAACGACTCTTTTTTTTTTTTCTTTTTCTCTGGGGCAGAGGGAAAACCTGGGAGTTATTGCAGTGTCCAGGCTGCAAAACCCCCACAAACTGGTTTTGGGAACCACAGAGTAGAAGGATCTGAGCACAGCCTAGAGAGGTCCTGTGCTTTGTCTCAGAGATCAATTCTGAAACAATGCCACCCAATGGATGACACACAAATTGACTCTCGCATAACCACAAGAGAATAAAGAGATTAAAACACCAAAAGGGGAACACAGGGAACTGCAATACCTCCCCTACTGGGAAACAGGAGTGCCAAGCAGAATAATAGTAGAAGTGAAGGACCATTCTATTTTTTCTTTTTTTTTCTTTCCTTTTTTCTTTTTTCATTTTTAAATTTTTAATTCTTTATTTTTCATTTTCAAATAATTTAATTAAAAGAATATTTTTTTTCTTTCTGCCTCAATTGATTTTACCTTTATAATTATTATATTTTTGCTTTAAACTAGTATTATTAATTACTACTAGTACTTTTCCGTTTTTGGAAAAAAAAGTGTCATTTTGTTTTCTCTTTATTTTATTTCGGGATTAGAGTTCTACATTCTATTTTCATCTTCCCTTTAGCATAATTTTACTCCAACTCAACTCCACCTTTATGCCAACACTTTCCTCCTAACTTTCCCCATTTTGCTGTCTTGTTTCTCTTTCCCTTTTCCAACTTTAGATTCTCCCTATTTTTCTCTTTACCTGGTTAAAATTTCACCCCTTTTATATATCTAATTTCAAATCCCCTACTACAAGTCCACACAAACCTCTCCGCTCTTCTCTTCACTAGCCAAAAAGTTGTTTTTTCTCTATGTCCTTTTGTTGCTATTTGCCTGAATAGTGATATCAATTTTTTGAAAAAAATTTTTGAGAGATTGTTTTAGTTTATTCTACTTGTTTTATTTTGCTTTTTGCTTCCTTTGTTTTTTACCTCTCTTTTCCCTCTTCTCCCTCGATAACAGTTGCTATTTGCAATTTGCATTAATCTCTAGGTACTGGTTGCTGGCCTTTATTGGGATTAGTGACTGTTCTATTGGAGTTGTTTCCTGACATCTATATTTTGTTCCTCTTTTCTCTCTTATACACTTTCTTTTCTCTCTGACTTTTTTCTCTTCCTCTTTCCTTCTCCTTTTTCTCCTTTTTATTTTCTTATTTTATTTTATTTTATTGTTCATTTCTTTATCTTTTTTTTCTCACTCTCCCAATTTGATTTTGACTCTTCTTTCTTTTCTTTCTTCCTCATTTTCCTCTTCTTCTTTCTCTATTTACCCTAGTTTGTCCTTCATTGGTGGTCACCTTATTTGTGATTATTAACATCTTGAATACATTTCTACTCAGTGCCTTGTGTGCTGTACCTGGTCGTGTTGTAGTTGGTGCCTTTCAATCAATGTAGGAGAAAGCACTACATAACCAGACACCCGGAGAAGAAAGACCATGGGAAGAAAAAGAAACAGCCCACAAAAGACAGAAAGGCAGGTTTCACCAGAAAAGGAAGTAAACGAAATAGAACCACAAATAAGCCTACCAGAGAAAGAGTTCAGAGAAATTATCATAATGTGGTTGAAAAGAATGGAAGACAAATTTGACAATATGAGTAAGAGCCAAGAGGAAATGAAGAAGAACCTAGAGGAGGTGAAGAAGCATGAAGAAGAAACGCAGAAGAAACTAGAGGAGGTGCAGAATAAACAAGAAGAAATGAATAATGACATCACTGCTATAAAGAACACAATAGAAAGCATCAAAAGTAGACTAGAAGAAGCAGAGGACCGCATCAGTGAGCTAGAAGACACGGTAGGAAAAAATACCCAAGTACAGTAGCTTCTAGAAAAAAAAAGTTAAAAAGCAAGAGGAGAGTCTAAGGGAACTTTGGGATAACATGAAACAAAATAACATCCGCATAATTGGGGTTCCAGAAAGAGTGGAAACTGAACAAGGATTAGAGAATGTGTTTGAAGAAATAATGACGAAAAATTTCCCCAATATAGAAAAGAAAAAACCCACACAAATCCAAGAAGCTCACAGAGTCCCAAGCAAAATGAACCCCAACAAACTGACACCGAGGCACATTATAATTAAATTGGCAAACACCGACGACAAAGTAAGAATCTGAAAAGCAGCCAGAGAGAAACAGAAAGTTACCTACAAAGGAACCCCCATAAGACTAGCTACTGACTTCTCAACAGAAACTTGTCTGGCCAGAGGAGAATGGAATGAAATATAGAAAGTCATGCAAAGGAAGGGTCTGAATCCAAGAATACTGTACCCTGCAACACTCTCAATCAAAATTGAAGATGAAATCAAAAGCTTCACAGACAAAAAAGGACTAAGGGAATATATTACCACCAAACAAGCAATGCAAGAAATGTTAAAAGGTCTGCTGTAATAAAAAGAAAGAGGAAGCGAAGAAGGAACTCGGGAGTAAGGACTAAAAATGGCAACAGATAAGTACTTATCAATAGTAACTTTAAATGTAAACGGATTAAATGCTCCAATCAAAAGACATAGGGTAACCGATTGGATAAGGAAACATTATCCATATATCTGCTGTCTGCAAGAAACCCACCTTAGGAAACGAGATGCACACAGATTGAGGGTGAAGGGATGGAACATGGTATTTCAGGAAAATGGAAATAAAAAAAAGCTGGGATTGCAATACTTATATCTGACAAATTAGAGCTCAAATTGAAGGACATAACAAGAGATAAAGAAGGTCACTTCATAATACTAAAGGGAACAATCCAACAAGAAGGAATAACTCTGGTAAACATATATGCACCCAATATAGGAGCACCTAAATACATAAAAAAAAAAACTCTTGGAGGATATTAAGGGAGAGATTGACAGCAATACAATCATAGTAGGAGATTTTAATACCCCACTGTCACCATTGGACAAATCCTCTAAACAAAAAAACAACAAAGAAACATCAATCTTAAATGACTCACTAGACCAGATGGAATTAATTGACATCCTCAGAACATTTCACCCCAAAGCCACAGAATATACATTCTTCTCCAGTGCACATGGGTCATTCTCAAAGATAGATCATATGTTCGGTCATAAGAAAAGTCTCACAAATTCAACAAGATAGAAATCATATCAAGCATTTTCTCAGACCACAGTGGCATAAAACTGGAAATCAACTATAATAAAAACAAGAGAAAGAAATCAAACACATGGAGACTAAACAGCATGCTTTTAAACAACGACTGGGTAACCAGAGAGATCAAGGAACAAATAAAAAACATCATGGGAACAAATGACAATGACAACACAACAATACAAAATTTATGGGACACAGTGAAAGCAGTCTTGAGAGGGAAGTTCATAGCCCTACAAGCCTACTGCAAAAAACAGGAAACAATGGTAATAAATTACCTAAACCTACAACTCAAAGAGCTAGAACGTGAGCAACAAGAAAAGCCCAGTGTAAGCAGAAGGAAGGAAATAGTGAAGATCAGAGCAGAGATAAACAACTTGGAGACCAAAGAAACAATTCAAAAGATCAACAAAACAAAGAGCTGGTTCTTTGAAAGGATAAAGAAGATTGATGGACCCCTAGCCAGGCTCACCAAGAAGCAAAGAGAGAAGACCCAAATAAACAAAATCAGAAATGAAAGAGGAGAAATAACAACAGACCCTGTGGAAATACAAAGGATTGTTAAAAAATACTATGAACAACTCTATTCCAACAAATTGGACAACCTGCAAGAAATGGACATTTTCCTAGAAAAATATAACCTCCCAAAACTCAATGAGGATGAAGCCAAACATCTCAATAGTCCAATAACTATGGAAGAAATTGAAGCAGTCATCAAAAAGCTTTCAGCAAATAAAAGCCCGGGTCCAGATGGCTACACAGGAGAGTTTTACCAAACATTCAAGAAAGAATTAAAACCTATCCTCCTCAGACTATTCAAAAACATTCAAGAAGAAGGAACACTTCCAAACACCTTCTATGAAGCCAGCATCACCCTAATACTAAAACCAGATAAAGACAACACAATGAAAGAGAATTATAGGCCAATATCTCTCATTAACATAGATACCAAAATCCTCAACAAAATTCTGCAAACCGGATCCAGCAGTACATCAGAAAGATCATACACCATGACCAAGCAGGATTCATACCAGGAATGCAGGGATGGTTCAATATCCGCAAATCAATAAACGTGATACATCACATAAACAAATTGAGAGATAAAAATCACATAGTCATATCAATTGATGCAGAAAAAGTATTTGACAAAATCCAACATCCTTTCTTGATAAAAACTCTCAGCAAAGTGGGAATACAGGGATCATACCTCAACATCATAAAAGCCATATATGATAAACCCACAGCTAATATCATACTCAATGGGCTAAAAACTAAAACCATTTCCCTTAAGAACAGGAACAAGCCAGGGATACCCACTCTCACCTCTCCTGTTCAACATAGTACTGGAAGTATTAGCCATTGTAATTAGACAACAAGAAGAAATAAAAAGCATCCAAATTGGAAAAGAAGAAGTAAAGCTGTCCTTATTTGCAGATGACATGATATTGTACATAAAAAACCCAAAGGACTCCATTCCAAAACTAATTGACTTAATTAATGAATTCGGCAATGTAGCAGGATACAAAATTAATGGTAAAAAGTCTGTGGCATTTCTATACACTAACAGTGAAATTATAGAAAGAGAAACTAAAAAAGCAATCCCATTTACCATCGCACCAAAAAAATTAAGATACATATGAATAAACCTAACTAAAGAGGTAAAAGACCTTTATGCAGAAAACTACAGGACACTGAAAAAAGAGATAGAGGAAGATGTTAACAGATGGAAGAGCATACCATGCTCATGGATTGGGAGAATCAACATCATTAAAATGTCCATACTACCCCAAAGTAATCTACAGATTCAACCCACTACCCATTAAAATACCAACGACATATTTCACAGACCTAGAAAGAATTCTTCATAGATTCATCTGGAACAAAAAAAGACCACGGATAGCTACAGCAATTCTGAGAAAAAAGAATAAAGTAGGTGGGATCTCAATACCAGACTTCAAGCTATACTACAAAGCAACTGTTCTTAAAACAGCCTGGTACTGGCACAAGAATAGACATATAGATCAATGGCATAGAATAGAGAACCCAGATATCCACCCAAACCACTATGCTCAATTAATATTTGACAAAGGAGGCATGAACATTCAATGGAACCAAGATAGCCTCTTCAATAAATGGTGTTGGGAAAATTGGACAGATACATGCAAAAAATTGAAACTGGACCACCAACTTACACCAAATACAAAAATAAACTCAAAATGGATACAGGACTTAAACATTAGAAGGGAAACCATAAAAATACTAGAGGAATCCACAGGCAGCACAATCTCAGATATATGCAGAAAGAACTTCTTCACTGATACTGCTCCAAAGGCAATGGAAGCTAAAGAAAAAATAAACAAATGGGACTACATCAAAATAAAAAGCTTTTGCACAGCAAAAGAAACCATCAACAAAACAACAAGAAAGATCAATGCATGGGAGAACATATTTGCAAATGCTATCACTGATAAAGGTTTAATCTCCAAAATCTACAACCAACTTCTACAACTTAATAAAAGGAACATGAAGGATCCAATAAAAAAAATGGGCAATGGACCTAAATAGAACCTTTTCAAAAGAAGACAGAAGGAAGGTCAAGAGACACATGAAAAGATGTTCAAAGTCATTAATCATCCGAGAGATGCAAATCAAAACGGCAATGCGATACCATCTTACACCTGTCAGAATGGCAATTATCAACAAATCAACAAACGACAAGTGTTGGCGAGGATGCGGAGAAAAAGGAACCATTGTGCACTGTTGGTGGGAATGCAGACTGGTGCAGCCACTGTGGAGAACAGTATGGAGTTTCCTCAAAAAACTAAAAATGGATCTCCCATTTGACCCTGTAATACCACTCTTAGGAATTTATCCTAAGAAATTACAAACACCAATCAGAAAGGATTTATGCACCCCTATGTTCATAGCAGCACAATTTACAATAGCCACAATTTGGAAACAGCCTAGGTGCCTGTCAGCAGATGAATGGATCAGAAAACTGTGGTACATCTACACAATGGAATTCTATGCAGCCATTAAAAGAGGGAATTCTTACCATTTGCAGCAACCTAGTTGGAACTGGAGATCCTTATGCTTAGTGAAATAAGCCAGTCAATGAAGGAGAAGCATCACATGATCGCACTCATTGGGGGATAATAAAGAACATTATAAACTGATGAACAAAAGGATAGGTACAGAGACAGTAAAGCTTCAAACAGACAGTGAAATTACAGCAGGAAGATTAAAGTTAGGTGAGGTAGATAAGAGATCAATCAAAGGACTTGTTTCTATGCATATAATCATAACCAATGAACATAGACACTGGGGGATTGGGGTATGCCGGGGCGGAGGGGGGGCAATGGGGAGATATGTATAAAAAATTAATAAAAAAAGAGAATAAAAAAAGGAAAAAAAAGAAATAATGACTGAAAACTTGCCACATCTGGTGAAAGAAATAGACTTACAAGTCCAGGAAGCACACAGAACCCCATATAAAAGGAATCCAAAGAGGACTACACCAAGACACATCATCATTAAAATACCAAGAGCAAAAGACAAAGAGAGAATATTAAAAGCAGCAAGAAAAAACAGCACCCATATGATTGTCAGCTGATTTCTCAACAGAAATGATGCAGGCCAGATGTGAGTGGCAAGAAATATTCAACGTGATGAATAGCAAGAACCTACAACCAAGAATACTCTATCCAGCAAAGCTATCATTCAGAATTGAAGGGCAGATAAAGAGCTTCACAGATAAGAAAAAGGTAAAGGAGTTCATCAACTCCAACTAGGATTATATGAAATGCTGAAAGGTACTCTTTTAGAAGAGGAAGAAAAAAAGGTAAAAGATAAAAAATTATGAACAACAAATACATATCTATCAACAAGTGAATCTAAAAATTAAGTGAATTAAAAATTTGATCAACAGAATAAACTGGTGAATATAATAGAATCAGGAGCACAGAAAGGGAGTGTATTGATAATTCTCAGGGAGAAAGGGGTGAGGGGTATACAGGGAGAGACTGGACAAAAATCATCCACCTGTGGATGAGGTCAATGGGAGGGAGGTAAGCGTAGAGGGAGGGTGGGAAGCTGGGTGAGGGGAGCTATGGAGGGAAAAAAAGAGAAACAAATGTAATAATCTGAATAATAAATATTAAAAAAATAAAATATAATAAAAAAAAGCTTCCCCGCATACTCTGGCTGGCCCTAGACTCCAATCAAGGTTATAAAGTTTCAATTATAGAAGATAAATAAAGTCCAACAAGAATGGCTGTGTCCAAGAAGTGAATAAGGAGGCTTGTGTTTCTTCGGCTATGGAGGAAGCCAACTTCCTGGGTGTCCCAGGCCTCCACTAAAGGCTACAAAGTTTCAATTATAGAAGATAAATAAATCCCAGATACCAGGGCCTCCACTTGGGTCCCCGGGGGGCATGGCCGGCCTGCAAAACACCACAAGATGGCTGTCCCTATGTGGAGACAAGATTGCTGCCACAAGATGGCCAGCAGGGGAGGGCAGTTTGAGGTGACCAAGTCAGCAGGGAAGAGCAGTTAGGGGCGACCCAGGCCTGCAGAGGAGGGCAGTTAGGGTAACCAGGACCACAGAGGAGGGCAGTTAGGGGCAACCAGGTTGGCAGGGAATTAGTTAGGCATTGATCAAGTTGGCAGGGTAGTGGTTAGGGGCAGTCTGGACGGCAGGCAGATGAGCATTTGGGAGCCAGCAATCCTGGATTTTGAGAGGTATATTCGACTGCCTAAGTGGATTGGGCCTAAATGGACAGTCAGACATCCCTCGAGATGTTCCAGATTGGAACTGGTGCAGGCTGGGCTGAGGGTCACACACCCTCATGCATGAATTTGATGCACTGGACTCTAGTCTATAAATAATTAGGGTAGTAAGGCTAACATTTAGAAATCAGTGATAAAATATAGTAATGTGTTTATGTAACACTTATGTTTATTCTAGCAAGTACAATTGTGATAAAAAATTCGAAGCAGAAATATAAAGAAAGATAATTGATCTTATTTTTATAAAATGTGTTTATGAAATTAAAAGTAATTTGATTTTGAAAGTTTTGCTTGCTTGGGTAAAAGTACTAGATAATTTTTCACTATAGTAAAAATAACACAACTGTGAACTCAATTAAGATGCAATTTTATTAAACTACTCTTGGGCTGGTACATGAAATTTGTGCACTCAGGGGGTCCCTCAGCCTGGCCTTCACCTTCTCACAATCCGGGAGCTCTTGGGGGATGTCTGACTAATGGCTCAGGCCCAGGCCTAAGCCTGCATTCAGACGACCTTAGCGCTGCAGTGGAGGCATGGCTACATTCCAGACCTTCCTGACCAGTCCTTCATCTGAAGAGCCTTGGAGGACCAGCCGACCACAACGGTTGGCCATTCTAACACAGAATTTCCTCATTGCTTGGGGATACATTTTAATATCATAATCCTTATTAAAACCCTTTTAAAATTTTTTTTAACCTACAATTGAGGACAATGGGTTTATTTTGTCCTGACTCCATGATAATCGGTGGCAAGAGACAATGGAAGGGGTGATCTGTTTTCACAGATTCACTCAGATGCCTACTTGGCTGCATCCCTTGAGAGCTTAGATTCGTCTTAGTTCAGGTGCACCCGTATAAACCCCAGGCCTCGTCACCTCCATGTGGGAATGAGTCACTGTTATGCCTTATGAAGAATCACAGAACCATAGGTAAGGGCCCATTCAGACTCCATAATCAAAGTCATGGAGCCACAAAATGGATAGGACCACACATGCCCTCTTCCTCCACACTCATATATTTCCACCAGACATTCACTCAGAGATTAAACATCCCACCCAATTCTTGACTAATTTAACTGCTGAAGTCGTATGACTTCTCAGGAGGTGATCAAGCTCCCCTTCCACTCTTGTGAAGTAGATCCATACCTTATTGTTTCTCTTGACAGGTCCAGAGGTGTCTTCCAATTTCTCTAGATGCCTGCCAGCTCCTAGACTGAGGTCCAGGAGCACCAGGAGTCCCCCAATTCAATTCTACTAAAATCAGCAGGGTGCACCACCCGGAAGCCTATCCTGTGTCCCCAGGCTGCAAACCTGGTCCATTCACAGGAGACCAAAAGACTAGTGCAGTTGGGTTTCTTGGTCCAGGGAACCAGATATTGTAGAAGGCTGGAGAACAAGCAAGCAAAAATTAGGAGAAATGGAGTTACACAGCTTTATTATGCCAGCGGACTCATAGAGGTTGCTTCTCAAATTCTGGGCAAACTAATATGGTGGAAGCCCTTCTTTTAGTCCCTTTTGGTGTCTTTGTCCCCCAAATATGGAATGGGACTTCCATGGGCTTTGCAAAAAGACCCCAGGTGTTGGGAGTCTTAAGACCATATCTAGTGGTATGGCCTGGCATCAGCACTAATAATCCTTGACCCCCACCACCCCAAGGCTGTGCACTGTTCATGGTTTATGGCCTCTGTATTGAGGTAACAGGTCTTGCAATTGGTGATAGATTAAGTAAGTGGGAGAAAGCAAAGCAGGGGAAACCTATGGCAGTCATCGGCAAACTCATTAGTCAACAGAGCCAAATATCAACAGTACAATGATTGAAATTTCTTTTGAAAGCCACAATTTTTAAACTTAAACTATTTAGGTAAGTACATTGTTATTAACTTAATTCGGGTGTTCCTTCAATCACACTGTGCATGCAAGCCCGCATGTGGTATTTTGTGGAAGAGCCATATTCAAGGGGCCAAAGAGGCGCATGTGGCTTGTGAGCTGCAATTTGCCGACCACTGATCCATGGGATTGGATTAAAAGTGAAATGATGGACATGTGCTTCTTTTATATAGATAGACACATGACAGTTAACATAGCTAATAGTTGACAATTAACATGATAACAATAACAATAAGGCAATGCCCTGGTACCATTTGTTGTGCCCTAAGGAGTCCAGAAAAGAAAAAGTTACAAGTTACTCAGACATTTCACAGGTATGTTATTTTAGATGCAAAAAGATAATAGGCTCAGTCAATATCTAAATTGATCTTTGTCAGGGAAAATATTGGCCAAGGACATGACTACCCACTATAAACTGCTTTTAGTCAAATATTTAATTTTCAGATCATCCTTTGTGGTTATTTTAGGTCTTTGAGTTTGCACAGCTGCTATGCAGGCCTTCCCTGAAGTAGTTAGTTTAGCAAGTGGCCCTTTTTTTTTTTTTCGTTATAATAGTCATGCAGGAATTGTATTGCCATATATACATGATGTTTTATTCCATTTGTAAACTTTGGCCTGAGTGCAAGACTGTGTCTTTTTATATCTTAGCTCCTACCGCACTCCTCAGCGTGAGGTGACTAATGAATTTGCTAAATGCATGAACAGCCAGATGACTAAGTATCAGAATGGCAAAGGAAAGTGACTACCTGCTTTATGCAACCAGACATATTAAAAAGGTATTTTATTACAGTGGGATAGATGAGTATAAATACAAACATTTATTTAGTAGAATGATTGAATTGAAGTTACTTAGGACTACAACTTCTCATTGGGAATCTATGGGCTCCTCATTTAGCAGCTCTCATATTGAAAATATCTAAATTATGTTTAATATATCAGAAAGTCTAACATTTTCACAGACTAAATAAAATTCCAAGTTTTTTTTGCTTTGGCTGAATTTATATCAATTATGGTGATTTTGTGGAGCCAAGTATTTATGACATTAATTTTAGTGTTAATGCCAGCAGAATTTAAATGTGTTTATCTGTATAAACTTTAAATAAAGAAAAATTAAAAGTTAGGTAAAAATATTTGGGAATCATTTTTTAAAATATTAAATGACTCCTCTAATTGATATATCTAGTTCTTTAAAAAAAAAAAACAAAGAAAAAAAATTTGACTTTATAATTTAGTATTCATTTTCTGAGATATTGGGAATACTAAATTATTTGTAATTATTTCATTATAAAACAGGAACTGCATTTAAGGAGAAAAAAATGACATTGCCTTTCAAACTTAATAAAGTAACAAAAGGAGAAATCATTAACTAGGCTATAGAAACATATAAGGTAATTATCTCAAATTACAGAAAAATTTAAGATTAAAAAATAGGTTATAGGCCCAAGGTAAATAATTTATTTAAAAAAAAACACCTACATTATTATATTTTTATTTTAAAGTAGATTTAGATTTACAAAAAAATTGTGAGGATAGTACAGAAGTTTCCATATTGTTATTAACAACTTCTATATTTATGTCAAATTTGTTATATTTAATTCACTAACATTAATATATATTATTAATTAAAATTCCATGCTTTATTCTGATTTTCTCAGTTTTTATATAATGTCATTTCATTTGTAACTAGAGGCCTGGTGCACGAAATTCATGCAAGGGGTGTGTGTGTCCCTCTGCCCAACCTGCATCGTCTCCAATCTGGGACCCCTTGAGGGATGTCTAACTGTCCATTTAGCCCTGATCCCACTGGACATCCCTCTCACAATTCAGTATTGCTGGCTCCCACCTCTCCCCTGCCTCTGCCTGATTGTCCCTAACCACTTCTGCCTGCCAGCCTGATCAACCTCTAACCACTCCCCTGCCAGCCTGATGCCTAACTGCTCTCCTGCTGGCCCAGTCACCCCTAACTGCCCTGCCCTGCAGACCAGCCTCCACATCTGCCCTCCCCTGTAGGCCTCACCCCTAACTGCCTTCCTCTGCTAGCTTGGTCACCCCTAATTGTCCTCCTTGCTGGCCTATCACTTTCAACTGCCCTCCCCTTCAGATCTGTTCCCCCCTAACTGCTTTCCCCTGCTGTCCTGGTCCCTCAATTGCCCTCCTTTGTTGACCTGGTCTCCCCCAACTGCCCTCCTTTACCATCCCAGTTACCCCTAACTGCCCTCCCTGCTTGCCTGATCGCCCACAACTACCATCCCCTGCAAGCCTTGTCTCCCCCAATTGCTCTCATCTGACACCCTAATCACCCCCAACTGCCCTCCTCTGCTGGCGTGGTCATCTCTAACTGCCCACAACTGCCTTTCCCTGTAGGTCATCTTGTGGCAGCCATCTTGAATCCACATGAGGGTGGCCATATTTGACCACATGGGGGTGGCCATCTTGTTTCTTGGAGTGATGGTCAATTTGCATATTACTCTTTTATTAGTTAGGACTAGAGACCCAGTTCATGCACAGGGAGGGGGTGTGTCCCTCAGTCCAGCCTGCACCCTCTCCAATCTGGGACTCCTCGAGGGATGTCCGACTGTCCATTTAGGCCCAACTCTGGTGGGACATTCCTCTCACAGTCTAGGATTGCTGGCTCCTAATGGCTTGCCTGCTTGCCTGCCTGATTGCCCCTAACTACTCCCCTGCCAATCTGATCAATACCTAACTGCTTCCCTAATGGCCCAGTTGCTCTGAATGCCCTTCCCTGCAGGCTTGGTCACCCCCAACTGCCTTCCCCTGAATGCCTGGTCACTCCTAACTGCCCTCGTCTGCTGTCCTGGTCATTCCCAACTGCCCTCCCCTGCAGGCCTGGTTGCCCCAATTGCCCTTCTATTCTGGCCATCTTGTGGTGGCCATCTTGTATATTAGAGTGATGGTCAATTTGCATATTGCCTCTTTATTATATAAGACTAGGGGTTTGGTACACAAAATTCATGCATGGGGGAGGGACCCCTCAGCCCAACCTGTACCCTTTCCAATCTATGAGCCCTGAGGTGATATCCTACTGACAGCTTAGGCCTGTTCCATGTGGTTCACTGCTCTCGGAGGACGTGACTGTTTGACATCACTGCAGGCCCTGGTGTCTGCTCTCTGTGGAAGTCTACTTGCCCTTAACTGCTGAGGCCAGGGGCAAACAGGGTCCTGCTATCTGCTCGTTCACTGCAAAGGACTGCTTGCCACTTGCTGCCATATCCACGGGCAAGCAGGGGCCTGCTGTATGCTCACTCACTGAGGGGGACTGCTTGCCCCTTGCCACCGCAGCAAGGGGCAAGCAGTACTCCATGGTCTGCAGTCTGCTCACTCTCTTTGGGGTACTTTCCTGCCCCACCCTCGGCTCCTTGCATGCACCTGAGTCCTGGGGATGTCCCTGCCCTGCCCCTAGCTGCTCTGCACCTGTGTGTGTAGGCCTGGAGTGGCTGGGAGGTTGTTCTGGAAATCCAGCCACTCTGGGCCTACGCCCAAGCCTACAGGCTCAGAGTGGCCTGGGTCCTGAGGATGCCTGTCCCCAGCACGCAGGCCACTTGGTGCCGGGGTGCTCACACAAGCAGCTGCCCCGCCCCCAGCCACTCTGCACCTGCATATGCAAATTAACTCTCCATCTTTGTTGGGTTAATTTGCATACTCACTCCTGACAGGCTGGTGGGCATCGTGAAGGTACAATCAATTTGCTTCTTTTTCTTTTATTAGTATACATAGGATCCCATCCATGGCATCATAGTATGTTTGTCATGTCTTCTGAGGCTCCTTTTGATTCTAATAATTTTTTAGACTTCCCTTTGTGGATAATTTTGATAGTTTTGAAAAGAACTGATTACAAATTTTGTAGTGTCCCTCAATTAGGGTTCCTAATCATGATTTTGCTGTTGTTATTATGATTAGACTGGGGTTTCAGTTTGGAGAAGAAGACTGTAGAGGTTGTGCCATTTTCACCACATTATATGAAGGTATATAGTACCCTCATAACTTAATATACATGTCAAACTTTATCACCAGGCTAAGGGAGTGTTCATTAGATTTCTCCACTTTTAACATATGCTTTCCTTCTTTTCCAAGTTGTACTATTTGTAATGAAGTCACTACAAAAAACACAATTCGGGAGTTAAAAGTTATGTTCAACATACTTTAGGAAGAAACCTATAGGTAACCTTATGCACACTCACATATATATATGGAAACAGGGTTGTTACAGATAAGATTAGGTCATACTAGTGTAGGTGGGCCCTAATGCAATATGACTGGGACTCTTATAAAAGAAAGACATTTGGACACAGATAAGTGCACCAGAACATTGTTGGTTTGAAATATCAAAGGCTTCCCAGGTGAAAACAGGAACTGGCTCATATGCACAGAGGATAAATAGAGACCAAAGAAAGAGACAGGCCACTTCAGATTAGTAGGTTTAATCAGCAAAGGGATTTACATACGAGGCTTGTCTTGGGAGTTGACAAAGCATGTAGATGTCCCAACCCATTCAACAGAATCTTTATATAGAGGCTTAATTGGGCTCAGTTATATATACTGGGTTCAGTTATGTATACTGGTCAGGGGGTATCAACAACACCTTACTCTCTCAAGGCTGTCTTTAAAATGGCTCCCACATGGGATCAGGGTGAAGAATGCATAGTCCAAGAAGAAATATGGAGGTGAGGAGCACCCCATTGTCCAGGTCCAGCTCCTGAGTTACATTCTCTTGATGCTCTCCTCCAACACTGTGTTAACACTGGAGTAAATATCCCCCTGCTATATGCCAAGGAATCACCAGAATGCAGGAGACAGACCTGGAGCACAAGCTTCCCTGCTGCCTTCAGAGAGAGTATGGCCCTAAATGTACCTTTCTCTCCAATTTCTGGTCTTCAGACTTGGGAGACAATACATTTCTGTAGGTTCAGCCACCCAGTTTATGCTACTTGTTATATCAGACTCTAGAACTAAGATAAACCAAATTAGAATTTTCACTCTGTAATCCAGGGGGAAATAGACACAGTGTTATTGTAAAGTTATTCTTGCATTTAGCCTTTTCAGAATCCACTGATTTCCAAAGTTATTAGGTCAGCAGCCTACTTGCTACCCCATTCACTGAGTTTGTGTCAGATGATTATTTCATATGATTAGATTGTTTTGTCACCTTCTGTCTTTGTATCATTCAAATTTCTTAATTTTTTAATTTGCATAAAGTGAGGTTCATAACTTGTATATAAGTTCTGGAGATCTACTTTATTACATAGTGTCAATAGCAAACAGTACATTATTATACACTTAAAACTTATTAAGAGAGCAGATCTCATATTAATTGTCCCTATTATAAACAAAAAAAGAGGGGGAAAAAGGAAACAAAGGGATTAAAAAATGTTGGAGGCCTTGGTTATGTTTATAATTTTGATTATGTTGATGGTCTCATACATGTATACATGTTTCCAAAGTTATCAATTTGTATATATTACCTATATGTAACTCTAAAATATTATTTATACATCAATAAAAGTATTAAAAAAACATAAAAAAATATAATTCCCTAACAAAAAAAAGAGTCTCAAATCAGGTGAATTTAAGATTAGCACATTACCTGTATTATTGAGATATACCTAATATTGGGTGCCCCCAAAAAATGTATACACACTTTTAATAATTATTAATTCAAATAGGTTAAGTCCAAAAGAAAGAAACATTAACAGGCCAGTTGTGACTGGACAAAAATCATACACCTATTGACTCATCAATGGGGAGGGAGGTAAGGGTAGAGGAAGGAGTGGGAGCTGGGTGGAGAGGAGTTATGGAGGGGAAAAAAGAGAGACAAATATAATAATCTGATTAATGAAGATTTAATTAAAAATAAACAAACAAACAAAAAAAACAGTGTTGGGGGGCATTCTGTATTATTATAAGTTTCTGACAAGCAGAAGAGGGAAACTGAAGTGTCAATGTTAAGAGTGATGCAGTATGGGCCTAGTGAAGTTGTTCTTGGAAAATTATTATTTATTTGTTCTAACTCTGTGATATATGCTGTTGGTATTTTAATAGGGATTGCATTGAATCTATAGATTGTGTAGTATGATATCTTAATGATGTTGATTCTATCAATCCATGAATAAGGTATATTCTTCCATTTAATATATTTTCCTAACTTCGTTTTCAACATCCTACAGTTTTCTGAGTATGTCTTCTGTCTCTTTAAGTTTATTCCAAAGTATCTTAATTTTTTAGCATAATTTATAATAACTAAGATTTGGAAACAGCTCAAGTGTCCATCATAGATGAGTGGATAAAAAGCTAAAGTACATTTACATTATGGAATACTATGCAGATGTAAAAAAAAAGGAACTCTTACCCTTTGAGACAGCATGGAGGAGCTGGAGAGTACTATGCTAAGTGAAATAAGCCAGTCAGAGAAAGATAAGTTTCACATTATCTTACTCATATGTGGAAACTAATAAACCAATGAACAAAATAGACCCAGAAACACAGAAGCATGAAACAGACCAATCAATCTCAGAAGGAAGGTGTGGGATAGATGGATGGGTGGGGAGAGATTAACCAGGAAACTTATATGCATAGCTTATGGACACAGACAATAGTGTGCAGGAGGCATAGGCAAGGCAGGTGCAGGGTGCAGGGTCAATGGGAAAAATGGAAGACATCTGTAATACTAACCTGTCTAATAAAAGAGTAATATGCAAATTGACTGTACTTCTGCTATACCCACAAGCCATGCCCACCAGCCAATTAGAGTATGTATGCAAATTAACTCACCCAAGATGGCTACGGCCATAGAGAGAGCAGAAGGGAGGCTTGGGTTTCCCCTGGCAATGGAGGAAGCCAAGCTTTCCACACACTCTGGCCGGCTCAAGCCTCCGCTTAAGGCAACAAAGTTTCAATGGCTGTGGGAGCAGAAGGCTTGGCTCCGCTCCAGGCTACAAAGTTTCAGTTGTAGAAGATAAATAAATCCCAGATAGCAGGGCCTCTGCTTGGATTGCTAGGGGTGTGGCTGGCCTGAGAACTATCATAAGCCCCTCACCGGAGCCTCCCCACACCCCAAAGGAACACCCACCCTGATCTAGGACATCCTTCAGGGCAAACCAGCTGGCCCCCACCCATGCACCAGGCCTCTATCCTATCTAATAAAAGAGTAATATGCAGATTGACCATCACTCCAACACACAATATGACTGCCTTCATGTGGACAAAAGATCCTGCCCCCATGTGGACACAAGATGGCCACCACAAGATGGCCAGCAGGGAAGGGCAGTTGGCAGGGACTAGGCCTGCAAGGTAGGGCAGTTGCGGGCAATTAGGCCAGCAGTGGAGGGCACTTGGGGGTGATCAAGCTTGCAGAAGAGGGAAGTTGGGGGTGACCGGGCCTGTAGGAAAGGGCCGTTGAGGGGAACCCAGGACTGCAGGGGAGGGCAGTTATGGGAGACCAGGCCCATAGAGGAGGGCAGTTAGGGGTAAACAGGCTGGGAGGAGAGCAGTTAGGCATCAATCAGACTGGCAGGGGAGTGGTTAGGGGGTGATCAGGCTGGCAGGCAGAAGCGGTTAGGGGCAATCAGGAAGGCAGGCAGGTGAGCAGTTGGGAACCAGGAGTCCTGGATTGTAAGAGGGCTGTCTGACTACCTGTTTAGGTCTGATCCTACCTGGATCAGGCTTAAATGGGCAGGTGGACATTCCTCAAGGGGTTCCAGTTTGGAGAGGGAGCAGGCTGGGATGAAGGACATCCCCTCCCTGTCCCCTCTCCACAACCCCCCGCCCCCTGCACAAATTTCATGCACAGGCCTCTAGTCAACAATAAAGATACATTTAAAAAAATAATGTTTCTTCAACTTTCTATTATTTAGTTTGATCATGGTTTATATCCCTTTTTATTCCTTTTCTTTTAACTTGTCAAAGTATTTATTTGCAAGGTAGGATTTTTATAGACAACATTTAATTTACTCTTATTTTATTATATATTTTGAGAATCTCTGTTTAATTGGTATATTTAGAACATTCATATTTTAAGTATTTTTTGGTATGTTATTATCTACCACTTTTTACCTGTTTTCTACTCATTACATTTCCTCTTTGTTTCTCCCCACACCCCCCCCAACACACACACACACACACACACATACACACACACTTATTTTCTGCCTTGCCTGGGTTTAATTGAGCATTTTATATAATTTCAGTGATCATATTTGTTATATCAATTATGTTTTAAAGTAATTGCTTAGTTGTTCTAGAGCAGGGGTAGGGAACCTTTCTTTCTGCCAAGGGCCATTTGGATATTTATAACAGCATGCAAGAGCCATAAAAAATTATCAACTTGAAAATTAGCCTGCTATATTTGGTCAAACATTTAATTATGTTACCAAATGCCTTGGCAAGGCCAAACCAAATAATTCTGTGGGCCTTGTATGGCCCATGGACTGGACATTCCCCACCCCTCTTCTAGAGTTTCCCATACACCTTTTCAATTAGTCTAAGTCTATCTTTAGGTAATGCTAGAGTACTTCACATATAGTGCAAATACCTTTCAACAGAATATTAGCAATTCCTCACTCCCATCTTTTTTGGTATTGTTTTCATTAATTTCCCTCTTTTATATGTTATATTCACCCAATACATTGTTACCATCATTTATTTGAATGAAGAGTTATCTATTAAATCAATTAAAAGTGAGAAAAAATATTTTATTTTACTTTCATATATTCCTTCTTTGACATCATTTCTTTATGCAGGACAAAATTTCTGACCTATATCATTTCTTTTTTCCTAAAGAATTTTTCTTGAATCTTTCTTGTAGATCTACTTTTATATTCTGCATTTTTTATTAGTCTTTTTCTCCTTTCTTTTGAAAAGGTTACTTAAGTGTATGCATAATTCTATGTTGGTGGATTTTTTCTCTCTACACTTTAAATATTTCACTCTACTCTCTTCTTACTTGCATAGTTTCTAAGTATAAGTACATTGTAATTCTTACCCTCTTGTTTCTATATTGGGAACATGTTTTATTTCTCTGGCTTTTTTAAAAAAAATATTTCTTATTTTTCTCTATTTTCCTGCAGTTTAAATATAATATGGGTATAGGAAGATTTTTTGGTATTTATGCTGCTAGGTGTTCACTTTGGGCCATTCATATTTCAAATATTTCTTCTATTTCACAGTCTTTTTCTTTTATTTCAATTATCACATGGTTCTTAAATATTATATTCTGGGTATTTTTTCTTTTAATTTTTTTTCTTTGCATATTGTTGTGAGAAGTTTCTGCTGACCCACTTGCAAGCTCATTGTTTCTTTCCTTAGCCATGTGCAGTATACAATGACTCCATTAGAGGTATTCTTTTTATGTTAAAGTGTTTCTGAAATCTAGTGTTTTCTTTTGATAATTTCTTAGAGTTTACTTCTTCCTGCTTACATTACCCATGATTTCTTTCATATTGTCTAGTTTTCCCATCACATCACTTAACATATTAAGTTTAGTTATTTTAAGTTCCCTGTCTGATAAATCTATATCATACCTCAGTCTAACTTTGTTGCTTTGTCTCTTCAAAGTGTGCATTTTCTTTGCATGCCTTTCTTTGGCATGTTTTGTTATTTCTTTTTGTTGAAATAAATATGCATTAGGTTCTAGGAACTGAAATAGATGGACCATAAATGTAAGGATTTATATTAACTGACTAGGAGTTGCACTGTGTTTAAAGTTTGATGTAGCTCTAAGGGCCAGAGGCTTTAAATTGTGTAGTTTTCTTATCCATTGTTGACTTCATGCTTCCCTATGGGCTTGTCTTCAGAGAAAGTCTGTCTCTTACAGTCCTTTTTGTCTATAATTCACCCTTACTTTGGTTCCCTGCTGATGTGGTATTATAGTGTGTATAGGGAAATATTTCTATAATGTGATTAGATTGCATCTTTTTATGAGTCTATGTCTGTTGGCTTCAGCCTTTACAGGTATTTTGTGGTGGTATAGATTTATTTTCCCATAGGTAAAGCAGAAAGCCTAAAGAAAGCTGAAGTGGGTGGGGAGTCCTTTCTGCAGGTGAGATGGGGCTCTGGTAAAGTTTCTTTCCCTGAGAAGTAGGCCTTATTATATAGAACACTTTGGGCATATTTCACCACAATGACTCTTTCCTTTTCCCTGACAGAGATAAAAATGTATCTTTGTCAGACCCTTACCCATGAGAACATTGTAGAGTTTCTGAAGGGGAAGCCCATGAAAAGGTGAGAGACCCTGTGAGACTGTGATCCCCAGGAGATTATAATGATCATGTTAGCCTACACTGATCCCCCAGCAATATGTCAAAATAGCCATATTTGTTTTTTCTCTAGGTAAATATATGTTGATTGTGATACTCCATAGCTACCTGTCTATCAATATTCAGACAATAGTTTGTTCTGAAACCTTATTTCTCTGATGGGTCCATGAGGAGTTGTTGACTTTCAGTTAGAATAGATTTTTCTTGTAAGGATTAGAGTAATGACATGTTGGAGTTAAAAGTGTAGGTCCCATTCCTTCTTGAGTTACATAAAAAGGTGTATCTTCAGGTTACTGTTGAAAATTCTGTTCAGGTTTTGATAAAATTCATCTTTGGAAGCCTATTTTTTAATGGAAAGCCCTATATTTCCCATTACAATTTAGGAAAAGTCTGAAAAAACACCATCAATTTTACAAATATAGTATAGACCAGTGGTTCTCAATCTTTTTAATGCTGCTGCCTTTTAAAACATAGTTCCTCATGTTTTGGTAGCTCCAGCCATAAAATTATTTTCATTGCTACTGCATAACTGTGATTTTGCTACTGTTATGAATCGTAATGTAAATATCTGTGTTTTCCGATGGTCTTAGGGTCTACAGCAGCAGTTCCCTGCCAATGGTTCTCAACCTGTGAGCAGGTTGAGAAACTCTGCTGTAGAGCCTACGACCATCAGAAAACACAGATATTTACATTACAATTCATAACAGTGGCAAAATCACAGTTATGCAGTAGCAACGAAAATAATTTTATGGCTGGGGGTCACCACCACATGAGGAACTGTGTTAAAGTGTCACAGCGTTAAGAAGGTTGAGAACGGCCAAAACTGGTTTGTCTCAGTGGATAGAGCGTAGGCCTGCGGACTGAAGGGTCCCAGGTTCGATTCTGGTCAAGGGCATATACTTCGGTTGCAGGCACATCCCCAGTAGGGGGCGTCTTTCTCTCATCGATGTTTCTAACTCTCTGTCCCTCTCTCTTCCTCTCTGTGAAAAATCAATAAAATATATTTGGAAAAAAAAAAAAAGAAGGTTGAGAACGACTATATAGACTTTACCGGATATGGCTAAACATTTCTATCATCTTTTATTCCAGTAAACATAGCACTTTTTTCATGAGTGTATATATAAAATATTTTTTTTCATAGAAAGAGGATATTTCATAGTAAGCTCAGTATTCTGAGACTTCTTCCCTATGCAGCAGAGTCCTCAATAGTGATATATTCTATTCTGCTTTCAACAAAGTCCTCTGGCTTCAACCATTGATATTCTTTGAATTAGATCATTCCACCAACACATCTTAGAGCCAGAAGCCAATAATCTAACCCTCATTTTCTTTGCCTATTTCAAGAATAAGCTAGGCTAAAGCAATATTTTATTGGAAATGTTGTTTCTGGATTTCTTACCGAAGGAACTGGAATCCTGAAATGTAGTTATAGTCATCACAATTTGGCATGATTATGTTTTACCAGTCTAAGGCCCAGTGTAGTGTCAAAAAATAAAAAGGAAAATCTCATTTGATCTATGTTTCAGTCTTCCCACTGCCTTTCTTTCTTCCAACTCAAAATACAATTGGTTTCTTCCGTTGGTATCTTCTTTTTATTCATGTCTAACTGTTGTGCTTCTCCCTGATGATGCTTCTTCCTTCTTGGAAGTTTGGATTCCTCCAGAGAATTCTAACACCACCGGGCTTTGTGTAGAGATGAGAGCTGAGAGCTGCCAGGAGTCATGATTATGTTATAGAAAACAACATGCGGTTTTACCACATTTGCACTGTGTTCACTTTAGCTTTGCCATATTTTAATTTTAGCAATTTACCACTGAGCCTGATACAAACAGCTCCTATGCAGGGTGCTTGAGAATGTGTCAATGGCCCGGCCACCATGGCTCAGTGGTTGAGCATCATCCTATGAACCAGGAGGTTACAGTTCAATTCTCGGCCCGGGCACATGCCCAGGTTGCACACTCGGTCCCCAATGGGAGGCATGCACGAAGCAGCTAATCAATGATTGTTTCATGATTTCTGTCTCTCTCTCCCTTTTCCTTCCTATCTGAAATCAGTAATCTTACCTAATAAAAGAGTAATATGAAAATTAACTATCACTCCGACACAAAGATAGTGGTGCCCATAGCCACAAGATGGTGGTGCCCAATCCCCTCAACCCTACCACTAGAGTGTTTGGGTCTGTCAGTATAGCCAGGCCACGGGAGCCAAGTGGCAAGGCTGGATTTGCCACTGTTGGATTTGCCTATCAGCCTCTCCATGAGGCTGGATGCTGCATCCAGGGGTCACCCTATGGAGTTCAACCTGGAGACCAGGAGTTGATCACTTGCCATGATGTGCACTGACCACCAGGGGATGACAAGGAACGAAGAAAGACCCCAGCTGGCAGCTGGGGAAGGCAGGGCCCAGCCAGCAGCTGGCAGCAGGCAGCTGTGGAAGGGAGGCCCCAATCAGCCCTGATCGCCAGCCAGGCCTAGGGACCTTACCCATGCACAAAATTCATGCACCAGGCCTCTAATATCTATATAAAAGAATGTGTCACTTAAGCCCTATTTTCTTATTCACATTCAGAAGCAGAAACTATTTTGAGGAATTTAACTGTTCTGCCCAGATACTCAGGATAATCCAGATCCTACTTTACTATAATGTTTCCTTGGTTTTAGTCTCAAGTGTTGTTTACTATTAAGTGAAGAAGTCAAATACCTCCCCATGTCTAATACTGACCCATGTGAAGATTGCTGCATGCCATCCTGGCAACAGCTCATATCATTAGGATTATTCAGTCACTTCTGCTCTTTCATGTATTTCAACCATACAATATAAGTCTTGTTACTCTATGGAAGTTTTGTTATATTTCTTTGTAGGATAAAAAGAAAGATCTAGATAATAACTGATTTCTCTTCAAGTTCTTAGATTTTATAATTAATATAAATGTCTTCATAAGAATGTAGTTACAGGGAATTTGCTCATAGTCTTTCATCTTATGTAATTTTCTTATGACTCTTACATTTAACATAAATTTTCCAAGGAATTAGTACCATAGATAGGACACACCCACTTTTATTAACTTCTATCAAAAAAGTAACTGGGATATGAGGAACTGAAATCTTACCCTACTTCTTCTAAATAAGAATTTAGATGAAAAATATAAGCCACACAATTGTTTAGCTTTCACACAGGTTTAAAAAAAACAAGATTCTCCCTAGTTCAATCTTTAGTAACTCCAAAAATGGAAACAAATCTATGACTTTATACATTTGTTATTTATTTATTTTTGTTTCTTTTATCTGTGTGCTCAGAAAGTAATTACTTAGCCTCTGAATCAACAGAGTAAAGGGGATCAACAAGTAAACAAATACAATTCGGTGTGTAGGGTACTCTGCTAGGAAAAAGCACACAGGGCTAAGGGGGGCGGGCTAAAGAGGACATCTAAATGTTCTTTGGTTAATCCAGATGGATTGAGAAAAAACAGAGAGAAAAAGAACTCATGGACACAGACAATGGTGTGGTGATTGCTCAGGGGAGGAGGGTGAAGAGAAGTGGCGGGTATGGGGTGGGGGGTAAATGGTGATAGATGGAGATGTGACTTAGGGTGGTAAATACAATACAGTGTACAGATGATGTGTTGTACAATTCTGTACCTAAAACTTGTATAATTTTGTTAACCAGGGTCAACCAAATAAATTCAATTATAACAAGCCAAAAAACAAACAAACAAATAAATATATTTTTGGAGGGGAGATGTGAGGAATAAGGAAAGACTTTTTAGAGATAAGAGTTAAGCATAATCCTGAAGGATAAGAGGGAAATAACAACAACCACAAAAAGATATTCTAGCTCTGCTTAATTTAGCTCCATGGTTATAGCATTGGCCCAGGGACTGAAGGCTCTCAGGTTTGATTGCCAGTCAAGGGCTTGTACCTCGGTTGCAGGAGGCAACCAATCAATGTATCATCTCTCTCTCTCTCTCTCTCTCTCTCTCTCTCTCTCTCTCTCTCTCTCTCTC
>JAAGEH010002534.1:45437362-45473467 GCA_011751065.1 Lasiurus cinereus | reverse complement strand
CTCTCTCTCTCTCTCTCTCTCTCTCTCTCTCTCTCTCTCTCTCTCTCCCTGCTCTCTCTCTCTCTTTTTCCTGTCCCTTCCATTCTCCCTAAAAAAAATCAATGAAAAAAATATTCTCACTCCATGGGTAAGGATTAAAAAAATAAATAAATTCTAGTAAAAAGAACCAACATGCACTCAGACCCAGAGGAAGAATACAGTAGAATCTAGGGAAATAAATTCTATCATCAGAAAACTTGGAATACAGAATAAAAAAGTACTATGTTGCAATAGGTTTGTGTAGGGGTGATTGAAGGAGTAAGAGCATAAGTAAGAGCAAGAAACAGAACCTCCTCCTTCCCTCTTTTTCCTGCTCACTTTCCTAGGTCAGAAATCTAAGGCCCCTTTTCCACAATCTTCTATCTCTAATCTTGTTCCTCTGCAATAGCCTTCTAAAAGCATTTTATATTTTTATTTCAAAAGCTTTTATGTTTAATTAAAAAAATTAATCTGGCAGCCTGGAAAATCTTCAAGGAACTAAAATAGATGAAATCATTGATCTGAAAGTAGCAAATGAAGTGGGAGGTTGTCTGCTATGATGGAAACTACAAGGTGAGATCTGAAGCCCCACAGGTTGCAGAAAAGACTATACAGGTTTTCTCTTATGTATAGGTTAGGATAATATAAAACTGTGATTTTTTTCTTAATTTTTATTCTTTCATTTTACTCTTAAGCTGACAAGAGAGTGGGGGAGGAAGGAAAAGGCTGAAAATTTATAGTTTTAACTAGGGGCCTGATGCATGAAGATTCATGCAAGAATGGGCCTTCCTTCCTCTGGCCGCTGGCACCATCTTTGCTCTGGCTGGAGCAGCCTTTCTGCCTTCCCATGCTTCCCAGAGACCCAAAGCAGCTGGGGCAGTGCAGAACTACTGCACTGTCACCATGGTGATGAATCAAGCATCCCACATGGCTCCCTGTCACTTGCTGCCTGTGCATGCAAATTAACTGGCTATCTTTGTTGGATTAATTTGCATACTCACTCTTTATTGGCTGGTGTGTGGCCTGAAGGTACTGTAAATTTGCATCTTACTCTTTTATTAGTGCAGATTTCTGTTAAGTCTTATTAAAATGTAGGTGATGATGGTAATTAAAACTTTAGAATATAAGAAAACCTAAATGAAATGTTGGAATTTAGCAAAACTCTTCAGATGTCTCAAATTTGATAAGTTATTTCATTCGAGTAGAAATATGGTAGAAATCACATTTTGGCACTATTAACTTATATGACCAGATAACTTTTTGTCATGGTAGCTGTCCTGTACAATATAGAATGTCTAGCAGCATCACCAACATCTACTCAACAGATGCAAGTCTCACCCTTCCAATGCTGCCAAGTCCTGGTAAACAAAAATGTCCCCAGACATTGCTTGAAGTTTCTTGGGGAACAAAATTACCTCACATGGAGAACAACTGTGCTAGATTTTAGTAGACATTGAAATGCATAGGAAATCATACTTTCCATCAAGGATCATACTAACTTGTGGGCAAGAAAGACTTGCTCAAATCTTATTTCCATTCACCTAATTCAAACCCGATTGTGATTATTACAAGAAAATAAATTCTCATGCAATTTTATGAGAACACACAGTAAAACAATTCCGAGAAAAAAAGGAGAAAGCAAAAACAGTAAATATTCTATAGAGAAAGTATGTGGATTGAAATAAAGAAATGGAATATAAGGAAATTTCAAAAAGCCATAGCATACACAAAGGCTGGGAAACATAGACTTAAAGAAAATATTGTATAAATTGTGAAAATTCATATAGTCAGTCAATTTTAGAATAACTGATGGGTTAAGATAATGGAAAGATATATTGAGGACACATTTTGAAAAATATTAACTGCATCTGGGCAGAGTGGCTCAATGGTTGAGCATCTATCTATGAACCAGAAAATTACAGTTTCAATTCCCAGTTGGAGTCTCAGGGTTGCAGGCTTGATCCCCAGGGTGGGGAGTGCAGGAGGCCACCCATCAGTGATTCTCTCTCATCATTGAGATTTCTATCTCTCTCTCCCTCTTTCATTCTCTCTGAAATCAATAAAAATATGTTTTAAAGAAAAATCTTCATTGCTCAGATGAGAAATTGGATGTGTTAGCCATCAAGCACTAAAGAACTAATTAATATTGCATAATCTTTGTGTTATGAAAGTAATTTTAATCTTATTTTAAAACATTTAAAATATTATTATAAACAAGTCTACTCTCTATTGCTTAGGTAACAAAACTAAAAGAAAGTTTATATTTTGAAACTTCAAAGCCGTACCCCATATTAATGATGGTTTATCAAATTGTAGGTTACACCTCTCCAATAAAATGAGTAGCTTCATAAATGCTAGCCTCACATAAAATTTACATATTTCCAAAATAAGATTTCTACATCTTTGTTTTGCTAGTGAAAAAAATGATTACTTTAAACAACAAAGGATGAAAATTATTTAAGAGATGTTATAAAATGTTGTAACAAGTAAACCAAATTATAAATATACATTAAAATAAAGGCTATGATTGCATTAGACTATGTAGGGGATATACTGGGTCAATGAACATAGCCTATGACTAGATGAGAGTTGGCATTTGTCCATGAACAGACTGGAGAGTCACTTGGATCTTCCCAGCAAAGATTTCAATTCTTAATTAGCATAGGCAACATTTTGGCTATTTGCACTGTGCTTGAATTTAGACAATATTTTGATAATCCAGAAAGATTTTACTCAATACTACCCTGTTACCAGTATTTAAAAACCTAGGTAAAACATATATTGAATGGCCAGATTATTATGATCTCTGAACTCATAATAATCTGGCCACTCAGTATATATACTATATAATAAAAGGCTAATATGCAAATTGTCCCCTCAACCAGGAGTTCAACCAGCAGGCAGGCTGGCCAATGGCCCATGTTCCCTCGCCCTGGCCAGGCTGGCCAGACCCCACTCATGCATGAATTTATGCACCAGGCCTCATATATTTATTTAAAAACCTAGGTCAAACACACACTGAGTGGCTATATTATTATGATCTCTGAATGCTTAAAAATCTGGCCACTCAGTGTATTTGATAATGAAGAATTACTATTCACGAGGGAACCCAAATAGGCCACACAGTATTCAGTTGCCTTAATATTAGTGAAAGTGGTATACAAATAAAACAATTCTTACTTAAATGAGAATGTTGTAATACATGCAAACAAAATGTTTATCTGTGTTACTTATACTCCTGCTTTATTTATTTTTTAAGTATTTGATTGATTTCAGAGAGGAAAGGAGAGGGAGAGAGAGATAGAAACAATAATGATGAGAGAAAATCTTATACTGCCCATAGTGGGGATTGAACATGAAACCGGGGCATATACTCTGACTGAGAATGGAACCGTGACCTCCTGGTTCATAGGTCGATGTTCAACTACTGAGCCATGCCAGCGAGGCTATATAACTGCTTTAAAAATAGTATATTTCTTTTTCCTTTCTCTCTTCTATTATATTTTATTGCTACAATATTTTGATATGCCAGTGGGTAGAGATATAAAATAACCAAATTAATAACTAAATGGTAACTATGTCAGTTTGTGATAAATGATATGAGGAAAACCAAAGTAGCGTTAAAATTGTAAAGCATACTCCTGTGGGATTGGAAGAAATAAGATGAGAGCCCCTGCAGGTTTGGCTCAGTGGATAGAGTGTTGGCCTGCAGAACAAAGGGTCCCAGGTTCAATTCTGATCTGGGGCACATGCCTGCTTGTGGGCTCAATCCCCAGTAGGGGGAGTGCAGGAGACAGCTAATCAATGATTTTCTCTGATCATTGATATTTCTATCTCTGTATCTCCCTCTCCCTTCCTCTCTGAAATCAATAAAAAGTACTTTTTAAAAAAAGAAACAAGATAATAAGTATTAACTGCAGCAGAAAACTGAGGAATGAAAGGAGCTATCCAAGTGAATATATAGTGGAAGAGAGTTCCAGATAGAAATAACAAATGCAAAGTTCATGATAACAGGTATATTAGGTTTGAGGAAAAACACAGAAATCACCAAAAGTTGTTTGCTACTTTCTTCATAATATCTCAAAAGTGTTGACCTCAATGTAGGATCTCAATAAATGTTTGATAAATCAGTCCAGCATTCTAGAGCTGGGAGTGAGAGGGAAAGGATAAGAAAGGAGTAGGTAAGTTCTTGAAAGTATCTATAAGGTATTCTAAAAAAACTATGGCTCTTAGTCTAAGAGAAATGAAAAATTCTTACGAGATCTGGAGAATGAAAGTGACATTACCTGACATATATTTTATGTACACCAGAGTACTTTTATAGACTTAAGAATTACATGAGAAAAAGCAAGGACAGAAATGATGAGTTTTGACCATGATGTTGTAGAACTGTTCAGATTCTATAAATGTTTTGAAGATGTAAATTGTAGGATTTGTTAACAGATTTATAAATGTGATAAAAAGGGAAAAGTCAAGAATGACTCCAAGATTGTTAATTGAGCTCTGTAAATACTTACAAAAACTGAGAAGAAGACTATGAGAAGTATAAAGATGGGGAAGAGTTCTGAAATAAGGAGCTTCTTTGAGAATATGTTGAGTTTAAAATGTATACTAGATATCTGTGTGAAATTGAGTGGATCACTCCAAGTGCAATACTAAAGATTAGATTAGCAATTTAGACTTGGGAAGTTGTCAGCATTAATGGTACTGAAAGCCACGTGATGAGATCAAGCGAGGGAGGGTATAAAGGAAGTGCTAACAACTGAACTTTAGGGTACACTAGAAATAGGGAAATGAGAAGGAACCTGTAAACAAGACCAAGAAAGAGTAGCCAGAGAAGCAGAAACAGAATAAAGACAGAATCTGGCGAAACCAGTTTGATTCAGTGGATAGGGTGTCAGCCTGCGGACTGAAGGGTCCTGGATTTGATTCCAGTCAAGGCCATGTATTTGGTTGCAGGCATGTCCCCAGTGGGGGGGGTGCAGGAGGTGGCTGATCGATGTCTCTCTTTCATTTATGTTTCTGACTCTCTATCCTTTTCCCTTCCTCTCTGTAAAAAATCAATAAAATATATTTTAAAAAAACAATAAAGAGAGAATCCTAGCAGGATCATATATTAAGGAGAAAAATTATAAAGTCACTAGATCAATAATATAAAACTGGTAGGACAAATAAGTTGAAAACTGAGAAATTACATGATAGTCATTGATGATTTTGACAAAACATTTTTTTGCAGATTTGCAGTAGAGTGGCAGGAACAAAGGCTTAATTGGGGAAGGTTCAATAAAAACAAGAGAAGAATTATAAATAGCAACTATAGCCAAATCTTTTGATATATTTTGCTTTGAAATTAACAGGAAGATTGTATGCTATCTGGAAGGATATATGTTCTCAAAGTGTTTGTCTCTTTTAATAAAGACAGTATAACATTGTATTTGTATGAATATAGCAATGACTAAGCATAGTGGAAAACTTGATGATGTAGCATGGAAAGGGGGCATATTGATAATGTACTGTACTTGAGTGGATGACAGCAGTATGACCAAATGAAGAATAGTTCTTAAGTATGAATGGGCAATTAATTCATCCATAATAACAGAAGGGAAGGTAGAGAGTGTAGGTAGACTGGTAATGTATGTAAATCATTTTCTTTCTGTCCTCTTGCTCAGTGAAACAGAAAGGAAGATCACCTATAGGTAGTATGTAGGAGAAAGAAGGCTCTAGAGCAGTGGTTCTCAACCTTCCTAATGACGCGACCCTTTAAGACAGCTCCTCATGTGCTGGTGACCCCCAACCATAAAATTATTTCCATTGCTACTTCATAACTGTAATTTTGCTACTGTTATGAACTGTAATGTAAATATCTGATATGCAAGATGTATTTTCGTTGTTACAAATTGAACATAATTAAAGCATAGTGATTAATCACAAAAACAATATGTAATTATATATTGTGAAATATTTATTTCTAATTACAAATAAATGAAATTTTTTGTCTTGAATCATGGTGTAGCATGGGTAACAGTCTTCATATAACAAAGTAAATTATATTGCTACACTTTGCTACACCGAGGAGCAGTCTGTTGGTTCCTAAGACCATGGGAAATACTAGTTTTCTGATGGTATTAAGCGATCCCTGTGAAAGGGTCGTTCGACCCCCAGGATGAGAACTGCTGCTCTAGAGGATTAGAGGAGAGAACAGTAGAAAAGGAAATGAGGAAATAATTAAATTTGCTAGGTAGTATTGAGGTCTCATGTATGTTAGTGGTCATTATTTAAAGGGAGACCAGCAAATACAGTTATGTCTTTTTCCACAACCATGTTCAGCTACCTGGTATGAACATGGAGAAGGTAGAGAATTGGGTATTACCAAGATTGGGAGTAAGGATTTGTCATGAGTAAACAATATATGCTATAAGATATAGATTTACATAGGAATAACTTCAAACTAAAGGAAATATTCAACTGCATGTGCATATGTGTAAAAAGAATGTGATTCTGCTTTGTCTACTAATCTTAAACTTAAAAAACAACATTAAATGAATGACTTGTTTTGACTACACAATCACAGTCACATTTAAAATAGTATAAACTTTATATCTCTATAGACACTGATATTTAAATTATTTACTTTTAGAAAAAATATCAACTTCCTCTACCTCTCACTTTACTCATCTTTTTTGTCCACCACTCACACCCAAGCATTTTAACTTATTTATCTGTGATGGAGAAATAAAGGCACCACTGTAACTGCAGTTCAAGACTGACCCTCATATCTTCATGTGTGAGAATTACAACTCCTTTTGGTGAAATTGGGTTGTTTCCTTTATCTAGGGAGTAATAAAAAATTCACCTTTCTCTTTTATTGTTCACACAGCATTTAAAATAATGTTTCTTATCCATATTCCATAAAAATTGCCTTTTTTTCACAATTGGTTCTCTTTGATAGAAAAACAATTTAATAGAGGTTTTGATTGGTTCTTTTTACAGTTATGTGAGCATGGCAGGAACCTGGCAAAAACTCTTCTCATTTGGAATAGTAATGTCTTAGAAAGAAAAACAAAATTTGCTCTTAAAAATATATATATTTAAAAGAACATTTTAATAGGAAATCTTTTAAATATATTGGAGACAACTAGGATATTTGTGAAATAGAATGATTCATTATTATTCTTATCACAATCATCATTATAAAAATAAAAAAAATTCAGCAATGAGCTGTGTGAATTTTTAAGATCTACATAGTTCAGGTGTATGCCCTTTAGTACTAAATATTATTGAGGATCTATTTATATTAGCAAACTGTTAGAGCAATTTCAGAGAAAGAAGTATTTTATAAAAAATAAGTTGAATAATTTATGTCTACAGCTTGCACTTAAAAAAATGGTCCTTCAAGTATTGTTAGGGAGTTTAGAGAATTTACTTATTGATTGAGCTTACCATTAACTGGTAATGTGTCTGTGTATGTAATTCATCTGTAATATAAGATATGACATCGAATGGACCTATAATGGGGAGGGGGAAGAGAAATTAAATATATAAGTACTTTCACCAGTTTTTAATGAAAATAACATGTGAACCTATATTATTTTATGTATTAATCTCTGAATATTTACTCAGCTCTTGCACTATGTTAATTATTAGGAATCCAACATTATAATATACCTCTCTGAGTCTGTAAATGGAAATAATAAACCTAGTCTACTGATATTAAAGGATTAATGCTAGAAATCAATAATACCATATACAAAAACACAGTTGGAATGATAAGGGACTATTTAAATGTGAATTATCAAGCTAATTTTTAGGTCTTTTTGAATAGACAGTCTACATACAGCAAACTTGATAGATAAGACTTTGGTGGAAATATTTGGGGACATTCTTCTGGAAATGATCAGAAAATTATAAAAAATTGTACTAAACCTGCATTCTCTTGCTATTTCTGTTCATTTGAAATTTCAAAATGAACCTTTAGGAGAAAAATCATGCCAATTTGCTTTTAATGGAAAACAATTTTTGAGAAAGGACTTTTAAAAGAAAATAGAAAACTTGGCTGGTATGGCTCAGTTGTTTGGGCATCATCCTATGAAAGGTTGTGTGTTCGATTCCTGGGTCAGGGGCACACACCCCAGTTAGGGGGATTAATCTCCAGTGAGTGGCAGCTAATGATGCTTCGCTCTAACATAGATATTTTTCTCTCTTTACCTCCCTCTCCTTCCTCTCTCTCTAAAAATCAATAAAAATATCTAAAAAAAAAAAACTGAACAGGAAAACAATTTAAAAATAGAAATACATTTTGCTGAGTGTCTTTGGTGTGCTTGTTTGTATTTATGGTTTTTTTTATCCTTTTTACTTTCTCAATTCATGAGGTATAAAGCAGCCTTTGTTGTTCATTTATTCTCTGCCACATTGTTTAAATACACACACACACACACACACACACACACACACAAATATACTCCTGTACAAAATATATCAGAATGATGTATACCTGTGATACTTCTTAAGAAACCAATGAAATGAAATGAATCAAATGAAATTCATCAGCTATTTTTGTGATGGAGTGCAGAGAAACAAAGAAGGTCAGGGATCAGTTCTCAAGTAGATAAATGGCCAAATGAATATCTAAAGACTGGACAAACAGCTTACGGACTCAGTGGTCTGCACTCAGTAATAATGGTAATGATTATAGCAGGGTTTATCATCCTATCTAATAAAAGAGTGATATGCAAATTGACCATCACTCCAACACACAAGATGGCCACTCCCATGTGGTCAAAGATGGCCGTCCCATGAGGACACAAGATGGCCACCACAAGATGGCCACCAGTTGGGAGGGACCAGGCCTGCAAAGGAGGGCAGTTGTGAATGATAAGGCCAGCAGGGGAGGGCAACTGGGAAGAGGACCCAGGCCTGCAGGAGAGGGCAGTTGGAAGGGACCAGGTCTGCAGGGGAGGGCAATTAGGGGCAACGGGCCTAAAAGGATGGGCAATTAAGGGTGACCAGGCTGGCAGGGGAGGGCAATTAGTGACGAGTGCAAGGCAGGCATGAGTTAGGCATCAAGTAGGCTGGCAGGGGAGTGTTTAGGGCGTGATCAGGCTGGCAGGAAGACAAGTGAGCTGTTGGGAGCCAGCAGTCCCAGTGGGATCAGGCTTTGAGGGGTCCCAGATTGGAGAGGGTGCAGGCTGGGCTGAGGGACACATACACCCTCCCTGCACAAATTTTGTGCACTGGGCCTCTAGTATTATATAATATTGTGGTATTATATAAATTATAGACAAGAGACAATGAGAATATACATAACTTATAAAAAAGGTGGTTTTTCACTGTTTGTAGGACTAATATGCTTATCTTATACAACAGAGTCCTTTAAAAAAATTATACAGAGAAAAAGTGATGGCAGAATAGACAGATGCGTCTGGAGCTTTGTTGCTGGGCAGAGGAAGAGAGAGCAGCTGGGAGTCACACTGGGAATGTTTGTTGGCAAGTTAAGAGTCAGTTATCCTCCAGGAGAAGGTGGGGAACTGCTGAACAGGGCTCTCCTGGCCAGGCAGCCCCACTGCCACGGGGTTTTTGTCGGCCAGACACACTAGTGCGAACGTGAAGACCGTGCCATCTTGCAGAGGGAGGTGGATGTCTGCGGCGGTCTGAAAGCTGTGGCTGAAGCACGCACCAAACAGCCAGGGACCCAGAACACCACTCTCCAATTGGCGCAGATACATGGCGGATTCAGAGATCCACATGGCACATGGAAAGGTCCGATTTCGCCTGGGATAAGGTGACGTCTCCTGCCCCGCAGAACAGAGATGCGCACACTGTGGGAACCAGGCTGTGGAAAAGCTGCCTCTGAAGAAGTCCTTGGAGGTGGGGCAGGGCATGATCCCTAAGTGTGGAGGCAAACTCTTGGAGCTGTTGAAGAGGGGAGCTCTGGAAAACTACTCGTTTTTATCTGAGGCAGAGGGACAGCATGGGAGTTATTATAGTGTCCTGGCTGCAAAATCCCAACAAACTGGTTTTAAGAACCACAGAGTAGCAGGATCTGAACACAGCCTAGAGAGATCCTGTGCTTTGTCTCAGAGGTCAATTCCAAAACACTGCCACCCAGCGGATGACACACAAATTGACTCTCGCATAACCACAAAAGAATAAAGAGATTAAAACACCAACAATGGAACACAGGGAATTGCAATACCTTCCCCACTGGGAAACAGGGGTGCCAAGCAGAATAATAGTGGAAGTGAATGACCATTCTATTTTTTTTCTAAATTTTTAATTTTATTTTTCATTTTTACATATTTTAATTAAAAAACTATTTTTTTTCTTTCCTCCTCAATAAATTTTACCTTTTTAATTATTACATTTTTGTTTTCAACTAGTATTATTACTACTAGTATTTTACGTTTTAGGAAAGAAAACAGGTTTCATTTTGTTTTCTCTTTATTTTACTTCGGGATTAGAGATCTACATTCTATTTTCATCTTTCTTTTAGCATAATTTTACTCTATCTCAACTCTACCTTTATGCCAACACTTTCCTCCTAACTTTCCCCATTTTGTTTTCTTGTTTCTCTTTTCCAACTTTAGATTCTCCCTATTCTTTTTCTTTACCTGGTTAAAATTTCACCCCACTTATATATCTAATTTCAAATCCCCTACTACAAGTCCATACAAACCTCTCTCTTCTTATCTTCACTAGCCAAAAAGTTGTTTTTTCTCTATGTCCTTTTGTTGCTATTTGCCTGAACAGTGATTATATCGATTTTTTGTACTTTTTCCCAAGATTGTTAGCTTATTCTACTTGTTTTATTTTGTTTTTTGCTTGCTTTGTTTTTTACCTCTCTTTTCCCTCACCTCCCTCGATACCAGTTGTTATTTCTAGTTTGTATTATCTGTAGGTACTAGTTGCTGGCCTTTATTGGGATTAGTGACTGTTCTATTAGAGTTCTCTCCTGACATCTATATTTTGTTCTCCTCTTGTCGCTTATCAGCTTTATTTTCTCTCTGATTTTGTTTCTTTTTTCTTTTTCTTCTTCTCCTGTTTTTAAAATTTTAATTTAATTTTTTTGTTTATTTATTTATTTATTTATTTATTTATTTATTTATTTATTTATTTTCTCCTACTCCCAATTTGACTTTGGCACTTCTTTCTTTTCTTTTCCCCTCATTTTCCTCTTCTTCTTTCTCTACTTACTCCTAATTTGTCTTTCATTGGTGGTCACCTTATGGGTGATTATTAATATCATGAATCAATTTCTGTTCAGTGCCTTGTGTGCTGTACTGGGTCGTGCTGTAGTTTGTGCCTTTGAATCAACATAGGAGAGAGAACTAAATAACCAGACACTTGGAGAAGAAAGACCATGGGCAGAAGAAGAAACAGCTCACATACAACAGATAGGCAGGTATCACCAGAAAAGGAAGTAAACGAAATAGAGGCAAAAATAAGCCTGCCAGAGAAAGAGTTCAGAGAAATGATCATACGGTGGATGAAAAGAATGGAAAACAAATTCCACAATATGAGTAAAAGCCAAGAGGAAATGAAGAAGGCCCAAGAGGAAATGAAGAAGAAGCAAGAAGAAAGGCAAGAAGAAATAAAAAATGACATCACTGCTTTAAAGAACTCAATAGAAAGCATCAAAAGTAGAATAGAAGAAGCAGAGGACCACATCAGTGAGCTAGAAGACATGAGAGGAAAAAATACCTAAGTACTGCAGCTTCTCGAAAAATAAATTAAGAAGCAAGAGTAGAGCCTAAGGGAACTTTGGGATAACATGAAACAAAACAACATCCGCATAATTGGAGTTCCAGAAGGAGTAGAAACTGAACAAGGATTAGAGAACCTGTTTGAAGAAATAATGACAGAAAATTTCCCCAATATAGGAGAGGAAAAAACCCACACAAATCCAAGAAGCTCACAGACTCCCAAGCACAATGAACCCCACAAAACCGACACCAATGCACATTATAATTAAATTGGCAAACACCAACGACAAAGTAAGAACCTTAAAATCGGCCAGAACAAAACAGAAAATTACCTACAAAGGAACCCCCCATAAGACTAGCTATTGACTTTTCAACAGAAACTCATCAGGCCAGAAGGGAATGGAATTATATATACAAAGTCATACAAAGGAAGGGTCTGAATCCAAGAATAAGGCTTTCAATCAAAATTGAAGGTGAAATCAGAAGGTTCACAGACAAAAAAGGACTAAGGGAATATATTACCACCAAACCAGCAATGCAAGAAATGTTGAAGGGTCTGCAGTAATAAAAAGTAATAGGAAGTGAAGAAGGAACTCTGGGCTAAAGACTAAAAATGGCAACAGATGTATACCTATCAATAATAACTTTAAATGTAAAAGGATTAAATGCTTCAATCAAGAGACATACGGTAATCTATTGGATAAGAAAACATGATCCACATATCTGCAGTCTGCAAGATACCCACCTCAGGAAAAGAGATGCACACAGATTGAGGGTGAAGGGATGGAAGATGGTATTTCAGGCAAATGGAAATGAAAAAAAAAAAAAGCTGGGGTTCCAATACTTATATCTGACAAATTAGATCTCAAAGTGAAGGACATAACAAGAGATAAAGAAGGCAACAATGCAACAAGAAGAAATAACTCTGGTAAACATATATGCACCCAATATAGGAGCACCTAAATACATAAAAAAAAAAAAACTCCTGGAGTGTCTTAAGGGAGAGATTTAAAGCAATACAATCATAGTAGGAGACTTTAATACCCCCCTGTCACCATTGGACAAATCCTCTAAATAAAAAATCAGCAAAGAAACATCAATCCTAAATGACTCACTAGACCAGATGGAATTAATTGACATCTTCAGAACATTTCACCCCAAAGCCACAGAATATACATTCTTCTCCAGTGCACATGGGTCATTTTCAAAGATAGATCATATGTTGGGTCATAAGAAAAGTCTCTTCAAATTCAACAAGATAGAAATCATATCAAGCATTTTCTCAGACCACAGTGGCATAAAAGTGGAAATCAACTATAATAAAAACAATAGAAAGAAATCAAACACATGGAGACTAAACAGCATGCTATTAAACAATGACTGGGTAGCCAGAGAAATCAAGGAAGAAATAAAAACCATCATGGTAACAAATGACAATGACAACACAACAATCCAAAATTTATGGGACACAGTGAAAGCAGTCTTGAGAGGGAAGTTCATAGCCCTACAAGCATACTGCAAAAAAACAGGAAACAATGGTAATAAATTACCTAAACCTACTACTCAAAGAGCTAGAACGAGCGCAACAAGAAAAGCCCAGTGTACGCAGAAGGAAGGAAATAGTGAAGATCAGAGCGGAGATAAACAACTTGGAGACCAAAGAAACAATTCAAAAGATCAAAAAAACCAAGAGCTGGTTCTTTGAAAGGATAAACAAGATTGATGGACCTCTAGCCAGGCTCACCAAGAAGCAAAGAGAGAAGACACAAATAAACAAAATCAGAAATGAAAGAGGAGAAATAACAAGAGACCCTGTGGAAATACAAAGGATTGTTAAAAAATACTATGAACAACTCTATTCCAACAAATTGGACAACCTGCAAGAAATGGACGTTTTCCAAGAAAAATATAACCTTCCAAAAATCAATGAGGAGGAATCTAAACATCTCATAGTCCAATAACGATGAAAGAAATTGAAGCAGTCATCAAAAAGCTTCCAGCAAATAAAAGCCCCAGAACAGATGGCTACACAGGAGAGTTTTACCAAACATTCAAGGAAGAATTAAAACCTATCCTCCTCAGACTATTCCAAAAATTCAAGAATAAAGAATACTTCCAAACACCTTCTATGAAACCAGCATCACTCTAATACCAAAACCAGATAAAGACAACACAATGAAAGAGAATTATAGGCCAATATCTCTCAAGAACATAGATGCAAAAATCCTCAACAAAATTCTAGCAAATCGGATCCAGCAGTACATCAGAAAGATCATACACCATGACCAAGTAGGATTCATCCCAGAAATGCAGGGATGGTACAATATCCACAAATCAATAAACATGATACATCACATAAACAAATTGAGAGATAAAAATCACATAGTCATATCAATTGATGCAGAAAAAGCATTTGACAAAATCCAATACCCTTTCTTGATAAAAACTCTCAGCAAAGTGGGAATTGAAGGAGCATACCCAGCATCATAAAAGCCATATATGATAAACCCACAGCTAACATCATACTCAATGGGCAAAAAATAAAATCATTTCCCCTAAAAACAGTAACAAGAAGGGATGCCCACCCTCCCCTCTCCTGTTTGACATAGTACTGGAAGTATTAACCATTGCAATTAGACAAGAAGAAGAAATAAAACGCATCCAAATTGGAAAAGAAGAAGTAAAGCTGTCCTTATTTGCAGATGACACGATACTGTACATAAAAAACCCAAACGACTCCATTCCAAAACTAATTGATTTAATTAATGAATTCGGCAATGTAGCAGGATACAAAATTAATCCTAAAAAGTCTGTGCCATTTCTGTACACTAATAGTGAAACTACAGAAAAAGAGACTAAAATAGCAATCCCATTTACCATGGCACCAAAAAAATTAAGGTACCTAGGAATAAACCTAACTAAAGAGGTAAAAGACCTATATGTAGAAAACTACAGGATACTAAAAAAAGAGATAGAGTAAGATGTTAACAGATGGAAGAGCATACCATGCTCATGGATTGGGAGAATCAACATCATTAAAATGTCCATATTACCCAAAGCAATCTATAGATTTAAAATACCAACGACATATTTCACAGACCTAGAAAGAATTCTTCATAGATTCATCTGGAACAAAAAAAAAAAGACCATGAATAGCTACAGCAATTCTGAGAAAGAAGAATAAAGTAGGTGGGATCTCAATACCAGATTTCAAGCTATACTACAAAGCAACTGTTCTCAAAACAGCCTGGTGCTGGCACAAGAACAGACATATAGACCAATGGAATAGAATAGAGAACCCAGATATCCATCCAAACCACTATGCTCAACTAATATTTGATAAAGGAGGCATGAACATTCAATGGAACCAAGATAGCCTCTTCAATAAATGGTGTTGAGAAAATTGGACAGATACATGCAAAAAATTGAAACTGGACCACCAACTTACACCAAATACAAAAATAAACTCAAAATGGATACAGGACTTAAACATTAGAAGGGAAACCATAAAAATACTAGAGGAATCCACAGGCAGCACAATCTCAGATATATGCCGAAAGAACTTCTTCACTGATACTGCTCCAGAGACAATGGAAGCTAAAGAAAAAATAAACAAATTTGACTACATCAAAATAAAAAGCTTTTGCATAGCAAAAGAAAGCATCAACAAAACAAGAAAGACCACTATATGGGAGAACATATTTGCAAATGCTATCAATGATAAAGGTTTAATCTCTAACATCTACAGCCAACTTGTACAACTTAATAAAAGGAAGATAAACGATCCAATAAAAAATGGACAATGGACCTAAATGGAACCTTTTTGAAAGATCACAGAAGGAAGGCCAGGAGACACATGAAAACATGTTCAAAGTAACTAATCATCCGAGAGATGCAAATCAAAACGACAATGCGATACCATCTTAAACCAGTCAGAATGGCAATCATCAACAAATCAACAAACGACAAGTGTTGGCAAGGATGCGGAGAAAAAAGAACCCTTGTGTACTGTTGGTGGGAATGCAGACTGGTGCAGCCACTGTGGAGAACAGTATGGAGTTTCCTCAAAAAACTAAAAATGGATCTTCCATTTGACCCTGTAATTCCACTCTTAGGAATTTATCCTAAGAAATTATAAACACCAATCAGAAAGGATTTATGCACCCCTATCTTCATAGCAGCACAATTTACAATAGCTACAATTTGGAAACAGCCTAGGTGCCCGTCAGCAGATGAGTGGATCAGAAAACTGTGGTACATCTACACAATGGACTTCTATCCTGCCATTAAAAAGAAGGAATTCTTACCATTTGCAGCAATCTGGTTGGAACTGGAGAGCCTTATGCTTAGTGAAATAAGACAGTCAATGAAGGAGAAGCATCACATGATCTCACTCATTTGTGGATAGCAAAGAACATTATAAACTGATGAACAAAAAGATAGATACAGAGGCAGTAAATCATGAAACAGACCGTGAAATTACAGCAAAAAGTTAAGGTTAGGTGAGGTAGATAAGAGATCAATCAAAGGACTTGTATGCATGCATGTAAGCATAACAAATGAACATAGACACTGGGGGGTTGGGGTATGCCTGGGAGGGAGGGGGGGCAATGGTGAGATATGTATAAAAAATTAATAATGTGAAAAAAATTATGCAATACAAAGACACCAACCCATGCATCATCCAGTGGTCAGGAAAGTCACATTATTCTATTTTCCAATTCAGTCATTAAAACATGCTAAGAAAAAAAAACATACTAAGAATCAGTTAATAATAATAATAATAATAATAGCTAAAACTATTGAGCCCTTATAATGTTACTGATAATATTCTAAACACTTGAATGCATATTCTTTTTCCTATTTTATGGATGAGGACATTTTAGCTAGCACAAACAGGTTAACTAACTTATCCAGAACCACTTTGTTACTAAGTTTTGGAGTGGACTTTCACACCTGGGCATTCTAATTTTAGAACCCACATGTTGATGGGGAAAAAATAGTGAACATAGGAAGTATGGTCATTTACTAGGTCCTACTGAAACCCATTATGTGCTCCCACCATGTGAGGGGCATGAAGACATAGAAGAACTCAAAAGTTTTCCCAAGAAGCTTACCATATAGTTAAGAATTTTAAAAAAAATTGGCTAAGTTGCAATTTTAACTGTCCATACTGTAACCTGGAGCTTGGATTACAAAAACTGAAATGGCTAGACTTTTGTTGTTTTTCATTTTGGGGAGGTCTAATGGAGCAGGTGAACCTTTTAACAAGGTAAAATGTTCTTATGGGTTCAACAGAGAGGTCAAAATTCTTCTAGTGGCCATATACATTTTACCTGCCTATTATTACAATGGTTAAGAAAACCACTATCCTCTTATTTTCTAGGAAACAACTTACTTCAAAGAATAGCTGTTCCCATATGACTTAGATAATAGTCACAGATACCTTCCTATTTACTTAATAGAAAGCCATACACAAACTCTCTAAATTCTCATTCTTAGCCTCATAAAAGAATAACAGAACTTGTTCTCTTGACCAATCTTAAATACTACCCATTAACTTGACTTTACCAAACATTAATGTTTCTTCCCTTTCTCCAGATTCTTGAACTTGGATTTTCCCTTACTCTGAGCTAGCATAAAAGCCCTTTTTAAGAAACCTCCCAAGAATCAGCTGACTGGAAAGAAAGATATTCCCTAACACAATCTCTGATCATGCCATCCTTTCATCCCACTTACACACAACCAGATTTTTCTAATTTTGTTTACCCCTCTCTGTACAAGAATAGCCCCTTTCCACCTGAGACGCTTGCAGAGCTCATGGTCAGAGAGTTCCAGGGCAACAACTTCCATGACCTTATTATAATCGTCATTTTCCTATGCTTGCAAAAATCTTCAAATAAGGTCTCCTTATACTTAGTAAGCTCAGGTTTGTTATTTGTCAATAGGAAAAGAACAATGTAAGAAAAAATTAAAAATCCAACACAGAAGAAGAAGTGAAGGCATTGTTATTTATAGGACAGTAAGGGACTAACATAACATAGCAAAAAAGCTGAGTGCAGAGTGCAGGGGAATATTGTGTTAGCAACCTGAAGTAATAATAAGAATTTGATTTATTGTTTACCTGGACAATCACAACTAACAGCTGTAATAAAGACTCGCTATCTAAAATGTATTGACTGCTTACATCATACCAAGTTTTTTACATGGTTAGCTTCCTTAAGCCTCAGGTGAGCCCTAAGAATTAGAGACTACTCTGGATGGAATTGTGACCCCAAAATATGTATATAGTAGCCCTAATTTCAGGTATGATTCTATTTGGAGATACCAGACAATCTTGTTTTATAAATAGATTTTTCAAAAATTTGTTTAAAGAATGTACTTTCTCATGCATTTTGAACACTTTTTTCCAGGCATATAGGAGGAAATTATAGTTGAATGATAAGCAGTAAAAAGCAAGTTATGGTGCCCTAGCCAGTTTGGCTCAGTGGATAGAGCTGACTGAAAGGTCCCGGGTTTGATTCTGTTCAAGGGCATGTAGCTTGGTTGCAGATTCACCAACTCAGGTTGGAGTGCCTGCAAGAGGCAACCCATCGATCTATCTCTCTCACATTGATGTTTCTCTCTGTCTCTTTCTCTCTCTTCTACTCTATAAAAATAAATGGAAAATATCCTTGAGTGATTAACAAAAACAAACAAACAAACCAAAAAAAAAAAACACAAGAAAAGCAATTTATGGTATTATAAAATCTTTACTATGTACAAAGCAATTCTACAAACTTCCAATAGTAAGGAGGTGCTAAGTATTAAATCAGGCCAAAAAGGTGAGGCTTTCCTCATAGGACTGGTACCCTTACAAGAAGAGACACCAGAGGTTTTTCTCCCTCCATATGTGGGCCATCTGAGGACACAGTAAGAAGGTGGCCACCCGAAGTCAGTAAGAGAGGGCCATCCAGCAAAAACCAACTCTGACAGCCCTTTGATCTTGGACTTCTAACCTCCGGAACTTTGAGGAGATACATTTTTGTTGTTTAAACACCCAATCTGTGGTACTTTCTTATAACAGCCCTAACGGAATAATATACTGTCTTATCCTTATTTTATAAGTGCAGAAATTAAGGCATATAGAGTAAATCATTTAGCTGTTAAGTAACAAAGTTGGGTCAAATTTTGAACCAAGGCTAGCCAATTTCAAAATCTGTTCTCTTTAGTATTATATTATTCTCCCCCAAGTAAGAAAAGAGGATACATGTATCCTGTTTGGACCTGCACATGGAGGTCACAAGACCTGTGACAATATAAATGCCACAGTTGCTGAGTACAGTAAAGTTTACCTGATCTGAAGAAAAATTGGAATTATAAAAATATTGAAAATATGAAACAGTAAGATATTGTGGGTAAAATTGCCTGAGCAATACCTGTCATATTGTAGGCACTAAACAATTATTCATTGAAATTCTGTTTTATTATTTTAAAAGGTTAAACATATTTCACAGGAAACTATGTTAGAAGAAGGTTTTGAATACATTTAATTAATACATTTCATTGGATACATTTCACTCCATAACACATTGCATACTAGAAATGTTATAATTTCAAAACTCTCATATTAAATAATAATAAATAAAAAACATGAAAATAATTAACATAACTGTTGCTAGTCCCAGAAGGAATTAGGAACTTCAAATTCTGCCCTTGTTGAGAAAATTAAGCCAGACTAAATTAAACAAAAATCATTGAATAGTAAACAGAGTTATCCTAATATATGTAAAGTCCTAAGTAGAGATTTTAAAAATAATTATCAAAACAAACTTTAAATTATTGTGCTTTAAGAGCTTCACATATCTTAAATATTTTAATAGAGAATACAAATACAATGGGTAAAATCAGGTACTGCTGAAATCCTTTATGAGAAGAAAGGGGTGCTAGCATAACACATCATAGCTTGTTTACTATAATGGGAAAATGTACTTTATGCCACTATACACATAGAAACTTGACTTGATATTTAATATAGACAATCAGTGAGAAAATTTTGTCTATTTTAAATGTGATATTCTTGTTTTACAAATAAATGTTTCATTAAATTCCTTTAAAGAATGTGCTTTCTCATGCATTTTGAACCCTCATTTTCCAGGCACATAGAAGGTAATCACAGCTGAATGATAAGCATTAAAAAGCAAATTATGGAATTAGTAGTACAATAATCTTTACTATATATACCAAACCAATTCTACAAAATGCCAGTCCAGAATAAGAGTTTTATAAGCATATAGAGGAAATCTATAACTTTAAGGGAAGAAATTAATGTATTCTCCTTCTGTAAAATAGAGGAAAGGAGAGATTTCTTCATGTCATAGCTCCAAAATTATTCCTCCAGATTCAGAAAAAAAATTCTGTAAATTATAATCAGGAAATACTGTCATTTATCTAAATTCAACATTAAGTGAACTACTGAGAAATAGGCAGTGCATTTTTCCATGGTTCAGAACACATGTCAGAGCTGTACTAGCTGTGTTCTAACACTGGATCAGCTGTGTGCTTTTAGGATAAAGTCCTTGAAATTCAGTACCCACATCATAAGTAAAACATCATGAGGTGTCGGAAACCAAATATTGTTCTCACTAAATGGATGTAAACAGGAAGCCAGAAGGCTGGTCAACCTTAATTGCTCTGAAAGGTCAGAGCTGATTACTCACTGTTTAGTTGAAACATTATTGGTTGAAGCAAGCTCTATCTGTTTGTTTCATGTTAATTTCTGTTTTTGTTATTTCCTGCCTAAAGGCTAGGGGTGTGTCCCAAAGCCTTAATAAAAGGGAGAAAAAGGCCAGAGCAAGTGGCAGTCCTTTCCACTAGAGGAAGGCTCCCGCCTGGTCCCCCAATATTGCCAAATCAATGTTTTCTAGTCTCTCATTTTGTTTGCGTGCGGCCTCCTTCAGAACCCGAACCCTGAACTGGGAACCCTGAACCACGTGGGACGTGGAAAGAGGTTCCCACAATGAGGATTTTGAATCAACATATGCAAAGCACCTAGGAACATAGCAGGTGCTATGTAAAGATCAGCTGTCATTGTTAGTTTTTTAAAAAAGATTTTCTGCTCAAGAAACTCACAGTCTAGTCCTTGATAGATAGTACCATGGGAAGTATTCTTGCAATATGATAAATATTAAGATTAAGGTAACTTCAGAGTGCTTCATATCTTATAGGTAGAGTGCTAGGCAACATCAGGAGTATATTTTATTATATACATACCTAGGTATATACAGCATGTCAATGTTAGCTTCACAAAATGGTAAAACTCTTGTTAGATGTAATTGGTTGCATTTCCATTAGACACATTACTTCATTCAGATATATATACCACTTTTTTGCCCTTTAGCATTTTCTTCAACTTTGTTATAACTGAATTTGCCTTTTGCAAGGTTTTGGAAAGTTCCACACTGAAAAGCACTTGTGGGATGTTTGTAGTACCGGGAACCTATTGCTATATGACCACTTTAACTCAAGGGCAGAGCCCTGGAGATTAATACAGTCTGTGGCTTCAAATGTTAAAACCTTACTTAATTACTACCACCACCATGAATAGCCCTTTTCTAACTCTATAAAAGGCCATTGCTTATGATATTTAATATTGGACACAATATATTCATAAAAGTCAAATCAACTAAATGACATTTTCTGTCTTTATTATTAAGACCAAAAGTGTTAACAGAATTATTATATCTTCAGTGTCAGCTGTTTTAACTTGATATGGCAATTGGTTGGATATTTACGGAGAGCTAGCCTCTGGATAAGTATCTCTACAATTGCTCCAAAGCTTTCTGGGGGGATAAAAAATGTAAGATTGTTGTTAATTAAAATACATAAACTGACTGTCAATGACTAGTGTTACTCAGGATACATAGGAGGCTAAGTTATCTATAGGGAATAACTGAAAATCTTAAGGTAAAAATTATAAAGCAAAGGAACTATTTTTGTGAAGTATTTGCTCTCCAAACCCTTTACAATTAAACATCAATTTTTACATGAAGTTATCTTTCTCATTAAACTGTAGCATTATTTCTCTTAATAATACAACCAATTCAGCATCTGATTACCAAGCTCTTAAAACATTTTTACCCTTAGATACTTGATTTTTATTAAATCCTGGAAAAGGTCTGTGTGTAGAATATAGCAAATAACTCCATCCATATAAATTATTAAATCACAGTTAAAACTAGAATCATGACCTAGAAATTCATTCAGCAATTTATGTATACTAATTAACAATGAAATTGAGTCAAACCACATATTTTAAAAAATAGAAATAAATGACTTTTAAAAAAATTCTGAAATAATCATATAGACTAACAAGGAAGTAGCTCAAGAAGCAGAATGAGGTGGAGCCCTTTATGAATAGATCACAGAAATGAAAGCAGATTAACTGAAATTATCAAAATGCTTACTGAAGACTGGTTACTCAGGATGCTAATGAGCAGCTATTCATAGGACTGAGGTAAAGGAGACAGGCAAACAGTAAGTGAAAAAACCTCTGGAAGGAGTATATTCATAATTTTATTATCACTTGCTTTAAGTACAAATATCACCTAAGTGAGAATTCTCTGAATTCTATAACAAAGATTTATTTAATATTTATTTAATAGCCACTTTTAACTTCTTAAGATATCACATTTAAAAGGAACACTACAAGGTAAGACATGTATCCAGGAATAGTGCAAGGACCTGAATTATCTTTATTCTGCAGTGAAAACCATCTCACACAGAGCCAGAACCTGGCCGCCAGAGACATCGGGGACACCACCCACTTGTATCTCCACAAAAGAAAGCTCTGAAGAATGCTACTATTTTCAGATGGGTAAGTAGAAATGTTCTACTGGGATTGAAAAATCTTTTATTCTTTATGGACTCTAAATATAAACAATATAGCTGTGTTTTATGTGTGTGTGTGTGTGTGTGTGTGTGTGTATGCACAATATTAGATTTAAAATGGTTATTGTTTTGAGGTCTCTATATTTTCTCAAATGTGTTGTTTAAATATAATATTTATATGAGCTCTAAGTTCACATTTAATTAAGCATAATTATGTATGTTTTTTCATATATTCTACTTACTTAGTAGAAAGATGATATTGCAGAAAGATAACATCCTTTGGAGTTGAAATAAATATTGTTCCTTGTTATTTAATTTTCTGAATATAATTTTTATTCACTATACATATATTACTTTGATTAAAAACTAAATATACCAATGTTATATTGTAAATCAGAGAACTAAAACAGGGGATGACTTAATCAGTACTTAATTTGGAGTCTTTTTATTATTATACTAACATTAGCAGGCTCAGAGTAAAATGTATCTGTCAAATTCTGGGCCCCAACATGGTGGAAGTCTTCCTATTTATATTTTTTTTAGCTCTTTTTCTTCCAAATTTGGAATGAGACTTCTAGACTTTCTGAGAAAAAAATCCTGTGTGCTGGGACAGGGCCACGAGACCATATCTCAAGCCCTGGCCTGGCACCAGCACTGACAACTCTGTCTGGGGCATAGTTTATGGCCTCTCTGGAATGGGAGTAGTCTTATTTTTCCTATTATTTAAGCAAGCAAAGGTTTACAGAAGCCCAAATAGCAGAGTTAAAATTTCAAACAGCAGTGTTTTACCCAAGATGGAGGTTACTATGCTTCACCAGGCACTGTAGCAAATACCTTATAGACAATATATCATTTAATTTTCACAACAATTTAAAGAATGAAGTCCAGTTATTATAATTATCATTTTTTTAAATTCAAGGTATATAGCATGATGGTTTAATATACATTTATTGTGATAGTTTTAATAAACATCTATAATTTCATATGGATACAATAAATCAATTAATTTGATATCACATTAATAAACATAACTACACAAGACTTTCCCACTATAAACATTTTTCAAGTAGGAAAACTGAGATGATATAACTTGCTCAGAGCACACCCTCAGCTGCCGTGTTGTGTCCGCTGGCGTGGGGGCAGGCTTTCCTGTGTGTTGTGTCTCTGCTCTGGCTTGCCCCCAGCCCCAGACTCTCTGTGTGTTGTGTCTCCACTCTGGCCCAACCCCAGCCCTAGATTCCCTATGGCCGCTGAGACTGGGAGCGGCACCCAGTCCCCGCCTGCCCATGTGCACATGCAGTTCCTCCTGAGCGGTCGTGATGCAGCCTCCTTTTGAGCGGTCATTATGCCTGGTTAATTAACATATTCCCTGTTTGAATATATAGATATGTATTTTATCAAATCAACCGAGATTTATGCATATGATGCTATATCAAAACTTTAAAATAACAAATAACTGTTATTAGTAATGGCTAAGCTGGCAGTTGGACATACTTAGTGCTGCTGCAAAGGTGGGAGAGGCTCCTGCCACTACCACTGCACTCACCAGCCATGAGCCCAGCTCAGGGCTTCTTGCTAGGCAGTGCTCCCCCTGTGGGAGCACACTGACCACCAGGGGGCAGCTCCTGCATTGAGCGTCTGCCCCCTGGTTGTTAGTAGGCGTCATAGCAACTGGCCATTCCACCATTAGGTCAATTTGCACGTTAGCCTTTTATTATACAGGATAAACATTAGTAATTTGTTTTCTAATCAGAAAACAAAGCGGACCCGGAGTGATTTTTTAGAAAACTCAGAGGCTATGAGTTAAGATTCCTACATTTGTTATTCATTGAAGGTGTGATATTGAACAATCAGTTAACTATTAATATTTTAGTTTCTGTTCTATAAAATAGAAATTATATATGTACTACCTCTCTCATCAGGGCACGATGATAACTATTAGTCACAGTATTTTAGAAATAGAAAATTATTATTTGTTTTCCAGAAGAAAGTGTCATATTTAATTATGTCATCTGGAAAATATAAATTTAAGTACAGTTTTGTATATTTTATTTTTAAAATGGAAACTCATATTTAAAAATTATGTATGTACACTATTTAGATGCATATCAGTGTTCAATTTAACTACCTGAATAGCCTGATTTTTGTTTTTATGTTCAAACTATTGTCTTCTTTCTGAATAATTGATGACCATCTGTATACCAGTTACCATATGCTTGGTTACTAGACATATGTCTTGCATATTTGTAAAATAAACAGTACAGCATGTATACTTTGACATTCTGAACATTTCAATCCTAAATTATAAATTGGACTTATTTAAGTAAGAATATTAAAATACTCCAGAAGCATAAAAATAATTGAGGTAATTTTTTAAAAAATGGGTTTAAGTATTAGTTACCTTCCTATTTTCATTTTGTACATTCCTCCTGACTTATTGCATACCTATGGCCCTATCAACTGTAAAGCAATGACTTTTGTGTTATCTAATGCTGGCATCTCTGATAACATATAAGTATCTCAAGTTAAATATGATGGAAATAAAGTTATTTTTCATCCAAAAATGGTGCTGCCTCTTTTGTTCATCAATTCAATAACACATCTATTCAGTCACCTAGAAATTTAGATATGTCCAAGTTGCTACTATCTCCTAGTCACCCACACTTAATTGATTTCAAAATTCACTGTTTTGTGCTTCTTCAGGCTAAGATTTCAATCTACTCTTACCAGTATTACTGCAGTAACCTTCTAAAACAGGGGTGTGATCAGTTATTTTTCTGCTTAAAATCTTAAAAAATATTCAAAACAGTTTAGTACCCAATGATGGGTAACCATTATTTGAGTTTTCTTAAGTCTTGTGTTATTTTACCACTATTTTCCCATCCCATCATAGTGCCCAACAAATATAGATATTATCAATTCTCAATCCTATTCCTAACTATCCGTGCTGCAGCAGGTCTCCATGTTTTTTTCATCACATTGTGTTCTATCCATAGAATAGTCTTCTGTCTCCCCACCTCCATCTCTGACCCAGTCTGGCAGATCCAAACTACTCCAGTCAAAATGGATTAAAATGTGGGCCCCTAAGCACTTTTTCTTTAGTTAGAAAAGACCATGTCCCCTTTTGTGGTCTTTAATCAGAGCAGCTTTATTATTATTTTTAAATAAGTCGCTTTCCCTTACTGGAATTTAACACTCTTTAAGATCAGCGGTGCTGACTCAATATTCTTACATTTAGTAAAAAAGAAGGTTAAAAATTGTTATAGTGATGTAGTTATGACCTAATATAATATTTCCAGAAGGTTAAAAATGGTTATAGTGATGTAGTTATGACCTAATATACTATTCTGCTATGGCATGCAAAAATAATAGCAAATCTGTTACATTTCAATAAAATCAGGGTTTTGTTTCTAGTTTTCTCAGGTTAACTATTCTTTTAAATTGAACTTTATGCCTCAAAATAATTAAATACTAAAGAAGATGAATGTCCTTTAGTTTTTGCCAAGATGAAAACAATTCTCTACCAAATTTGTATTATGCTAAAATAAGAATTAAAATACATAAATTTTCATTCTCAATGTAAAAGTTTGCCTTGCCGAGACTGATTTGGCTCAGTGGATAGAGCGTCGGCTTGCGTACTGAAAAATCCCAGGTTCGATCTTGGGGGCATGTACCTTGCTTGTGGGTACATCTCCACTGTGGGGCGTGCAGGAGGTGGCTGGTCGATGTCTCTCTCTCTCATCAATATTTCTGACTTTCTATCTCTCTCCCCTTCTCTCTGTAAAAAAAAAATCAATGCAATATATTTTTTAAAAAATTAAAAAAAAAGTTTGCCTTTAAAAATCAAAATGTTAGTCATAATTTTTAAGTTTAAATTAGAAGTGAAGTATGGGCACTCAAAAAAAAAATAGACTTTACCAACTTCAAGTTATAATTATTTTCTACTTACAAAATATTTTTCAGATCAAAATTTCTTTACCTACCCTATGTTTAAAGGATATAATTTCAGACTATTTGACTTAGCAATATTAATATGAACAATCATATTAATTAATCCAATGTATTTTAATGAGTCAATTTTCTCCCAAACATATTTTGCTGAAAGCAAATGTGAAATATATGTTCTTATTGTGGTTTTTCTAAAAAAAAAAAAATCATCATAGCATCCACTTTACTCCAGAGAAAATATTTTTATAGTAAGAAAAACAGCAAACATATTTCAATATGTTTTATGCAGTGGAAATGAGATTACATTTCTTCAAGTTCAAGTATTTGTAAGGCTTTTGAAAAGAAACAAACATGAAGAGAATTTCCTAGAAATTCTTGTTATAAGATGTACAGAAATCTTGTAGAAGGCTCTATTTTAAACCTGAGTATTAGACATTCCAAGGAAAATTATTTTCAATTACCACATGTCATTTTAGAAAACAATGCACTGACTGATAAGCCATATCATAGTCCAAATAAGAGCATGCAACAGTATAAGTCACAAAGAAGTACGTGGATGTTGGCAACTAAACTGAAACAAGACCTTGGTGGGGAAGAAAGAGTATTCCTCTCAGCCATGATATTCTACTTCCAAGAAGAATCCAAGCTATAGCATAGTCTGGTGTGTAATTTTTTTCTTTCAAGGCATTTATTTTGGTATTTTTATCAAGATATATTTGACAGATAGTGTAAATTTAAGGTGTCCAACATATTTATTAGATATATTTATATATTGTAACTAGAAGCGCAGGACATAAAATTCGTGCACGGGTGGGTCCCTAGGTCTGGATGGCAATCAGGGCTGATTGAGTCCTTCCAACTGCTGGCCATTGCCTTTCCTTCCCTGACTGCTGGCTGCTGGCTGGGACATCCTTAGTTCCATGCTGCCTTCTGGTGGTCAGCGCATGTCATAAAAAGCAATCAGACTTCCTAGACAAACTCCCAAGGGGACACTTTGCGTATTAGCCTTTTATATATAGAAAATACTAGAGGACTGGTTCACAAAATTTGTGCACAGTGATGTGTGTCCCTCAGTCCAGCCTGCACCTTCTCCAATCTGGGACTGCTAGTTCCCAACTGCTTGCCTGCATGACTTCCTGATTGCCTCTAACTGCTTCTGCCTGCCAGCACGATCACCCCCTAACAACTCCCCTGCCAGCCTGTTCACCCCTAACTGCCTTTCCTTGCCAGCCTAGTCACCCCCAACTTCCTCCCTTGAATGCCTGGTTATCTCTAATTTCCCTCCCCTAAAGGCCTGGCCCCCACAACTGCTCTCCTCTGCAGCCCCTCCCCTACAACTGCCCTTTCCTGCAGGTCCAGTCACCCCCCACTGTTCTCCTCTACCAGCCTGGTCACCCCTAACTGCCCTCCCTGCAGGCTTGATTGCCCACAACTGCCCTCTCTTGCAGGCCTAGTCCCTTCCAACTGCCCTTCCCCTGCTGGCCATCTTATGGCAGCCATCTTGTGTTCACATGGGGGCAGCCATCTTTGATCACATTGGGATAGCCATCTTGTGTGTTGGAGTGATGGTCAATTTGCATATTACTCTTTTATTAGATAGGATGATCACAACCATAGTGATAGCTAGCCCTTGTATCACATCAGAGAATTATCGTTTAGTTATTGTGTTTGGAACATTTAAGGTCTACTCTCCTAGAAACTTTAATGTATATACTACAGTAGTGTGATATGTCAATATTTGATACAAACAAACAAATCAAGCATAATGACCTGTCCCATATTACAAAACCAATATTGCCCAATTTAGAAGTAGTTACATTTTCTTACACCTTTCTCTCCTGTGACACTGCACCATTCTATTCTATTAGTTGTTTCTGAGTGAAATAACTGAAGTTGAGGTAGAAAACTGCATCAAATATGAAATTAGGTGCACAACCACCTGTGTAAGCAATTGCTTATAATGCTGGTCTGAGCATGAGTACGAAGGCAGAAGCATAGTCGCTGTAGAGAAGCATTTTATAGTACAAGCCTCGCTCTCTACCTCGTATTTAAGTCTAGTTATGTTCCATTGTCAATCACAATATTATATGTCCTCTATTTTTATAAAACACTATGAAGAAACAAATACTATTACATAATGACAATGTATAATGCAAATTTTCTAAGTCAAGTTACTGAATTTTTTTTTTGTGTGTGTGTGTGTGTATGGGGAAATTCTGATGTTTGCCTGGGTTTGAATTTTAGCCATAGCCTGAGAAAATGTGGACTAATTATTTAGTCCCTCTGTCCCTCAACTTCCCTAATTGTTAACTGGGGTTGCTAGTAGTATCTTAGTGGGTTGTTGTGAGGAGCATGAGTGAAGACATCAAAATATTTCAAATAGTGCCTGGCACACAATAAACCCTGTACTTGAATTATGATTATTATTGGGTTGTGTTGTTTTTGTTTTGTTTTTTTGTACTGTTAAATATTTAATATAGGCATTTGCTTTTAAATGAGGATAAAAATGCACCTTTTTTCCTGAGATTTTTATAAATTATTTAGGACAAACTATATATATTAGCATTTTTGGTGTGCATTTATGACTGAGAAAATATTAAATAGAAATGAATACAATGTGGTGACTGTTAAGAGTCCCTAGTCCAGTTTTTGCTACTAATCTCATCATCAATAGGCCTATTAAGGGAAATACAATTGAAATATGTTATCTATACTAATAAAAGGGTAATATGCTAATTAGATCAGGAGACCAGGCATCTTCCTACCATCTGACTTTCTTCTGGACAAAGCCACAGTGGTAGGGGCTGAGGCAAAGGCGGAAGCACTTAGGGGTGAGCATACCAGCAGGGGAGGGCAGTTAGGGGCTATGAGACTTGCAGGAAAGGGCAGTTGGGGACCATCAGGGATCAAGCCGGTAGGCAGGTAAGTGGTTAGAAGCCAGTGGTTCTAGAGTGTGAGAGGGATGTCCAAATGCAGGAATGGGACCTAAACCACCAGTTGGACATCCTAAACTGAATGCCAGTTTAGAATGCCAGTTTAGGGGTCTGATCACCCCTAAGTGCTTCTGCCTTTGCCTCAGCCCCCAACACTGTGGCTTTGTCCAGAAGGAAGTCAGATGGTAGGAAGATGCCTGGTCTCCTGATCTAATTAGCACATTACCCTTTTATTAGTATGGATAACATATTTCAATTATACTTCCCTTAATAGGCCTATTGGTGATGAGATTAATAGCAAAAACTGGACTAGGGACTCTTAACAGTCACCACATTGTATTCATTTCTATTTAATATTTTCTGAGTCATAAATGCACACCAAAAATGCTAATACATATAGTTTGTCCTAAATAATTTATAAAATCTCAGAAAAAAAGGTGCATTTTTATCCTCATTTAAAAGCAAATGCCTATATTAAAAACTTAACAATACAAAAACAAACAAAAAACAACAACAACACAATATCTCCTGAGTGGTCCCAGATTATAAAGGGTGCAGGCCAGGCTGAGGGATCCTCCCTAAGGACATAAAATTCATGCACCAGGCCTCTAGTTTTAAATAGGTTCAACTGGTTACACTTGAATCAGATGATAATTCTGCTAATATTGTGAGTGTGATCCACCTCTGTTTATAAAGCTTACATATTTAAGAATTTCTATTTCAATTCCCACTACACTGTTTTAAATTCTCCTGCCCTGCCTTTCAAAGCAGATAATACCTTGCCTATTTTCTTATTCAAACTCATTTCTTATTCATCCTTTTTATTGCCTTTTCCAACCTGACTTTCAGCTCGACAGACTTCTCAAAGCACCTGAGGGCATTCCTTCATTCCTTGAGGAGTTCTATTCCTAGTAAGAGAATGCACACAAAAAAGCCAATACATCAGTAAATGAATGAGAAAGAGGATCTGATATTCATAAGCTAACCCTGACCAAAATGGAATCTGATGTGTTTATTTGTTCGTTCATTTGTTCATTTATTCATTTACTTATACATTTAACAAGTATTTATTGAAATCTATTTTGTGCCAGTTACTGTTGGGCATTTGACATATATTATCTCACAATAATACCATCAATCTATCCATTTTTGACAGTACTATTATTATCAGTTAGCAATAATTATGCTCTGGATAAACCTCATTGTCCACAATGTTGTGATTTTTTTATTGTTTAAAATATTATGAATAGTAGAACATGTGTCTCCTTTTTCTCCTATTGGCCTTCCCCAATGTCCCTCCATCCCCCACCCCCAGCACATGTGCAAAGCTGACCACACCATTATTATCAACTTTAATCTATATATGAAGAAGCTAAGATTTGGAGGTTTTAAGTAACTGTCCTAAGATGTTTAGTTTCAGACACATCTTGCTGACTTTCTCCATAAATACTAAGCCAGCCGAATAATATTCACACAAGACTAGAGCAGACCATCATTCACATATTCATTCACACAGTCATTCATTCATTTGTTTCAAAAAAGGTAATTATTGTCCAGTCTTGTACTAGGTATTAGGGGAAAGTCTGCTATCAGGGAAAAAGGCAGTACATATTACTTGCCAGTGCTAATACTAATATATGCTAATTCGCTTAGTTTAAGAATGGGTTAGCAAAGCTTTGGTCCAGAGGTCTGAATGAACTTGTTCTAACAATTTGTAGAAGACAAAGTGTAGTATTCTGTATCATTTGTGCTGGTTGTTGAGATTCCATCATTCTTATTGAATATTGCTTTTTGAATTCTTAAAAGCATTTGATTTTGACAACTTTTGCTAGTGTTTTCTTCAGTGTTATTAAAGGGCAGATTTTTAGAAATCATTACTGTTATTCTAGAATTAACACTCTACTATGGTTTTAAACATATCTAATTATATTCTTGTCTCATTCTTTTTTTAAAAAATGATCTTTATTGTTGAAAATATTACATATGTCTTCTTTTTCCCCCACTTTGATCCCCTCCACCTCCTCACACACCCCAGGTCTTTAACATTGTTGTCTTTGAAAATGGGTTATGTATATATGTATATAAGTTCTTTGGTTAATCTCCTCCTGCCTCCCTTTTGTCCCCTTTCCCTCTGAGATTTATCAATATGTTCCATGCTCCCACGTCTCTAGATCTATTTTGTTTTTCAATTTATTTTGTTCATTATATTCCATATTAGAGGCCCCAGTGCACAAAATCCTGCATGGATGGGGTCCCTAGGCCTGTCCAGAAATCAAGGCCAATCAGGTTCCCTGCCCCCATGCCACCTTACTCCTTCCCTTGCCACTGATCGGGGCCTGCTGGCTGGGAGGAGAGACTGTGGGAGGTTTTGATTCCCAGTTTGGAACAGGAGGAGGCAGCTGATCAATGATTCTCTATCATCATTGATGTTTCTATCTCTATTTCACTTTCTGAAATCAATCAAATGTAAAATTTTAAAATGCAAGGTTTTTAGAGGAAGAAGGTTAGGGCAAGGGAGCTATTTATAGATGGCATTTGAGATCTTACTCACATTTCAGGTAGGATAACATAAGGTGGTCCTCAGAGAGCAACAGGTGAGGAATGGCAGTGGGTGGAATAGGACACTGTGGGCAGAGGAACAGCTGTAATGAATGGGAATGTGTGTTGGGGCCATCGCTGGGATAATTCACCCTAAGAGATTTTGATTCCAGATGGGAGGAGAAATATAGAGAATAGTGGGCCTTTCTTAGCCTAGAAGGTGAGGTGGGCAGCAGGAATGGGCTCCTCTGCTTCCCTACAAATGTAAACACCCAGTGTAACTACACCTGGACGTCAGTCATGCAGCTAGCCCTGGTGGCTGTGTCCTGCCAACCTGTGGTTGTGCTGCAGTGCTATTGGCCAGGGAGGCCGAAGTCATGTCCCTGAGTACAGATAGTATACGAAGGGGCAGGAAGGAAGCCAGAAGCCAGAAGCCAGAGTTGACATGGCTTAGCATGGTAGCATGGCATCCACCATTTAGTGGGAACAGCTGTGAGCACAACTAGCTTTGAAGTTGGAGGGGTTATGCTTCCTGTATGTCACTGGTAAGTCCCCACGAGCTGTGGAACCAAGGGGCAGTAGGGTGGGTGCCACCACCATGGTCGATGCCTGGTCCTCTGCAGCATGCCAGCTGTGTAGGGTAAGGCCTAGGGAGGCTTTTTGTTTCCTGGATTTCAAAAAAAATTTGGGGGGGAAAGCAAATTCTGGGCTTGTGGTTCCTGGGATCCCTGGACCATAGCATGCACCTCAAGACCTTGCTGCTCCCCCCATCTTCTCCTCTTGCATTAAGTTTCTGCCCCCTGGTGGTCAGTGCATGTCATAGTGACCGGTCATTCCAGTCATTCTGTTCTAAGAGTCACTTAGACTTATATATATATAGATATAAGTGAGGTCATGTGATATTTGCCTTTCTCTGGATGATTTATTTCACTTAGCATTAAAACTCTCCAGGTCCCACCATGTCGTCTCAAAGGGCAAGAGATCCTTCTGTTTTAAAAGTTGCCTGCTTCATTTTTTATGATCAAGTTCACTGTCATTCTTCAGTTGCAATAATCTAACTTGGCTTTGATTTGTTTTATAGTAGTTCAATATCTCCATTGCTGAGGTAGTGATACCTTGTTCAATCCATTTTTCTAGAAATTATCATGACAAATTTCAATACCGATCCTCACTCTCTGCCTAAAGACTATTTTAGAAAGGTGCTCTCCTTACTACTCTGTGTATATATCTGATATAGAATTTGAGAAACACATAAAATTATTCTTTTTTAAAAATATATTTTATTGATTTTTTACAGAGAGGAAGGAAGAGGGATAAAGAGTTAGAAACATCGATGAGAGAGAAACATCGATCAGCTGCCTCCTGCACATACCCCACTGGGGATGTGCTCCCAACCAAGGTACATGCCTTTAACTGGAATCAAACCTAGGATCTTTCAGTCTGCAGGCCAACGCTCTATCCACTGAGCCAAACCGGTTTTGGCTAAAATTATTCTTAATATCCATGTATTGAGTATTGGTGTGACACCTTGTGTATCATGTAACTTAAATAGAAAACAAAGGCACTTTTCTGGGCTTTATTCTTTGGACATAGATTGTAGTTAAAAAAAAAAAAGATAGTTGTTCATATATGAAGGAAAGAACCCAGGCTAAATAAAGATAAAATTGTTATAGATTTAAAATTTCCAAATTCATTTTACAAAGTTGGCATTATCCTAATTCTAAAATCAGATAAAAATACTACAAAGGAAGGGACTAATAGGCAAATATCCCTGATGAAAATAGATGCTAATTTTTTTTTAATTTAGCAAACTGGACCCAGCAATACATTACAAAGATCATAAACCATAATCAAGTGGGATTTTTCTGGGATGCAAGATTGGTACAATATTTGCAAATCAAAAAATATGATATGTCACTTAAACAAAATCAAAGATAAAAATTACATGATCATATTAATAGGTGCAGAAAATGCATTCAATAAAATACAGCACCCATTATTATAAAAACCTTCAGCAAAGTAGGAATAGAGGGACCATGCATCAACATAAAATACTGTAGGCCATATATGACAAATCCACAGTTAAAATCATACTCAATGGGCAAAAACTAAGTGTTTTCCTTAAGATTGGGAAAAAGATAGGGATACCCACTTTCACCACTCATATACAACATTACACTGGAAGTTCCAGCCACAGCAATAAAACAAAAAGATATAAAGGGCAAATGAATTGGAAAAGAAGAAGTAAAACTGTCATTATTTACAAATGACATAATACTATACATAGAAAACCCTAAATACTCCACCTAAAAATTACTGGAACTAATAAATTAATTCCATAAAGTAACAGCATACAAAATTAATATTCAGAAATTTATGGCATTTTCATACACCAATAATAAACTTTTAGAAAGAGAAATTAAGAAAACAATCTCATGTACCATTGCAGCAATAAATAAATAAATAAATAAATAAATAAATAAATAAGTAAGTAAGCTACCTGGGGATAAATTTAGTCAAAGAGGTAAAATACCTATATTCAGAAATTTATAGAATACAAATAAGTAGAAGCATATATCATGTTCATGGATTGGAAGAATTAACATCATTAAAATGTTCGTACTCCCCAATGCACTCTACCTACTCAATGCAATTCCTATTAAAACACCAATGTCATATTTCATAGATCTAGAATAAATATTCCAAAAATATATATGGAACCACAGGAGACACTGAATAGACTCAGAAATCTTGATATAGAAGAATAAAGTTATACAGATCACACTACCTGATATCAAACTATATTTCAAGGCCATTGCAAACAAAACAGCCTGATACTGAGATAAAAACCGGCATATAGGTAAATGGAACAGAACAGAGATCCCAGAAATAAACTCAAGCCTTTATGGTCAAATAATAGTGGCAAAGGAGGTGAGAATGTACAATGGAGTAAAGGCAATGTTTTCAACAGATGGTATTAGAAAAATTGGACATGTGCATACAAAAAATAAAACTAGAAAACCCACTTACACCACACAAAGAATAAACTTAAAATGGATAAAAGACCTAAATGTAAGTTACAAATCCAGAAGAATCATAGAAGAACATATAGGCAGTAAAATATCAGACATCTCTCATAGCAATATTTTTGTTAATATATCTGGAACTACATCAAACCATAAAGCTTTTGCATAGCAAAAGAAACCATTAACAAATAAAAAGGCAACCCCCAGAATAGAAGAACATATTCACGAATGAATAAGAGGTTCATTTCCAAAATATATAAAGAATTTATATAACTAATCACCAAAAAGAAGGCAGATAATCAAATTAAAAAAAATGGGTAAAAGATCTGAATAGATACTTCTCCAAAGAGGACATCAATGTGTCCAAAAGACATATGAAAAGATGTTCAATGTCACTAGTCATGAGATATGCAAACAAAACTGCAATTAAATATCATCTCAGATCTGCCAGAATGGTTGTCACCAACAAATCAACAAACAATAAGTGCTGGCCAGTAGGTAGAGAAAAGGGAACCTTTGTGCACTGTTCGTGGGAATGCAGACTGGTACAAACACTATGGAAAATAGTATGGTGCTTTCTCAAAGAGTTAAAAATAGAACTATATTTTGATCCAGTGACCCCACTTCTGGAAATGTATCAGAAGAAACCAGAAACACTAATTCAAAAGAATATATGCACTCCTGTGTTCATTGCAGCATTGTTTACAATACCTAAGTCTGAAACCAGCCCAAATGCCCATCAATAGATGAATATATAAAAAAATCTGTAGTACATTTTGTACAGTAAATGTACTACCCAGTTGTAAAAAAAGAAATCTTACCTTTTGTGATAGCATGGATGTATCTGAAGAGTATTATGCTAAGTGAAATAAGCCAGTCAGAGAAAGGCAAATACATCTCATTTATGTGTGGAATATAATGAAAATAATTTAACAAGCAAAATAGAGACAGAAGTATGAATGTACTAGTATAGGACATATTGAGAGCAGTCAGATGAGAGTGGGGTTCAGGGTGAAGGGATTAAGATGAGAGAGAGAGAGAGAGAGAGAGAGAGAGAGAGAGAGAGAGAGAGAG
>JAAGEH010002534.1:45389078-45437352 GCA_011751065.1 Lasiurus cinereus | reverse complement strand
AGATGTGATAGGCAGAGAAAAAAGGGAGGGGATGGAGGAGGTAAGAGTGGACAAAGAGGGGCAATGGGGATGGAAATAAACCTTATTTTGGATGATGAGCACATGATGCAATATGCAGATGATGTTTTATTAAGTTGTAAATTTGAAACTTGTGTGGTTTTATTAACTACTCAACCCCCAAAATTAATAAAAAAATAAATAAATAACTGACCTACTTGACTGCTTCTTTCAGTTTGTTTTCTTTTTATTCTCAACTACTACCTTAGTAAATTCCTCTATAGAGATTTTAGCTTAGTCTCTGGTGTACAATAGGCATAGAATAGAAGGGTCATATAAGTTCATAGTGAGGTATTAAAGGGAATATCATTAGCCTTAAGGTTAATGTAGTAGAAAAACAAAAACAAAAACTATAATCAGTGAGAGAGCTCCAAGGTAAAGGTTTATCTTTTAGGACAAAAGCGATGGTAGATGTTTCACTACTGCTCAGATAGATAATCCTTTGGTAACCTTGGAAAACTGGCAATTTTTTAAGGGGAACTAGATTCCATACATAACATTATAACATAGAGATTTTATGTATAATATAGCTATTATATGCTGACTAGCCATATCCCTGAATCTGGGAGAAATTCGCTGAAGATTTTAACTCCATACCTCCAGAAATTAGCTATGACTTCCTTCCACAAGTGCAGGTAGGATTAGATGTCCTCCTATTATATCCTCACTTCACTCTGTGCCTCCACCACACCATACTCTATTAGCGTTCCTTAAACCTCTGAATCTACAAGCACTTTGACCAGCATTTTATATCTCCATATGTAGATAGATTTTGGTACTACTAGATGCTCAATAAATGGCTTGTGAAACTTTTATTTAATCTTCCTCTTGTTTATTCAAAATCCTTGCCATTGCTTATTAGTGCTTTCCTAAAGCATCTGTCAAGCTGGGCTACTTGTTTCCCTACCCTTTGTTTTCATCTGATTTTAAGATTTACTATATTAACATATAGTCCTCTTCTACTGACATTGTATTTTTACTGTTTTTCCTGAAAGACATGCTAGTATTGTTTTTTCTTAATTTTAATAGCAAGGTTTACATTGGGGGATTTACACTTCTTGAATTCATTTGCTCTTCAAACATTTCATCCTTGTCTTTCCTCTTTTAACAGCACTAAAACTATGTATTAAGTATTATCAATTCTTAGTCTCTAAATAGTGTTTTTCCTCATCTCCCATAATTCTAAGCATAGTTTCACATTGCTGATCTATCTCACCCTATTAGAGCTTATCCCATATTTTCAATGCTCCTCTTATGTTTGAGTATCTATTTGGTTTGTGAGTGCTCCTCTGTCTGCACACTCCAGAGCCCACACATCTCCTAAACAGCTCAGCCTCACTGGAGTGAGAGAACAACTGTTTAAATCAGGTCAGATAGTAGGAGGGACCTTTCCTGTGACCTACTCACCTACTGAGATGGTTTGAATCCTGAAATACTTCTTTTTCTCCCAATGCACACCTCATTCCTCACCAACCACATTGTCCTATTTGAGCCCTACATTGTTACTGTATACAACAATGCTATTTTGTACTAGAGGCCCAGTGCATGAAATTCATGCATGGGCAGGGTCCAGCAATCAGGCCCAATTGGGGCCTTCTTGCCCCTGGGTGTCGACTGGGGCCTTCCTTCACTCAGTGCCGCCCCCTGGTGGTCAATGCAAATCATAGTAGTTGATTGAATTCCTGATCTGCAGGTAGAACCCCTGAGAGGACACTGTGCATATTAGACTTACATACTATATAGATAATAACTAACTGCCTGTGATGACTATCTAGATTGGGGGACTACCTCCCCTGCTCAAATTCTAAGAGTTACCCCACACAGCAATGTGTACCACTGCTGTGAATTTCAGCCTCAATATTGCTGGAAGGACCCAGGAACTACACCCATCTTCCTTCTCTCTCTCTCTTTTTATTTTTTCATTCTTCTGAAACTCTTTCCCTTCCTTCAGTCCCCTTCCTTCTCACGTGTCTATCCTAAGCATGGCTTTACCCACTCTCCTCTTCGATTAATACTCAGCTTCCCTTCATTTTTCATGAACACAAATCACTTTATAATTTATTTTCCTTGCTGCTTTCTCTTAAAACATTACCCAGCCCAGTAATGTCATTTAATAAGCATCAGCTTCTATTATTATTTTCCTTCTACCCATTATAAACTCCAGGAAACCCAGAATCTAGAATTGTCTCTTATATTAATCATCTATGCTGTATCTCAAGTTGACCTGGAGCTTCTTAAGACCTCCAATTATATCTGACTTATAGAGAGCTATTTACTGGGATTTGGTGATGCCATATAAATTTCTACCACAGCTTTTTTGTTTTTTGTCCTCATCTTTGCCTTTCAACTTTCATTTGTATTTCAATACACAAGTCTTACCTCTTCAACATATCTTCCTTACACATTCCAAGCCACAATGTCATTTTTTTTTGGTCTCTTAAATATGTGCTCTCCACGTAGAGCCTTGCATATTTGTCAATTTTTGGTATGCCTTTGCCCATCCACTTATTAGGACCATTGAAGACTAATCATGGTCTGAGTGCACACAAAGCATACACACATGTAGACAGATTCATGCTCACACACCCATGAAGGAAATTTTTTTCCTTAAGTCAAGAATAAATAATCAGAATCTAAGGCTTGATAGCAAGTTAAATAAAAAGGAACAAAGTGCCAACTTACAACTATATCATAATAAAACCTTGCATGCTCATAAAATAGTGCCAGCATAAGGACTGTTCATTTAGACTCTTTGATGATAAAATTTATTCTAAATGAAACCTCACCACCATGCTGTGCCCTTTTATATAAGAATTGGAAAGAACTCTGCAGATCTAGCACCTGTTGAGTTATACAGAAAAAACCTTCAGGAAACCAAAAGTGTAAGCGCATGCAATTAAATACAAAAGATTAGAATAAAAACCTTATGTAGCCATGGTTTTTTTCTGTTATTTTACCTCTCCATGCTTTTCTACATTGTCTATAATAATTACAAATTACTAGCTTTATCCTTGAACTTCTTAGACAATGCATATTATGTGAACATCTATGGCTATTCTGAGCACAGAAAGTGATTAAGCTAAAAAGAAAGGTTATCACTTGGCGTTCATGAATTTTGATAACTAGTGGCCTTGTGTTACACATGTCTATGACTCTGGAGAGCAGATTTAGGCTTAGTCTTGTGGCAGCTCCTGCAGGGACTAATCAAGAGAGCTGCTGTGACTAAAAGTGAAGTGGAGGTTGTAGCTGCCTGGGAGATGATTTTCATTAAGCTGCCTGGCAGTGTCAATATAGAATTCAAACTGAATTTTAGAAACAAAATGTGACATTTGCAAGGCGTTTGGACATAGTACTCAGAATTCTCTAATGTTGCCCTGGCATCTTTCCACCAAGAATTGAAAGAAAATCTTTAAACAATTATTGACATAAAATTCATCCTATAACAAATAGGCTAAATGTGAGCATGTCCATAGTCCCTTCGGTAATTGTTATTTATATGGAGGTTTTAGCATTAAATATACATGTCTTCAGGATGTGAATTACACTATAAACAGAGATCAGAATATAATCCTGAGTTATATATTAAAATAATGAAATTCTGAGTAACTTTTAACTTTTCTATTATAATTATTACTATGTTTCTTTATCACAATGAAATAAATATAACAACATCTGTAACAAATTTTTATTAATTTAAGGACAAAGATTAATCTTGTGTTGATCTTTGTGTAGTACTATACTTTATATTTGGTTTTAAAAAATAGCTTTAATTACGTTTTTTTTCTAGTAAAATAACAGATGTTTAGGAAATAAACATGGCATTCAGGAAACCTCTCTAATAGATATGTCAGAATTTCTATGGCCATTAAAATATTTGTTTATTAAGTAGTATTATATTGACTATTTTAATGTTAGTCTACAGATTTCAGATAAAATTATCTCTATAAAATAATATAATTCTTTGTTAAAATAAATGTTATACTGAGAAACTAGTTGATCACTTATAGACATAAAGTATTCTTTTCCAAGAAAAACAAATAAAATGAAGAGGAGTCACATAAATGCTGTATTACAATATAGTATTTGGCTTCAGTCTAAAAAAAAAGTTCCTCTACTCTCACTGCTTTATCCCAACAAATATATATTTTTTAAATCACATTTATATCTTATTTGAGTTTTTAAATAAAGTTAACATTCATCTGAGAAATAATGAGGGAAAAGCTTAGTCCAAGACTAGTTCATGCCTTTCAGGCTTAAAGCACCTTCCTGGTTTCCTAGACATTCTTCCTGTACCTTTGAGACTAGCTTATAGGAGTCAACAGTTCAGCCACATCACTGACATACACCATTAAATATCAGTTTTTCAAATAAATATTTCTAGTTTCTACTACTTCAACTAAAGGATTCAACCTCTGGTCTTTATCAAGATGTGCTTCAAAGTATAGAAAATCTAAATATTTGAAAAAAATTATAGCAATGGCAGATAAAAAATATACCTGAAAAAATCATGACTGCTGACCAGAAAAATTTAGGTTGTTATTAACAGTGTATATTTATAATATTATTATTTTAGATAAGTGCCAAAAAATGCTTCTCACTTTGATCATTGGGATCTAAAGTGCTTATTTTTGTGAGGAACAAAAACTATGTGGAATCAAACCATAGAATTCATGAAAGAAGAAAGTCAATTTTTCAGAAACTTCTCAAATCACCACAGACTGGTGCTAGCTAAGGGCATCAGCATCTTAGAACATATGAGAACCTTCACATGTTCTTCCAACACAGAAATGCACTGGGCATTTATCATAAACTCTCTCAAGGTAAGTACATTCTAGAGGCATTAATTTCCCAAGGAAGAAAAGAAATTATTTTACTTGATAAAATAAAGTTGCCAAAAAGCTGTACAACTTCCCTATTTTCAATGCATGAAGTTGACATCTTTGCTTGCATGTGCCAAGTGATAATTTATTACTGTGTATGTGTCACTTGAATGTGTGTGCATCACAAGTGAATGAAAACATATGAGTTTTTACACTATTCAATTACTATTTAAGTCCTTATAGCAGTGGTTCTCAACCTTCTTAATGCCGCGACCCTTTAAGACAGCTCCTCATGTGGTGGTGACACCCAACCATAAAATTATTTCCGTTGCTACTTCATAACTGTAATTGTGCTATTGTTATGAACTGTAATGTAAATATCTGACATGCAGGATGTATTTTCATTGTTACAAATTGAACATAATTAAAGCATAGTGATTAATCACAAAAACAATATATTGTGAAATATTTATTTCTAATTACAAATAAATGAAATTTTTTGTCTTGAATCATGGTGTAGCATGGGTAACAGTCTTCATATAACAACAGTAAACTACATTGCTACACTTTGCTACATCGAGGAACTGTCTGTTGGTTCCTAAGACCATGGGAAATATGTGATTTCAGATGGTCTTAGGCGACCGCTGTGAAAGGGTCTTTGGACTCCCAAAGGGGTCTCGACCCCACAGGTTGAGAACCGCTGCCTTACAGGATCTAGTCATTATGTCAACTTACCCACTTCAACCTGAGAATAATTTTATATGCTTAATAATACTTGATCAACCACATTATTAGTTGATGGTATCAGCAACAGAAACCCATATTTGTCATTTAGACCAGGGTTTCCTAATTCAGTACCCTATCCCATTTTGCCCTGCTAAATAGCACATTTCCTCTAGATTTTATTTCTCTTCTTTCCCTTCTTAACATGCTAAATTAAATTTTTATATGCATCTCTTATTATATAAGTACATATATGAAGGTAAACAAATTTCATACCTAAACTTAAGTTTTATTTTGTACTATATGGAAAAAAATAAGTTTTTAATGTAAATAAATTTGTGCCAATTGTATTTATATATTAATTAAAATATTTTATTAGGATTAATTGTAATAAGAGCCTGTGGAATTTGGAGCGGGGGATAAAATGGATGCCCAATCCTCACCTCTATGAATTTTGATTTAGTGTAAAGAAGAAGCAAACTAACTGTCTAGTTTATGATGATCCATAAAGTACTTAAATTTCAAAATTAGATTTATAAATATTGCTTTAAGAAAGCTCTCTTAAGTACATATTAATATATCCAATTCTACATTTCACAGATAAAATAAATAGCAATTACATATAAACTTCAAAATTCAAATTTTCTCCTGACCTATTATTTAAAAGAAAACCATTATCTCCTATATCTTTTTATACACATACCTTGGTAGAAGTTTTAATATTCAGTAAATATATAACAAGTTAGTATCAAAAGAAAATTGAGGAGAAGGGGATAGAGCTAAATAAGATGTGATGCATTTATGGCAGTAGGCTAAATTAGAAATTCTTCCATTTATGTAAACCTATATTCTGCTGATAATATTAACTTGTATTCATATGGAACAGATAAAAAAATTGCTTTCTATAATGTACTAAATTCAAACAAATTGCTTTTCTATAGACCAGGTGACTAGCAATGACTGTCAGTATATTTGAACTTTAATATCTGAAAAAACAAACAAACATCGGAACTTTATAAAAATAATTATAATAAATTGATGAATTCTTATATTTAAGTACAGCATATGAACTTTTAAATGACTGAAGGTATGCAATAATTCCCCATCTACTTCTTCTCTCTCTCTCTCTCTCTTTCTCTCTCTCTCTCTTAATCTCTCTCTCTCTCTCTCTCTCTCTCAATCTCTCTCTCTCTCTCTCACACACACACACACACACAAACACATATACACACACACACCAAATTATGATAGTTTCAAAAATTAAAAAAAAACAGCCTAATTATTTTTATCTTAGGCATACCATATTTTTTCTACAATAAAACTATAGAATCTATTATTGGGAGAAACCAAGATGTTGGCATAGGTGAACACCTAAACTGCTGCCTTGCACAACAATTTCAAAATTACAGCTAAAAGACAGAACGGACACCATTCAGAAACACAGGAAAGCTGGCCGAGTGAGAATTATACAACTAGAAGGAAAGAGAAGGGCTCACAAAGACTCAGAGGAGCTGTAAAAAGCTGAGGTATGGAGACATGCACATGGAGAGGACAGGCGCCGGAGGGTCTGGCTGGCTTCCTCTAGCGGGATAGAGACAAAAAAATCCCAAATGCACTGAACTCCACTTCTGACTACACTGAACCCCAGTTCTGGGTGAGACTCATACAAGGAGAGTTTGGACTGTTGTGAAAAGAGAGGAGTGCACAGAAACTTAGGGGAGCTGCGAAAGGCAGAGGTCTGGAGACATGTGCAAAGAGGACTGACTGCTGATTGTGCTGCTGGCTTTCTCTAGTGGGAGGGAGACAGAACCTTCCAACTGCACTGAAATCCAGGCCTGACTGCACTGAGCCTCGGTTTCAGGTGAGGCCCTGAGTACCCAGACTCATACAGGTCCCTAGAGTGCCCGGAAACTCGGGGAGCCAAAAGGCAGAGGTCTGGAGGCTGGCATGTGCAAAATGCAGAGGTCTGGAGGCACGCACGTGTGCACACAGAGAGGCCTTTAGCGATTACCCAGGGTCATTGAGACACAGGGACTGCTGTGTAGTGCAGGGCTGATGGGAAGCCAAGGCTGTCTGCTCAGCCCTGAGACTTCACCACAACCAAGCCCAGCACAGAGGCTGTTGCAATATTACAAGTCTTAAGGCTGAGTACAGCCCAGAAGTTCTCTAGGCACAGACACAGCTGATCCTCACAACCAATTGGCTTGGAGGTCAATCCCCCACCCCCAGTGATACCAACAACAATCAAGAATTAACTATAACAAGACTGTACACACAGTCCACAAAGGGGTGTACCAAGAAGGTCCACCTCAGGTAACTGGGGATGCAGAGCTACTGGGCCATACAGGACACCTAGCAAACAAAGCTACTCTACCAACTCAGGGAAGCAGCAAAAATGCAGAGATAAAGGAATAGAGCACAAACAAAAGAAATGGAGGAAAACAAAAGACTGCATATAGAGTTAAAAACCACAGTTATAAGGTTTTTTAAGAATTTCCTTGAAAAGATGGATAAATTTAGCGAGACCCAAGAGGAGATGAAAAAGGACCAACTAGAAATTAAACATAGACTGACTGAAATAAAAAATATTAAATAACGACCTAACAACAGACTAGAGGAATGCAAGAATCAAGTCAAAGACTTGAAATACAAAGAAGTAGAAAACACTCAACTGGAAAAGCAAAAAGAAAGAAGAATCCAAAAATGTGAAGATAGTGTAAGGAGCCTCTGGGACAACTTCAAGCGTACCAACATCAGAATTATGGAGGTGCCAGAAGAAATGAGAGAGTAAGATACTGAAAATCTATTTGAAGAAATAATGACTGAAAACTTCCCACATCTGGTGAAAGCAATAGAATTACAAGTCCAGGAAGCACAGAGAACCCCAAACAAAAGGAATCCAAAAAGGATTACATCAAGACACATCATAATTAAAATACCAAGAGCAAAAGACAAAGAGAGAATATTAAAAACAGCAAGAGAAAAACAGTTAATTACCTTCAAGGGAGCACCCATATGATTGTCAAATGATTTCTCAACAGAAACTATGCAGGCCATATAAAAGTGGCAAAAAATATTCAAAGTGATGAATAGCAAGAACCTACAACCATGATTACTCTACCCAGCAAAGTATCATTCAGAATTGAAGGGCAGATAAAGATTTTCACAGATAAGAAAAAACTAAAGGAGTTCACAAACCCAGTATTATATGAAATTCTGAAAGGTACTATTTAAGAAGAGGAAGAAGAAGAAAACAGTAAAGATAAAAATTATGAAAAACAAATATATATCTATCAACAAGTGAATTTAAAAATCAAGTGAATTGAAAATCTGATGAACAGAAGAAACTGATGAATATAATAGAATTAGGGGCATAGAAAGAGAGTGGACTGAAAATTCTCAGGGGGAAAGAGGCAAAGGGGGGTGTAGGGAGAGACTGGATAGAAATTGTATACCTATGGAAGAGGACAATGGGAGAGAGATAAGGGCAGAGGGTGGGGTGGGAGCCAGGTGTAGGGGAGTTATGGGGGGGGGATGGAGGAACAATTGTAATAATCTGAATGATAAAGATTTATTAAAAAAAGAAAAAAAAAGAAAGTCAGAGTAATCTAAAAAAAATTTAAAAAAATATAGTAGTTACATAATTATTACTTCACTGATTGTTAGTTTGCAAGTCCTATATAATAAATGTCTAATATGCAAATTATCTGGCCAGGAGTTCAACTAGGAGTTTGACAGCTCACTATGATATGTGCTGACCACAGGGGGGCAGCACGTAACATGGTGGCTGTCGACTATGCAGCACTGGCAGTGGGCAGCAGTGGAGGTTCTGCCAGCCCTGATAGGCCCCAATGAGAGTGGGTCTATGGAAGGATGGAGTAGGTTAATGGGTGATGTCAGGCCAAAGCAGGTACAAGTGGGGACCCCATTGTTTCATTGATCACCCTGCAGATGGCTTTGAGGGAGCCAAGTGGTAGGCCTTGCCCTGACTGATTGCCCCACAGATGGGATGGTAGAACCAGTGAGAGGGCAGTGCCAGACTAAGGTGGGGTGCTAGGTGGGGCTGGGGGCTGAGGGATTGTGAGGCTGGGGATGCGAGCTGGGGCCCGATCCCTGCAGGCAACCTTGAGGGACCCCAGCCATGTAAGAATTGGTGCACCAGGTGTCTAGTTTTAAAATATCAATCGTTTGTTCTTTCAAAAATAGACATCTTAGACACAAACCAAATATCCAAAAAACAGTATGCTACATTTTACATAGAATTCTGTATATACTATATATATTGTAAAGAAAACCTCTATTAATAGAATGCTGGAGAAGTGGAACAACAATAAAAAGGAAATTAGTTAAAATAGAAAAACATGTACAAGGAATCAAGTATATAAAACCAGTGAAGTCAGTGCTTCTACAAGTGAATATAAGCCCATGATTGGTGTTTACAAATGTTACTTTACCAGCTCTTCAAAATTCCTTTCCTTCATCCACTATTTCAGTTTTCAGTCTTAAATTGTTTGGGATGGAGATTAGGTGATTCAAACCATCATTCTGAAGGAATCAGAATCCTTGGTAGTCTATCTACATTCTGATAATGTAAACTTGGAATTTCAGAGATGTCCAACATCTGTTCACACTCTTCTTGGCCCAATTTCATACCACCATGGAATCTCCCTTTGAGGGAAAAATCATAACCCCAGTCATCAACTAAAATCCTTGTTCTGTCTGTTCACTCAGGGATATATGAGCCTTGTAAAAGCATTTTCTATTGTGCATACCTACACTAATAAAAGAGAAACATGCAAATTGACCATACCTCCATTATGCCCACAAGCTATGCCCACCAGGAGCAAGTATGCAAATTGACCCAACTAAGAGGCTACAGCCACAGAGCAAGCAAGAGAATTGGGTTTCCCTGGCAATGGAGGAAGCCAAGCTTCCCACCTGCTTTGACCTCCACTCAAGGCTACAAAGTTTCAATTATAGAAGATAAATATATCCCAACAAAAATGGCCCCAGCCATGGAGCTGGAGAGAGCAGGAAGCTTGAATTGCCTCAGGGTTCTGCTCAAGGCTACAAAGTTTCAATTATAGAAGTTAAATAAATTCCAGGTACCAGGGCCTCCACTTAGGTTGCTGGGGGGTGTGGCTGGCCTGCAAATTACCACAGAACCATCACACAGGCCACCCCACACACCAAGGGAACCCCCACCCTGATCCAGGACACCCTTCAGGGAAAACCAGCCAGCCCCCAACCGTGCACCAGGCCTTTATCCTATCTAATAAAAGAGTAATATGCAAATTGACTGTCACTCCAACACACAAGATGACTGCTCCCATGTGGACATAAGATGACCACCACAAGATGGCCTGAAGAGGAGGCCAGTTGGGAGGGACCAGGCCTCCAAGGGAGGGCAATTGTGGGTGCCTGCAGGGGATGGAAGTTGGGGGCAATCAGGCCAACAGGGGGGAGCAGTTGGGAGTGTCCAGTTCTGGATGGGAAGGCAGTTGGGAGGGACCAAGCCTGCAAGGGAGGGCAGTTGGGAGAGATTAAGCTTGCAGGGGAGGGCAGTTAAGGGGTGACTAGGCTGGCAGGGGAGGGAAGTTAGAGGAAATCAGGCTGGCAGGGGAGTGGTTAGGGGATGATCAGGCTGGCAGGCAGAAGCACTTAGAGCAATTAGGCAGGCAGGCGAGCAGTTGGGATCTAGCAGTCGTGGATTGTGAGAGAGATGTCTGACTGCCCATTTAGGCCCAATCCCTACAGGCAGTCAGACATCCCTCAAGGGATCTCATATTGGAAAGGATGCAGGCTGGGCAGAAGGACACACAACCCCATGCATGAATTTTGTGCACCAGGCCTTTAGTATTTTATATTGTGCACTGGCTTGGAGCATATAGCACACACTACTGAAGTGAACTCACCATTGACAAGGTGTTGTCTCTTAACAATTGCTATAACAAGTCTTTAAATAGATATATTAATTTTCTTTATGTCCAGCAGCTTCTGGCTGATGGAATTACCTTATAATGTCAGGGAATTCTCTGAACACTTATCAGTTATCCTACTTTTTTCACTAAAATGAAATTATTTTAGAAAGCACTAGTTTGTGACATAATATGATGTTTTATAAGATAAAAATTCCAAGGAGGAGGATTCTAGCAGAGGCATAATGAAGAGAAAATAAAATTAAATCCAGAATATGTCTATTTACATGTGAGTGCAAAAGGCCAGCTCAAAGGAATGGGTAATCAAATAGCTTCCCTTGTAGATCTCTTAGAGGTAACATCCCATATTGGAGCTCAGAATTCCTAGAAAGTTAAGCACTGAGCAGGGATAGTAATCAAGTTAACCTTGATGAGGCAAAATCTTATTACTGATTTGATCAATAGCATCTATCATTAAGATGGTGTTTTTTTGTTTGTTTGTTTTGTTTTGTTTTTATCTTACTGACAAAGCACAGAATGAGCAATTTTCTTTACCTTATTTATTTTGGGGACCTTGGGTGTGAATATTAATATTGTATACAAACATTATCAAATTCTGGGCCTATACCCACTATATGTGGTCAATCTATATATATCTTTCATAAATCTTTTTTTTCCTTCTGTCAACAATTATTTCCGCCAAGTATTTTATTAGTCAAATTTTACGCATAGAGAAAAGTTGAAAAATTGCAGTGAAAACCCATATATTCATTCACTACTAGATTCTTTAATCTTGTTACTTATATTATTTTTAATTGACTTTATAAGTGTGACATTAGGTAATAAAACCATATAGCTTTCAAGTGTACTACTCTATAATACATCATCTGCATACTCTTATCATGCACTCACTATCCAAAGTAAAGTTTCTTTTACCACCTCCCCCTACCCACTTCCCTCTGGCAAACACCATACTATTGTCCATGTCTATGCATGTTGTTGCTTTTTTTTAAACTCTTCATCTCCTCACCTTTTTCACCTAGTCCTTCTTTGACTGCTGTCAGTCTGACCCATATATCTATGATTCTGTTTTGATGTTGTTTGTTCTCATTAATGTTTCTTTTAAGTCCTACATTTTCTAATCCTCTTTCTAAAACAATGTATGTGCTAAGGTCAGGCCATCTCTGCTTTAAGCAAAGAAGACAATGTGATGTACTATTGGCTATTTTACCCACTAGGAAAATTTATTTCCTGAATACTTCTTCAGAGCCACATATCAGTGAGATGACTGCAGTGCCCTTCTGGCCTGGGCAGGCATAACATTCTGAATATTCTATGGCCCATCCTCCAATATTTCGTTACCAACAAGTCATAGAGAAATGTCTAGGAGACCACACTTTTGGAATAAAGGAAAACACAGAGTATGCAAAATTATGCCTCTTTGTAATGTGATTTAAATGCAACAAAAAGCAAAGCTCAAGTTTAAATTGTCATTTTCATGTCTTTGAACCAAAATGGTTGCTATAGTATGGTCAACACAATGTGTAATCTAGGAAAAGGTGATTTTTCAGAGATATATTTAGGTAGGCAGGCAGTTGCCATGACATTTTTTAGAGATAACAAGTTATTCAGATAAATATCATATAATGCTATATGTAATTTTCAAACAGTGCATGGATTTAGATTCAAGAACTCTAGTATACAATTCTGTTTCCTTAGAGGTGAGTTCTGGAATGGCAGAAAAAATATACTTCTACATAAAAATTGGAAACACTCAAAATTAAAAAAAAAATGACATCAACCTTTTTAGAAATTTTGAAATCAACTAGAGATCTGCAATGATTTAAAGTGTGCATTTTTAAGAAAAAATGGCCAAATCTTGATAAAAGCAACAAGCTTGTATATTATTCTCTGCTTCCCCATATCTCTAGTAGTCTTAAAAACCAAGGGCTGGCAGTTACAAATGCTATAAAAATCAGCTACTTGGAAGCTGCTGTAGAAGACTAAATGTGACCGGAGTCCCTAACCTGGGACCCTAAGAATTGTCACTATTTGATCTGTCTGGAAGCTACTAAAATGCTCCATTTTCAAAAGATGGCTGATTCAGGGCCTGTTTTTTTGAGAACAGCTCACTTGGTTGGAGCATAGTCCCTTACACCAACAGGTCATGTGTTTGATTCTGGTAAAAGCACATACCTAGGTTCCATACCCAATGAGGTATGTATAGGAGACAATTGATTGATATTTCTCTCTAACATTGACTCTCTCTCTCTCTCTCTCTCTCTCTCTCTCTCTCTCTCTCTCTCTCTCCCCCCCCCTCTCTCTTTCTCTTTGTCAAAATGTCAATAGACATCCTCATGTGAGGAATAAAAATAAAAAAGATTGAAGGAAGCCAAGACCGGTTTGGCTCAGTGGATAGAGCGTCAGCCTGTGGACTGAAAGGTCCCAGGTTCGATTCTGTTCACGGGCATGTAGCTTGGTTGCGGGCATGCAGGAGGCGGCTGATTGATGTCTCTCTCTCATCAATGTTTCTGACTTTCTATCCCTCTCCCTTCCTCTCTGTAAAAAATCAATAAAATATATTTAAAAAAAACATTATTAAAAAAAAGATTGAAGAAAATCTATGTTCAATCATTAGTTGACCAATAGTTAATTATGACAAAAATACATATTCCACAGAATATGTCCAAGAAAATAACCAAACAAACAGAAAAAATAAACCCTGGAAAAGAGGGAACAATCTAAGTTTTAGAGTTGGAACATTATATTATTTAAAATTTCCAGTTTTCAACAACACTAAAAATTATATGTGCAAACAGGCAGGAAAGTAGGAACTATACACAGAATAAAAGCAGTCAATAGATATTGCCCCAAACACTTTAAATCAGCATTTTAAATTGGTCAATGAACTAAAGAGAACTAAATCTGAAGAACTAATGGAAAGTATGAGAAAGAGTTTTTAGCAAATAAAAAGTATCAATAAAAAATACAAATAATAAACAAGAGTCAAATAGAAATTCTGGAGTTGAAAGTACAACAGAAGTAAGAAGAAATTATTATAGTGTCACAATAGCAGATTTGAACAGGTAGCATCAGTGAATGAAAAGTAAGTCAATTGAGATTATCCACTTTAAAGAACTGGGGATAGGGGGGCGGGGAATGAAAAAAAGTGAACAGAACCTCAAATATGTGTAGAACAGCATCAAGCATACCAACATATGTGTAATGAAAAATCCCTCAAGAAAAGAGAGAGAAGGAATATTTGAAGAAATACTGGACAAAAACTTAACAAATGTGATGAACAACATCAATCACCACAGCTAAGACTAGTGAACTACAAGTAGGATAGACTCAAAGAGATTAATGTGTAAATATATCATAGTCAAAGCTTCCAAAGATAAATACAGAAGGAATTTTTTAAAGTAGCAAGAAAAAAAAAGTGACTCCTCACATACAAACAATCCTCAATAATGTTGACAGAAGACTTCTCAGAAATCATGGAGGTTACAGAAAAGTGGGATAGTATATTCAGAGTGTTGAGAAAAAATAAATTGTAAACCCAAGAATTATATATTCTGAAAAACTATTCTTAAAAACTAAATGAGAAGTTAAGATATTCCAAGATAAAAACTGAAAATTATTTGCTAACAGACATGCCCTGGGAGTCCTTCAGGGCTTTAATAAAGAAAATTGGATATTGATCCACAGAAAATATTTAAGTGGTAAAGATAACTCTATAGAAAAATAAGAGACAATACAAATGTAGGTTTGTTTATAATTCTACTATCTGATTTATTTGCATAAAAATAATTTTAAGTGGTGTTAATGGGCTTCTAAATGCATAAACATATAATATGCATGAAAATAAATGTAGAAAATGTAGAAAATGGAGCTATAATGGAGCAAATTTTTATATACCATTTAAATTAACTTAATAGTAATGTGATTTATTTTATTTTTAATAAAATTATATAAGCTTCAGGTATATAATTTTATAACATATCATTTCTACATGTTAATGTGATTTACATATTAATGTTATTTAAGTTGTTTTGAATTAAGATGTAAACTGTAATCACTATGGCAACAACTAAAGAAATGACAAAACATATACTGAAAGAAACAACTATAGCATTAATGTATAACATATTAAAAAATGGCAATTTAAATAATCAGATTAGTAGGACCTGATTTAAATGTCAACCATAATTAACAAAAAAGGAGTAATCACTTTACTTTGTTGATAGAATTTGTTTAATATTAAAATATTTTTTACATTTTTTTTATTAACTAAGGTATTACATATGTGTCCTTATCCCCAATCGCCCCCCACCCCTAATCCTTACTCATGTTTTCACCCGCCTGGTATCTGTTGTCCATTGATTAGGCTTATATGCATGCATACAAGTCCTTTGGTTGATCTCTCCCCCTTATCCCCACCCATTCCTACCTTCCCTCGGATGTTTGACAGTCTGATTGATTCTTCTCTGACTGAATCTGTTTTTGTTCATCAGTTTATATTATTCATTATATTCCATAAATAGTGAGATCATGTGATGTTTATCTTTCTCTGCCTGGCTTATTTCACTTAGAATAATGTTCTCTAGTTTCATCCATGTTGTTGCAAATGGTAAGAATTCCTTCCTTTTTACCACAGTGTATTATGCTATTGTGTAGATGTACCACAGCTTTTTAATCCACTCATCTGCTGATGGGCACTTAGGCTGTTTCCAAATCTTAGCTATGGTAAATTGTGCTGCTGTTGTGACATGGCCAAACAGCCCCTGTGTGTATAACCTTTAACTTCCCAACCCCGGGCCAAACTTGCCCCAGAACAGGGTAAGATAACAGAACATTCCCCCAAGCCAGTAAATGTCTCTGTTAAAATTTTACACTGCTCTTAGGATAACTCCTCCAGGCAGCTGGGCTAACTGCAAATATTCGCTTCAGTAGACAATGCTTGCTTGCTCATCCCTGCGATAGGGCTATAAAACCAGCCATAATAAAGCTCAAATTTCCATCTCTAAAATTCTGTGTCCCTGATACCAAGGAGCCAATCAGAAAGTGCCAGGCTAGCATAGGTCGGGAAGGATATAAAAGGAAGGACTGCCCCTCCATCGGGGCTCTCACCAAGGCATTTGCTGGCTGCTGTGACAGTCGCGGTTTGAGCCCAGAATCAAATCTGTAATAAAATTTGCCTGTTTGATCAAATTGGTTTCGGTGGTCTATCTTTTAGGGACTCGCTCCGTAACACTGCTATGAATATAGGGGTGCATATATCCTTTCTGATTGGTGTTTCTAGTTTCTTGGGATATACTATAGAAGTGGGATCACTGGATCAAATGGGAGTTCCATTTTTCTTTTTCTTTTTTTTTTAATATATTTTATTGATTTCTTACAGAGAGAAAGGAAGAGGGATAAAGAGTTAGAAACATCGATGACAGAGAGACATCGATCAGCTGCCTCCTGCACACCCCCTTTAGGGGATGTGCCTGCAACCAAGGTACATGCCCCGACCGGAATCAAACCCGGGACCAAACCGGTTTCAACCATTTTTCATTTTTTGGAGGAAACTCCATGCTGTTCTCCACAGTGGCTGTACCAGTCTGTATTCCCACCAGCAGTACAGAGAGTTCCTTTTTCTCCATAGCTTTGCCAGCACTCATCCTTTGTTGATTTGTTGATGATAGCCATTCTGACATGTGTTAGATGGTACCATAGTGTCATTTTGATTTGCATCTCTCAGATAGTTAGTGACTTTGAGCATATGTCTCTTGGCCTTCCTTATGTCCTCTTTCAAAAAGTATCTTAGGTCCATTGTCTATTTTTTTTATTGGGTTATCTTTTAAAAATGTTTTATGTATTTGTACACACATATATTTTAATGTAACATGATAATATCCTTTCTCTAAGTGCTTGAGTTTTTAATCTAAAAACAGCATAAATAATTATTTAACCACAAAGTCTTACGAAGTATATTAATAAGTAAAAATTTACATAATTTAAAATAAATTAAATGTCCATTCAATGGTTTTGGTTTGTGGGCACATGCAAATTTGCTTGGAGAAATTATTTTTCACAGCATTCCCTTCACATAGAGATTTGTATGATGTTTGTTTTCACTAAGAAGGAGAAAATTGAAAAGCTATTTCAGAACCTGATTTGATTGCTTTGAAAACAAACAAAAAGTGTTTTTCTTCTTATGGCCTTGGGCTAATTGCTCTTCCCTTCAAATCTCTATTTTTGGGGTTGATGTATTTTTTTTCTCTTTATCTATTTTCAAGGAAGATTTAATGGCTTATGTGAAAAAGTTCTTTAATTTACTTATTTCTTATGAAAAAAGGTTTTCTTCCATATCTTTTTTTTGTTTATTCTCTGAAGTTTTATTTTAGTCTTAGTGTGTGGAGGAATTAATAATGCAAGTGACTGATTTTTGTCTGATATTTTTCAGATTTAATGTTATATACCTAATGATCTTATCCCAGAAATGATACATTCTCATCTCAATTCTACCTCTGAGGAAAACTATATTATCTCCAGAGAATCATGATATAACATTATCTATTTCTTATAAATTATATTACCTATCCCATAGAAAGAAAGGAAAGTATATGTTTTAGATAAAAACACTTTGAATTAAAAAATAAATAAACTGCTAAGAATTTACATAATTATTTTAATAATGTGAAAATATACCAAACTTAATTGTTACTAACTCTAACTTCTTTTGCATTTTTTTTATTGATTTAAGAGAAGAAGGAAGAGGGAGAGAGAGATAGAAACATGAATGATGAATGAGAATCATTGATTAGCTGCCTCCTGCATGCCCCTCCCTCCTGGGGATTAAGCCAGCAACCTGGGCATATGTCCTTGACTGGAATCAATAATTGCTACTAATTCAATAGCCTCAACAATTGCTACTTACTCTAACTTCAGTACTTCTTCTTGAAATATTTGAATCCAAGTGATTTCTTATGTGCATTTTCTTACACAAAAATAATAGTTAACGTTAATTGAACACTTATGTACCAAGCACTATTGTAGGTCCTTGATATATGTACATTCATTTAATAGTCATAATAACTTATTAGTAGGTATTATTGTTATTAATGTATTTTATAGCAGAAAATAATGAGGTAAAGAGGGGTTAAATGACCTATGTAGTGATATGACTTCAGACTTAACCTCTATATTATTAACTATAAAAAAGTTATTGATGGAAGAATTTAATTTTGGATAAAAAATAAGCAATGTATGTCCTATTGCAAAAAAAAGTATAGACATATGGAGTATCCTATCTAATAAAAGAGTAATATGCAAATTGACCATACCTCTGCTACACTCACAAGCTATGCCCAATCAGGAGTGAGTATGCAAATTAACCCAACCAAGATAGCTGTGGCCACTGAGTGAGCAAGAGGCTTGGCTTTCCCTGGCAATGGAGGAAGCCAAGCTTTCTGCATACCCTAGCCAGCCCAGGCCTCCACTCAAGGCCACAAAGTTTCAATTATAAAAGATAAATAAATCCCAGATACCAGGGCCTCTGCTTAGGTTTCCAGGGGGCTTGGGTGGCCTGTAAACCACCACAGGCCCCTCACCCAGGTTGCCCCATGCCCCAAGGGAACCCCTCCCTGCTCTGGGACACCCTTCAGGGCAAACCAGCTAGCCCCACCCATGCACCAGGTCTCTATCTTATCTAATAAAAGAATAATATGCAAATTGACCATCACTCCAACACACAAGATGCCTGCCACCATGTGGTCAAAGATGGCTGTCCCCATGTGGACACAAAATGGCCAGCAGGGGAGGGAAATTGAGAGGGACCAGGCCTGTAAGGGAGGGCTGTTGTGGGCAATCAGGCCAGCAGGAAAGACAGTTAGGGGTGACCAGCCTGCAGAGGAGGGCAGTTAGGGAAAAACAGGCTGGCAGAGGAGCTGTTAGGCATAAATCAGGCTGACAGGGGAATGGTTAGGGGGTGATCAGGTTGGCAGGCAGAAAGTGGTTAGGGACAATCAGGAAGGCAGGCAGATGAGCAGTTGGGAGCCAGCAGTCCTGGATTGTGAGAGGGATGTCCACCTGCCTGGTAAGATCGGGCCTAAATGGTCCATCAGACATCCCTTGAGGGGTCCCAGATTTGAGAAGGTGCAGGCTGGGCTGAGGGACACATCCCCCATGCATGAATCTTGTGCACTGAGCCTCTAGTCTATATTATAAAAAGCCAGTGGCTGTAATGCTGGAACGACCAAACATCTGGTCACCAGGAGATATATTGATGGATCCTGCGGCAATGATGGGCAGAATTCTGGGTCTGGCACAATTTAACATGCTGGGCCCTCTAGTTACAAACAACAGTAAAGATATGTACATTTACCTAGAATAATATTAATGGATGGCAGAGTTCCTCCCATGATTAAACTCAAATCACCATAAAATAATAAACTGGGGTGGGATTTGAAAGCAGACATCAAAATTATGCTTGGACTGGGTTATCTAAGAGTAGATTCCTTTTTTTTTTCCAACTTCAAGTAGTACTATGTTGTTGTTGTTTTTAAAATAAATCTTTATTGTTGAAAGTATTACGTATGTCTTTTCTCATTCATTGCCCTCTCCCACTCCCTCTCCCCCAACACCTTCACCACCTAATGTCTGTGTCCTTGGGTTATGCATATATGCATATAGTATAAGTTCACTGGTTGATATTCCTCCCTCCTCCCAACCCCCCACAGTTCACCCACCCCTGTCTTCCCTCTGAAGTTTGATGTTTCTATATCTCTGGGTTTATTTTTGTTCATTAGATTTCACATATGAGTGAGACCATGTGATACTTATCTTCCTTTGACTGGCTTATTTTGCTTACCATAATGCTCTCCAGGTACAACCATGCTGTTGCAAATGGTAAGAGTTCTTTCTTTCTTTCTTTCTTTCTTTCTTTCTTTCTTTCTTTCTTTTTCTTTCTTTTTTTTCTTTTTTTTTTTTTACAGCTGCATAGTATACCATTGTATAGATGTATTATAGTTTCTTAATTCACTCATTTGCTGATGGGCACTTGGACTGTTTTCAAATCTTAGGTATTGTAAATTGTGCTGCTATGAACATAGGGGTGCATATATTCTTTCTGATGGGTGTTTCTGAGCTTTTGGATATATTCCTAGAAGTGGAATTACTGGGTCAAATGGCAGTTCCATTTTTAATTTTTTTGAGAAAACTCCATACTGTTCTCCACAGTGGCTACACCAGTTGCATTCCCATCAGCAGTTCATGAGAATTCCCTTTTTTCCACATCCTCGCCAACACTTGTCATTTTGGATATGTTGATGATAGCCATTCTGACAAGTGTGAGGTGGTAGCTCATTGTCATTTTGATTTGCATCTCTTAGATGATCAATGACTTTGAGCACTTTTTCAGCCTTCTGTATGTCCAGTTTGAAGGAGTCTCTATTGAGATGCTTTGCCCATTTTTCAATTGGGTTGTTTATCTTCCTTTTGTTAAGTTGTATGAGTTCCCTGTAGATTTTGGAGATTAACCCCTTATCATATGTATCATTGGCAAATATGTTCTCTCATGGAGTCAGCACTCGTGTTATTTTATTGATGGTTTCTTTTGCTGTGCAGAAGCTTTTTATTTTGCTATAGTCCCGTTTGTTTATTTTATCCTTAATTTCCATTGTCCTAGGACAGTAGTTGGCAAACTCATTAGTCAATAGAGCCAAATATCAATAGTACAACGATTGAAATTTCTTTTGAGAGCCAATTTTTTTTTAACTTAAACTTCTTCTAATGCCACTTCTTCAAAATAGACTCACCTAGGTCATGGTATTTTGTGGAAGAGCCACACTCAAGAAGCCAAAGAGCTGCATGTGGCTCACTTGGATTCAAATATTTCAAGAGTAAGTACTGAAGTTAGAGTTAATAGCAATTATTATCTCATTTTTAGGGTTTTAATCTAAAGAACTGGACTGGTAATATATGCTTTTCTCACTTCTACGGATTTCTACCAATACCAAGATAAGGCAGGAGAAAAGTAACAGCATACTGCAAAGAGCTTTCTTGGTCTAAGTTTCCCTATATGTACAGCAGGAACTAATGTTCAGGCCCTTGAGTATTATAAAAATTCTATCTGTAACAAAAAATCTATTACTATATAGATGTAGAGTGTTATTAACTGCTTATGACCAGTTAGAAAGACTTAGTTTAGAAAGATTTTAGTTATATTAATATACTCATATTAATATAAATATATGTTGAGAATAGTACAGATGTCCCACCTTTTCTCCCCTATATCTCCTTCCACCAGGTTCCCATCTGACCCCAGGCTTCCACCACTCTATTGTCTGTGTTCCTGGAAAATGCATATATACATTTAAGTTCCTCTGTTAATCTTTTCTCACCCACCCTCTCCTGAGATTCTTCAGTCTGTTCCATGTTTCCATGCCTCTAGTTTTATTTTATTTGTCAGTTTATTTTATCTTTGATATCATAATTAAGTGAGATCATATGATATTTGTCTTTCTCTGACTGGTTTATTTCCTTTGGTGGGAATACAAGCTGGCACAACCACTATGGAAACAGTGTAGCGTTTTCTCAAAAAATTAAAAATGGAACTGCCATTTGACCCATGATCCCAGTGATTCTACTTCTCTGAATATATTCTTGGTTGTAATTTAAGTAATGTTGATATTTTTCTTTCTCATTGTAGAGGGGAAGATTTTAGGATTAAAATTTTAAGGCATTCTATGTTTCTGACTTGGATTCACTCAAGGTTAAGTTTGACATGCACTCCTCTTCTTCCTTCCTATCCTTAAGGAGAATTAAAAGACTTGCTGGATCTATTAGGGTTTTAAGGAGAAGCAGAACTAAATAACAGCAGAGTGTTTATTTTTAAGGAAAATCATTTTCATGTTATTCAGATAGACACTCTCAAATAAAGCCAAGTGTTAGTCTAAAAATGTAATATTAATCAACCTGTATTGATGTTATAGAAAGAAGTGATACCTTACTTTAAATATATTACTAATAAATTACTGTTTTATAATCCTAAGACGTGAAACCCTTTTAAAAATACAATTTAATTAGTCTAAAACTTCAGTTGAAATGACATTTATAAAGGTCTAGGTCAGTGGTCAGCAAACTCATTAGTCAATAAGAACCAAATATTCAACAGTAAAACGATTGAAATTTCTTTTGAAAGCCACATTTTTTAAACTTAAACTTCTTTTAACACCACTTCTTCAAAATGGCATCACCCAGGCCGTGATATTTTGTGGAAGAGTCATACTCAAGGGGCCAAAGAGCCGCATGTGGCTCGCAAGCCACAGTTTGCGATCACTGGTCTAGGTCATAATTTACTACAAATAGTTTTAATCAAAGAAAAATGTGCAGAGTGAAAGTACTGATGAGTATTTTATGTAATGCAATAGCTCCCCCATCTTACAAACTAAAGAATATGAACTGGAACTCTTTTGATGAATAATATTAACATTTGTATTTTATTTTGTTAATTCTATTTTCTTTCCTTAACTCCTGAGAAGAGGGAAATCTTTTTATGTATATACCTACTGGAGGCCTGGTGCATTAATTTGTGCATGGATGGGGTCCTGAAAGGGTTTTGGGGGAGCCAAGATGCCATCTGCCCTCTGGGCAGGCAGTGGGACTGCCCTTGCCAACAGGGATCTGGATCCTTCCTGTGATCCTGCTGGGCGAGAGCCACCTGGCAGATTTTTTTTTTTTTTGGCATTTCAAACTGTTTATTCCATAACCAGAAATGGATCTATGTTACCACAGAGGATGAAACCCCATTGTAAACAAATTGAAAGCAAAACATAGGCAATTTCACACAATGTCCTGTTACCAACTCAGATGGATGACACATGAATGAGGAAAATCTAACAGGCTGAGGGGTTCAAGAAGAATGTCACCCACATGGTAACAAAATCCAAGTACTCTAGAAACCAACACCAGGCTGACCACAGGCCTCACTTCACAGGATGGGCCTAACGAGCACGAAGTGCTGGGCTCTGTGGTGGCTGCATATCTTTCTGTGTAGTTGTCTGTAGGCCAACTGTTTTCTTCCTTCTCATTTAGGGCAAACAGCATGTGAGGGCAGAGTGCACTATTGTGGAACTCCCAGAATGCTGCTGGGAGCCAAGGAAAGTGGCTGGGCCCACGGGGTGAGAGGCAGACACAGAGGACGCTATCTCACCCAATTGTGGAGCAGGCCAGCTGGCCTTCATCTGCCTAACCCCACCCAGGGAGGGACTGAGCAAGGTGTCCCATTCTCCATCCTTCCATCTGTGACACCTGTCACCCTTGCCAGGCCTCCCTCAAAGTGAGTTCAGTTCAATCCCTGAATGTAAAAGGGCTCAGGGAAAGGGGGACTCCAATCCAGTGCTCCCCAATTCCCAGCAGTAGGATCTGGTCTCAGGATGGTGACCAAGGCTGCAGAATGTAGATCTGTTTCAAGAAAAGTTGGGAATGCAACTTTCATATGAGCCCCAAAAGGTAGTAGTTTATTCACATTGTGGCAAAGACACCTTCAAGAGTAACATCAGTGGGTAAAGTCAGGACCAAATCGGGCCATTTCCTCATCCAATCTCTCTGAGGCTCATGGACAGAACCAAGTCTCAGCTCTTTGCAGGACACTTCTTTTTTCTTTTTTTTTTTTTAGCCTAAAGGACAGTAGTCTGTCTCCATTCTTGTTCTTTGGGATGTTTTCATCATCAGATGAAAGGATACTTACTTTGGGGTAATCCTCTCGAGATACAATATTCTAGTTGCACCCATGTAAGGACAACAGTGCCCCTCAGAGGGGAAAGCTGGATGATGGAGAGCAGGGAATTCTGAAAACTAAAGGGGTGACAGAGAACCAAAGCCTTTCCTTCAAGCATCTGACACCCTTCCTCAGGTTGCCTGCAGGCCAGGCGTCTGCTGGACCTTTAACACTTGATGTCCTGGCTGCTGGCAGGTTGCCCTGGGCCTTGCTAGAAAGTGTGCAGGACCACCTAGGCCTGGGGAGAATTGCTTCCTTCTCCAACCACTCCTTGTACAGCTCCTGCATGTGGCACTGGTCTCTGAGGCTACACCAGAATGGTAGCTTAGATGTCTTCCATCTGCCACAATAGTACCCCGCCTGCAGGTCAGCATCTCCATGAAATGGCATGGGAACTTGCCATTCTACAGCTGCAGTATCATTTCTGGATGTTCCAAAAGCCAAAAGCAGCCACAAAGCACAGTAGAATTTCCTTTTGCCTTTCAAGGGTGACTTCCTGGAGGTCTTTGTTCCTTAGGGTTCAGTAGGTGAACACCCCCACATCCTTCTTGAACAGTTCTTTGGCCATGTGCCTGAAGATGTGCGCCAGGTACTGATGGAGCTGGCACCCTCGTGGAGCCTCACCTCCTTCTCCTTCATGTCTCCAGAGTGTCCATGGCAGAAACATTCTCGGCGAGGACACTTTGCTCCATTATCTAGACAATTTCACCTGAGATTAACATGCAGTTAGCACCCTGGGAGCTATGCAAAGCTGTGGGAACATCTCAAAGGGTCTCCAGTTTCCTGTAATAACATGGGGCCACAATGATTTGGAAAGTCTTATCTGGGGACAGGTTCTGCCATCTGGTGAAATAATCCTTCATCAGAGAGCCCATGATCTGTTGAGGAGACTTGGCCGTGCAGAGGTGAGGGTGCTGGGATGACCTAACATCTGCTCCACATATTGGACCCAGCAGGGGCAGACAGAGGTTAACATGGGAAGCTGGGCTCTTCCTCACGAAGCTGGTGGTACTAACACACAAATTCCTTCTGACTCTCCAGGATGCTGAGGTCCGTGGCTATCTTCATGTCAAAGACAGTGCACCCCTAGGCTTTTGAGGAAGCTGCAGAACCTTCTGGATGCATCAGTGATACTGAGGCTGAATTTAGCAGCAAAATACGGCGGAGACTGAGGATACACAGACACTGCCAGCACCTTGTACTGGGAGGTATCACATTTCTTATTAAGGTTCAGGACACAGAAGAAGTCCTTGGTGTTCTGCTGAGAAACTTGGACTCTTCCCTCTGCAGTCACACAACTGTCAGATGCCAGGCAGTCACTCAAAAATATCTTGGCATCAGGCAAACTTATGGAATTCTCTCTTCTCTCTGTTCTCCTGAGCTGGACTCCAGACGTCAACTGTGGTATCCTTTTGGTCATTGCTTTTTGTTTTTTTACTACATTCATCCTGTGTTCAGTGCTCACGCTTCACTAGAGCAGGGCAGGCAGAGGCCAGCACACGTGACCTAGAGGAAGCACAGGCATAGCAGTCACTGCTGGTCACCCCTGGCACCGCAGCCACTTTTATATCCTTTCTTCCTTGCAAAGTATTTAGGGAGGGGAAGTGGCAACAGTGCCTGAATTTGAGTTCCAGGAGGCCAGCAGTGCATTTGGGATCCTGCAGGCAGTGCTGGTCCATGGGTGCCTGGCCCATTCTCTGGAAATTGAACCGGCAAGACTACTGGAGAAGTGAGTGGTTGCCACAGGGCGGGTGGACCTCCTGAATGGGTCAGTCAGAATCAGCATGCATCATAGCAACAGGTCAACCAGTCGTTCTGGTCGTCCAGTTGATGGACTTTTATTATATAGAATTCCAAAAGTATTCATTATTTCTACATGATTGAGAATAAAAATCCATATAGATCATTGAAAGTATTTAGATATTAAAATTCATCTTGTGAAAATGAATAAATATTATGGGTATCCTATGCTTTGAATATATCCTGGAACAATTAAATTTTCATTGCTTATATGTTTTTAAAGTGATATTTCCACTGCCAAAGTCTTTTTTAAGAACTTCTTACATTTTGATCACTTAATATCAATATTCAGGGTTTTTTCTTCAAATTAGTTTGACTCAATATTTTAAAAAGTATTCTTTATTTGCAGTCTTGAAAAATAGCTTTAAAAAGTACTAAACAACTTACCTCAGATCTCCTTAGTAATTATTACATAATAATTCAATTTAAAAATTCTAAAAATTAAATTACTGAAGACAACATAGGTGAAAGGATTTTTTCTAAAATTCCTGAAAAACTGTATCTGCCAATATATGAATTAATATTTATGAAATTATGTTGTAATCTTGTAAGTTTTGTTGGGCCCTGTGCACTAGAGTTTTTCTATATTAATTAGTATGAAACAAATACACATTTTATGATAAGCTAGAAGGGTTTAAAAAGGCCCAACACATAAAAAGTCTTAATAATCAATAGATTTCAGGAAAATTATTAGTTTTTCATTTTATAAAGTAGGTATTCAACAGCCTGCTAAACATAAAGTAGATTATTTTTTTTAAATTATCCTTTAAAATTACATCAAGCACATGGCTCCATTTGGAAAAGAGTCCCTTCTCCTCTGCCTCCCCCTGACACCCACATACATACAACCACCCAGGTTTATTGTGAGCCTTTGGCAGGGAATATAGTAGTTAAAGCTCTTGAATGTTTAATAATGGGGACATGTAAGGACACTTTTAGAACCCATCTTATTGTTTAGCTGAAGCCATCTGTGTGCATCTTTTCTCAAATATGTGTTCCCCAACCTCAGAGAGTAGTTTATAATTCCCCAAAGTAGGATCCTTAAATCCTAAAGATTGGCAAAGTTTACATATCAAAATTTTTCCTCTTCCTTTCCTCAAATCCCCTTGCCAAGTTGGTGATTAAATCTTGACCTGTATACTACAGCAAGTTGCAATTCTAAATCTATAAAATACTTCCTGGCATCAAGATTTCTTTTTGTTGTACATTCTGTTACATTTCTTAAATTGATGAAATTTCTCCTATCAGTAATTCCTTGACTATATAATGTAAATACAAAAATCTAAAACTTCTAGTTCTGTGTTTATACTGAGCATATCTAATTTGTTACAGACTTATATTGGGTAAATGGCCACCATTACCTAATCTGAACATTCCATTATTTGTTATCTCTCATACAATTTAACATTGCTATACATAATTTATTCCATAGATTCTGCAATCTTATGAAATGAGTTCTCAAAAGGAAGAAAATAAATTTGTTAATGTAATAATTTACTTACTATAAGCAACCACAATTTTATTTTTGAGGAAAATAAACAATTGTGAATATATACAGATTATAATGACTTGAAGTCTGCATACTTCAAGCAATTTTCTTAAAAATCAACAATTTAAGCTGAAGCACAAGTATAAAAGTGGAGAGAAAAGTAAAAAACAATACAAATAAATCTAAATAAAATGCAAGGCTTTTTAAATTTTACTTTATTGTTTAAAGTATTATATTAGTCTCCTTTTCCACCATTTGATTCTCCCCAGCCACTCCCCTCCCAGAACATGCCTTCATTCCCCTACTGTCTGTGTCCATTAGTTATGCCCATATGCATGCATACAGGTTGTGTGGTTCATCTCTTACCCCATCAATCCCGCCTTGCCTTACAGATTGGATAGACCGTTTGATGCTTCTATGTCTCTGGTTCTATGTTTGTTCATCAGTTTATGTTATTCATTATATTCCAAAAATGACTGAGATCATGTGATACTTATCTTTATCTGACTGGCTTATTCCACTTAGCATCATACTCTCCAAGTCCCTGCATGCTCTCTCAAAGAGTAAGAGATCCTTCTTTTTTATAGCAGCATAGTATTCCATAGTGTAGATGTATCACAGTTTTCTAAGTGCCTGCTGATGAACACTTAGGCTGTTTTCAAATCTTAGGTATTGTAAATTGTGCTGCTATGAAGATAAGGGTGCATATATCCTTTATGATTAGTGTTTCTGTTTGCTTGGAATATATTCCTAGAAGTAGGGCTACTGGGTGAAATGGAAGTTTCATTTTTAGTTTTTTTGAGGAAACACCATACTGTTTTCCACAGTGACTACACCAGTTTGCATTCCGTCCAGCAGTGCAAAAGGATTCCTTTTTCTCTATGTCTTTGCCAACACTTGTTGTTTGTTGATTTGTTAATGATAGACATTCTGGCAAGTGTGAGTGAGATGGTACCTCATTGTTGCTTTGATTTGCATGTCTCTGATGGTTAGAGACTTTGAGCATGTTTTCGTATGTCTCTTGGCTTTCTGTATGTCCTCTTTCCAAAAGTGTTTATTTAAGTCCTTGGCCCATTTTTTTTTTCATTAGATTTTTTTTTATCTTCCTTTTGTTAAGCTGTATGAGTTCTCTGTAAATTTTGGAGATTAAGACCTTATTGGAAATATCATTGGCAAATATGTTCTCTCATGCAGTGGGCTTTCTTGTTGTTTTGTTGATGGTTTCTTTTGCTATGCAGAAGCTTTTCATTTTGATGTAGTCCCATTTGTTTATTTTCACTTCAATTTTCATTGCCCTAGGAGCTTTATTGTTAAAGATATTGCTATGCCATATGTTGGCAATTTTGCTGCATATGACTACTTCTAAGTTGTTTATGGTTTCCCATCTTATGTTTAAGTCCTTTATCCACTTTGAATTTATTTTTGTGTATGTTGTAAGTTTGTGGTCTAGTTTCATTTTTTTGCATGTATCTAATTTTCCTAACAGCATTTATTGAAGAGAACTGTCTTTACTCCATTGTATGTTCTTGCCTCCTTTGTCAAATATTAATTGAGCATATTGTGTTGATCTCTGAGTTCTCTGTTTTGTTCCACTGGTCTATATGTCTGTTCTTATGCCAGTACCAGGCAGTTTTGAGAACAGTGGCTTTGTAATATAGCTTGATATCTGGTATTGTGATCTCTCCAACATTGTCCTTCTTTCTCAAGATTGTTGCAACTATTTGGGTCTGTTTTTATTCCAGATGAATTTTTTTAAAGTTTGTTATAGGCCTTTGAAGTATCCCATTAGTATTTTAATGGGAATGACATTGAATCTATAGATTGCTTTGGGTACTCTGGACATTTTACTGATGTTGATTTCACCAATCGATGAACACAGTATATTTTTCCATTTGTTTATGCCTTCCTTTATATTTTTTTCAGTGTCCTATAATTTCCTGAGTATAGATATCCTTTATCTCCTTGGTTAAATTTATTCCCATCTATCTTAATTTTTTATTGCAATGGTAAATGGGATTATTTTAGTTTCTCTTTCTTGGGTCCATTATCGATATATAAAATAGCTATAGATTTCTAGTTATTAATTATGTATCCTGTTACATTGCAGAAATTATTTATTAAGTCTGGTAGTTTTTTGATGGAGTCTTTAAGGTTTTCAATGTACAGTATCATGTCATCTGTGAATAATGACAATTTTACTTCTTTTTCAATGTGGATGCCTTTTATTTCTTCTTGTTTGATCTCTATGGCTTGCACTTCCAATACCATGTCGAACAGGAGTGGTAAAAGTTGGCATCCCTGTCTTGTTCCTGTCCTTAGGGGAAAAGCTTTTAGTTTTTGTCCATTGAATATAACGTTGACTATAGGTTTGTCATATAAGGCTTTTATTATGTTGAGGTATGATCCCTCTATTCCCACTTTTCTGAGAGTTTTTATCAGGAAAGAGTGTTGGAGTTTGTCAAATGCCTTTTCTGTATCAATTGATATACTTATGTGATTTATGTTTTTCAATTTGTTTATATGATATATCATGTTTATTGATTTGAGGATATTGTACCAGCCTTGCATTCCTGGAATAAATCCCACTTGGTCATAATGTCTGATATTTTTAATGTAATGCTTGATCCAATTGGCTAGGATTTTGTTGAGGATTTTAGTATTTTTGTTCATCAGGGATATTGGCCTATAATTCTCTTTCTTTGTAGTGTCTTTATCTGGTTTTGGGATTAGGGTAATGCTGGCTTCATAGAAAGAGTTTGGAAGGGTGCTTTCCTCTTGAATTTTTTGGAATAGTCTGAGAAGAATAAGTTTTATTTCTTCTTTGAATGTTTGGTAAAACTGCCTTGTGAAGCCAATCAGACCTTGGCTTTTGTTTGATGGAAATTTTTTTGACTACTGTTTCAATTTCATCCATAGTTATTGGTTTACTCAGGTTTCTTTATTCTTCCTGATTGTTTGGAAGCTTGTATTTTTCAAGGAATATGTAATTTTGTCTAGGTTGTCCAGTTTGTTGGAGCATAGATGTTTATAGTATATTTACTTATTTTTATTTTATTTTATTTTTATGATCCTTTGTATGTCTGTTGGGTCGGTTGTTATTTCACCTCTTTCATTTCTGATTTTTTTATTTTGGTCATCTCTCTTTGATTCTTGGTGAGCCTGGCTAGAGGTTCATCAATCTTGTTTATCCTTTCAAAGAACCAGCTCTTGGTTTTACTGATCTTTTGTATTGTTTTATTGGTCTCTATGTTGTTTATTTCCACTCTGATCTTTATTATTTCCTTCCTTATACTTACTCTGGGCTTTTCTTGTTGCTCTCTTTCTAATTCTTTAAGTTGCAAAGCTAGATAATTTATTACCATTTTTTTTTATATAGGCTTATAAAGCTATTAACATCCCTCTCAGGACTGCTTTCACTGTGTCCCATAGATTTTTGGATTGTTGTGCTTTCATTGTCATTTGTTTCCAGGATGCTTTTTATTTCTTATTTGATCTCTTTGGTAACCCAATCATTGTTTAATAGCATGCTATTTAGCCTCCAAGTGTTTAATTTTTTTTTCATGGGCTTTATTGTAGTTGATTTCTAATTTTATGCCATTGTAATCTGAGAAGATGCTTGATATGATTTCTATCTTTTTGAATTTGAAAACACTTTGCCTGTGTCCTAATACATGGTCTATCTTTGAAAATGCCCTCATGTGTACTTGAGAACAATGTATGTTCTGTAACTTTGGGGTAAAATATTCTGAAGATGTCAATTAAGTCCATCTGATCTAGTGGATCCCCTTCTATGATTGTATTGCTGTCTATCTCTCTCTTGCACCCTTGATTAATTTCTTGGCTAATTTTTTGTTTAGAGGATTTATGCAGTGGTGTTAATGTGGTAGTAAAATCCCTTCTATGATTGTATTGCTGTCTATCTCTCTCTTGATATCTTTCAGAAATCTTTTTATATATTTGGGTGCTCCCGTATTGGGTGCATATATGTTTATCAGAGTTATATCTTCTTGTTAAATTGCTCCCTTTAGCATTATGAAGTGGCCCTCCTTATCTCTTGTTATAGTCTTCACTTTGAGGTATATTTTGTCAGATATAAGCATTGCTACCTCAGCTTTTTTCTCATTTTCATTTATCTGAAAATGTTTTTTTATCCCTTCACTATCAGTCTGTCTGAGCCCTTTGTTCTGAGGTGGGTCTCTTGTAGATAGCAAATATATGGATCATATTTTCTTATTCATTCAGCTACTCTAAATCTTTTGATGGAATCATTTAATCCATTTACATTTAAAGTTATTGATAGCTATTTGTTAGTTGCCATTATTATTCTTTATGCTTGTGTTTCTTCTTCTCTTCCTGTTTCTTCCTTTTACAGCAGTTCCTTTAGTATTTATTGCATTGCTGGCTTGGTGGTAATAAACTCCCTTAGCCCTTTTTTTACCTGTGAAGCTCCTAATTTCACCTTTAATTTTGATTGATAGCCTTGCTGGGAATAGTATTCTTGGATTCAGTCCCTTGCTTTGCATTACCTTGAATATTTCATTCCATTCCTTTCTGGCCTGATGTGTTTCTGTTAAGAAATCAGTTACTATTCTAATGGGAGTTCCCTTGTAGGATATTTACTCCCTTTCTCTGGCAGCCTTTGGGATTCTTACTTTGTCATTAATATTTGCCAATTTAATTATGATGTGTCTTGGTTTAGGTTATTTTGGTTTCATTTTGTTTGAGACTCTATGTTCTTCTTGGGCTTTTGTGGCTTTTTTTCTTCCTAACATCAGGAAGTTTTATGTCATTTCTTTAAGCAGGTTTTCTTTTTTTTAATATATTTTTATTGATTATAGAGAGAAAGGGAAAGGAAGAGAGAGATAGAAACATCAATGATAAGAAAGAATCATTGATTAGCTGTTTCCTGCACTACCCTTATTAGGGATTGAGCCTGTAACCCAGATATGTGCCCTTGACTGGAATCAAACCCAGGATCTTTTAGTTCTTAAGACTAACGCTCTTCACTGAGCCAAACTGGTTTTCTATTCCTTGATCTGCTTCCTTTCCTTCTGTCACCACTGTTATGTGAATGTTGTTTCATTTGGTTTTATTCCAAAGCTCCTCAAGTCTCTCCTCCTGCTTTTTAATTTTTCTTTCTAGTTGCTGCTGTGCTTGTGTGTTTTTTCCTACCTTGTCTTCGAACTTGCTGATGTGGTCCTCAGCTTCTTCTAGTCTACTGTTGAAGCCCTCCAATATGTTCTTTTTTGAAACAATGTCATTCTTCATTTCCTTTTGTTTCCTTTTAATGTTGGTGACAATTTCATTCATCTCCTTATAATTCTCATTGAGTTGTATGTATTTGTCATCCAGACATTTGAGCATCCTTATAACCATTAGTTTGAATACTTTCTCTGATAAGTTACTTGCCTATGTTTCATCTAATTCCTTTTCTGGTGATTCATCTTTTTTCTTTCCTTTGGGGATTGCTTTTATTGTCTTCCCATTTTTGCTGTATTGCTTTAATTGTTTCTATGTTTTAGATCTAACTGCTTTGCTACCCACGTTCTTTTGGAGCTGGTGCTATGTAGTTGTAATTTTGGATACCCAGTGGTGTAGCTTCTCAGATCCCCTGAGCTTGGTGATCTAATGGAGCCTTCTACTTGAGCTATTTGGGTTCTTTGGATGTAGTTGTGTCTTGAATATTAGTTTCTTATTTGTGGATAACGTCTTGCGACAAATTGTCTGGCAATATGACTCATTCTCGGCTTTGTTGTGCAAGCTGTTGAGGATGTGATTGTGATTCTGGTTCTTGTGGAAAGTATGTGCTCACAGTGAGTTCCTAGAGTCCATAGCCTGGGAAGAAGGGGTCTCAGGGTCTCAGGCTGAGGTAGTATGACTTTGACTAATGTTGTGTGAATCTTGTTGAAGTAGTATCACTCTGAAACTCACTATGAGGGTCCCAAAGCCCATAACAGTGGGGTCAGCTGTCCCATAGTCTGCAGTTGAGGCAGTGAAACTCTGGTCATAGAGATTTCCTTCTGTGAATCATAAGGGGGCCCAGGAGCCAGAAGCTGGGGATGTGGGAGCCTTGGGTCTATGCCTAAAACAATGTTACCTTGTCCAGGGAAGCAAGTCCTCAGTAACTCACCAAGGTGTCCAGAAGCAGGAAGGGGTAAGATGTTGAGGGAGCCAATGTGCCCTTGGTTGGAGAGGCATGTATCCTGTGGTAGCTCACAGAGGGGGCCCAGGAGCCATCTGCCAGGGCTTTGTGCTAGTGGGGACCACACATTGGAGTGGCTTGACCATGGAGACAAGATGCTGGCAGACAAGAATGTGCAAGACCTAGCTTTTATTGTGGTAGCCATGCACCCTTGATTATGTATGTTCTTATCTCACAGAGGCACTGGGATCTGCCTGCTAGAGCAGCAGGCTAGGTAGCCCACACTCTGGAGCAGTGTGACCATGGTGCCCAGAGGTCAGCAGCCAGGGAGGGGGAGGTTCCAATTTCTGTTGCAGGAGCCATGCATCCTTGTTTGGAAATGTGTGAGCCCAACAGTGGCTCACAGAGGTGCCCTGGAGGTGCCTGCCAAGGTGGCAGTTCTCTGGGGGCCTATGTGCTGGACTGGTGTAACCACAGCATCTGTGGGCTGGCAGCTGATAAGAAGGAAATCCAGGTTTCTGTCGCAGGGGCCATACGCCCTTGGTTGGATACATGTGTGTACTCGGCTGCAGCTCACAGAGGCGCCTGGGGGCCATCTGCTGGGTGGGCAGGCTTGGGGGTCCCGTGTGCTGGTTTGGCACAACTGTGGTGTCTGGAGGTCGACATTGGGGAGGGGGAAGTCTCACTTATTTCTGAAGAAGTCATGCACCCTTGGAAGTGGACTCCAAAGGTCTACAGGTGTGCGACTGAGGCAGCAGGACTTTGGCTGGTATGGCTGCAGGGTCCAAGGCAGTGTCCAAGGCCATTCTGGGTGATGCTGATGTTATTTCTAGAGCAAGCTGCTCTCTCCTTCAAAATGGCATGGGCTGTGTGGCAGAGCCCTATAGCCTAGGGAGTGCCTACAGCAGTGATAGGATCTACCAGAAGAGCCTGATCCGTCAGGCCCTGATACTCTTGCAGGGTCTGACTGTCCCTCATTCACTCACTCACACACACTCTCCTTTCTCCCCCTCACTCACACCCTCTCCCTCACCTTCGTCCTACCAACTGCCATTTTCCACTAAAATGAAGGTTTATTAAAGTGCTTTTCCATTCAAATATGTAGTAAAATAATTATGATGTGCAGTATTTAAATAAAATGTTTTATCATTTTAAGTGAATTAATAAAATTTATTAAATATATATGAAATTAGTGTAAAATTGGAATACCTGTTTTCCATCAGTTGGCCTCTTCAACATTTACTATAAACTAGTGCTAACCTTTAAAACAATGGTGTTTACAATATACAGAACAGAGAATCATCTGGAAAGCTTGAGTTTTTGTATCAGTTCATTGAGATAAATCTGAGAATATTCATTTCTAACAAAATGCTGGGTCAGGGACTATACTAGGAGAATTAGTGTTCTAAAACGGCAAGTTTTATAAACACTAACTTAACCAGGGCTAACCACCCTGAGATTGACAAATTACTCAAATCTTTGAAATATGAATTGAGCTGTTGTCTAATTAATAAGCTTCAGCACCTTTGTTTTTAAAAGTATGTTGAAAATATTTTTGAGGTTTTAATACTCTAGGATGGCAAACTGTCCCCTGTTATGCAGAGGATAAAAGGAGATGGAAGACACAGACCACTTCAGACAGGTAAGTGGCAGAATTAATAAATAAGGGAACTTACAAGGTTTGATTTCAGTTGCCTCAAGACAAGTTGCTTGACAAATTTTTAAAGTTTATATAAAATTCCTAACTGTATTTAGTCATATATAACATCCAGATGATTTTAACAACATATTGCTTTATCAAGGTTACACGCTTGAAAAACAGTTCCACTGTGTAAATAGTGATTAGAATGTATACTTCAAGGTCAGAGGTGGGGATGAGCGGCTTCTGAATGCAGGGGCGGAGTCTCCTGTCAACCAGCTGTCAAGTCTTTTAGATAACCTCTCCCAATATACCAAGTAGTTGGGCCATAGTAATAACAACAAAAAATCTTATATTTTCTTACCAAAAAATGTAGCTATTATCTGAAATTCAGTAACCCAAACATCTGTTCTGAATATACTATTTCCTATATTATAAAACAATATCCCCATTTTATTGTTTCTTCATAACGTGTTTATCCTTGGAAAATAAAAGTGTTTGTGTGTATTTTTAGGAAACAAAATAAGTTATTCTTATCTAAATTTTAGTAAAAGTTGTGACAATTGGTGACAGAAAAACCAAGATGTCTTTGAGCTGTTTTGTATTCTTTGTTTGTTTAAAGTTTTTATGTTGTTTTTATCATTTATTTTGTTTTAAAATATCAGTGAACTACTAGTTTGTTTACACATTTTTGTACAGCTTTCTAAAAATAGTAAGTCCATAGAATGTTTGTACCACAAAAGAGAGATATTTAAATAATTTTGGTTATATCAGAGAAATGACAGCATGAAAGATTCCCTTTGGTCTCTCCTCTTGAATTTTCAAAAATTTGAACAGCTATAATACAACAAAGGATTCTTTGTTTAATGTACTAACACATCTGAGAAATCTGTACATTGAAACATCTAAAAGTGGGAAGTGGGAGTGAACTGAAGAGGTGAGAAGGGAGAAGAGTTCAAAAAAGTTATATACATAGGCCTGCAGCCCAAAACCCACTGCAGAACTCAGCTCAGAGACAAGGGGAATCAGGTTGTGTTCCTCTTCAGCCAAGAGGAACAAAAAAAATTTAGTGGGCATTAATGCAAAAATGGACAGTATCAGCTTTTGTTACTGCCCCTGAAACTGAAAAAACTGAATCACTTGGAAGGCACCAACTTGCAGAGCACATAGGCCATTATTCACCATTCCAGAGATCTGAAAAGCTGAACCAAATGACCTGGGCAGGAATGAAGCAAGAGGTGTGGCCACAGTAGTCTGACAATCAGCATTCCAGACAGAGAAACAAAGCAGCAGAGCCTGGCTGCCTTTCCTTACCTTCTCAGAGCTCACCTACCTCACCCTTTGCATCAGATTGAAGAGCACTTTAGCTGTAGACCTGAGAACTGTACTACAGAAACACTTCTAATCTGAGTGAAGGGCACACTCGCAGTGGTTCTCAACCTTTCTAATGCTGAGACCATTTAATACAGTTCCTTGTATTGTGGTGAATCATAATGTAAATATCTCTGTTTTCTGATGGTCTTAGGCGACCCTGCTAGTGGTTCTCAACCTGTGGATCACTGCTGTAGAGCCTAAGACCATCAGAAAACAGGTCACGACCCACAGGTTGAGAACTGCTGCTCTACGGCTAATCCGAGGGTCAAGTGGAGGTGCAGGGGGATGCTGTGGAGGTCTGTTGGTCACAATTTATTGGAAGGAAAAGCAACAATAAAGGTTCTTCCAGCTCACCTCACCCCCACAGATTGAGATTGCACTGCCAGCAGATTCTGGGTGTGGAGGACAGCACTGGTATTTCACAAATTTGGAACATCATCACTTACCACGTTCCTCTGCTCAGTTGGTCCTCTGAAACTGAAACATCTGGATCACATGGAAGATGTCACCGTTCAGAGCACACAGGCCACTATCCACCACTCCACAGAGATCAGAAAAGCCAGAGAAGGGCAGGAGAGCTAACTTGTGATATATCACACTTATTGAAATATAATTTTAAAAGTTCCTATTAGCACACAATTATAGAAGTTCCATTTAGACATAGATGCTTGGACAGAGAATGAACCCATCAAATACCAAAAATAACCCACATAACAAGGAAGCTTAGAAAGAAAAATTAAAAATTTAAATCCACAAAATAAACTTAAAGATGTGGAAGTATGAGAATTAAAGATTGCAATTCAGAAATAACTCAAGGAGATACAGAAAACAAAGATAAGCACTTTAATAAACTCAGAAAGTCAATAAACAAAACAAGTACTTTACCAAAAAGACTGAAACTTTAAAAATTAACCAAATAGAAACCACAAAAATATGACCAGTCAGATATAAAGAATATAATATCTGAAATGAAGAATACATTGGAAAAGACAAAATCATAGGTCAGATGAAGCAGACAATCAAATCAGCAATTTGGAAGACAATATAGCAGAACACACCCAAATAGAGCAGCAATAAAAAAAAAATTAGGATTGATTAAATGTCCTTTGTGATTACATGAAGTAAACTAATATCTGCATCAAAGGAATAGGAGGCAAAGAGAACAAGAAAGGGAACCTATTTTAAGAAATAATAATTGAAAACTTCCCTAACCTGGTGAAAGAAAACAACATCAAATCCAGAAAGTGTAGGATTACAAACAAGAAAAACCCAGAGACCTATGTAAAGACACATCATAATTAAAACATCAAAGGTTAAAGAAAAAAGGGAAGTATAAAAGCAGCAAGAAAAAGATAGTTATCTAAATAGCAGCTCTCATGAACTCAACAGAAACATGTCAGATCAGAATGGGTAAGCATTAGATATTCAAAGTAATAAAATGTCTACAACCAAGATTACATTACCAATTAGGCTATCATTTAAAATTAAAAGAAAATAAAGACCTTCCCAGACAAGAAAAAGCTAAAGGAATTTATTACCACCAAATCAGCATTAAAAGAAATGTTAAAAGGCCTACTTTAAAAAGAAGAGGAGGAAAAAAAGAGGAACATAAACCAAACTTCAGTTTTCAAAAATCTGGCATCTTAAAAAATTTAGTGTTAGATCAAGTAGATTGAAATAATATCAAACATTTTCTCTGACCATAATAATATGAAACTAAAAATCAATCACACGAAAAACACTGACACACACACACAAAACCATGGAGGCTAAAAAACATGTAACTAAACAATAAATGGGTTAACAATGAGTTAAGGAAAACAAAAGATACCTTTAAATAAATGAAAATGAGAACATAACAACCCAAAATGTATGGACACAGTGAAAGCCATACTAAGAGGAAAATTCATAGCATTAAAGACTTATCACAAGAAATAAAACAAAACACTATATTAATCTAACTTTACACTTAAATGAACTTGAAAAATAACAACACAGAAATCCCAAAGTGAGTAGGACAATAAAAACACTAAATATCAGAACAAAAATAAATGAAATAAAGCCTAAGGAAAATATACAAAGCACCAATAAAATCAAGAGCTGGTTCTTTGAAAAATTTAACAAGATTAAAAAATTCTTTACCAGAATCACCAAGAATAAAAGAGTTCTCAAATAAATTTAATCAAAAATGAAAGAGGAGAGGAGAAACCAAGATGGTGGCATAGGTGAACACCTAAACTGCTGCCTCACACAACAATTTCAAAACTACAGCTAAAAGACAGAATAGACACAATCCAAAATCACAGGAAAGCTAGCTGAGTGGAAATTCTACAACTAGAAGGAAAGAGAGAGGCTTACAGAGACTCAGAGGAGCTGCAAAAAGCTGAGGTACAGAGACACGCACATAGAGAGGATGAGCAGCGGAGTGCATGGCTAGCTTCCTCTAGCGGGAGAAAGACAGAAACTCCCAATTGTACTGAATCTCAGTTCCAACTGCACTGAACCCCAGTTCCAGGCAAAACTAATATGGGGGGAGTCTGGACTGTCATGAAAAGGGAAGAGTGCAAGGAAACTCAGGGGATCCATGAAAGACAAAGGTCTGGAGGAGGGAGCATCAGTGCACACAGAGAGGGCTGACTGCTGAATGTGCTGCTGGCATTCTCTAGTGGGAGGAAGACAGAACCTCCTAACTGTGCTGAACTCCACTTCTGACTGCACTGAACCCCAGTATCAGGTGAGACCCTGGGGACTCAGACTCACACACAGAAACTCAGGGGAGCCTCAAAAAGCAGAGGTCTGGAGGTGCGCAAGCGCGACTGTGAACAGAGAAGGCTACAGTGATTACCGAGGGAAACTCATAACTATTGGACATTGAAATTGGGACTCAAACATTTTTTGTTCTTATAAGTTTATTTATAGCCTGCAGAGGCAAAGAAGCAATGAACAGACTGTCATACTACAGTGGGAAGGCAGGGGAGATTGGGGGAGAGGCCTGTAAGAGATCAACCGAAGGACTTGTATGCATGTATGTAAGCATAGCAATGGATACAGGACATTGGGAGCGGAGGAGAACAGGTGAGGGCATGTACTGCGACTGCGGGGTGGGGAAGGCCTGGGGGAAGTCAACAGGGGGAAAATAAAGGAGACATATGTACTACTATTTGTAATAATTCAAACTATATATATATAATGTTTTTAAAAAGGACTTAACTATAAGAAGGCTGTACACACAATCCACAAAGGGGTGCACCAAAAGTGTGCACCTCAGGTAACTATGGAGGCGGAGCTACTGTGCCATATACACCACCTAGCACTCAAAGCTACTCTATCAACTCAGGGGAGCAGCAAAAATGCAGAGACAAAGAAACAGATCACAAACAAAAGAAATGGAGGAACACAAAAGACTGGATTTAGAGTTCAAAACCATGGTCATAAGGTTTTTCAAGAATTTCCTAGAAAAGACAGATAAATTTAGCAAAACCCAAGAGGGAGATGAAAAAGGACCAACTGGAAATGAAATATACACTGACTAAAATAAAAAAATATTATACAGAGACCTAACAACAGACTAGAGGAATGCAAGAATCAAGTCAAAGCTTTGAAATACAAAGAAGCAGAAAACACTCAACTGGAAAAGAAAAGGAATCCAAAAATGTGAAGATAGTGTAAGGAGCCTCTGGGACAACTTCAAGGTACCAACATCAGAATTATGGGGATTCCAGTAGAAGAGAGAGAGCAAGATACTGAAAACCTATTTGAAGAAATAATGACTGAAAACTTCCCACATCTGGTGAAAGTTAGACTTAGAAGTCCAGGAACCTCAAACAAAAGGAATCCAAAGACCACACCAAGACACATCATAATTAAAATGCCAAGGACAAAAGACAAAGAGTGAATCTTAAAAGCAGAAAGAGATAAACAGTTCATTACCTACAAGGGAGCACCCATACAACTGTCAGCTGATTTCTCAACAGATATGATGTAGGTCAATGGGAGTGGCAAGAAATAATCAAAGTGATGAATAGCAAGAACATACAACCAAGATTACTCTATCCAGCAAAGCTATCATTCAGAATTGAAGGACAGATAAAGAGCTTTACAGATAATAAAAAACTAAAGGAGTTCATCAGCACCAAACCAGTATTATATGAAAAGCTGAAAGGTGCTCTTTAAGAAGAGGAAGAAGAAGAAAAAGGTAAAGATAAAAATTATGAATAACAAATACATATCTACCAACAAGTGAATATAAAAATCAAGTGAATAAAAATCTTTGTCATTAATTTTTGACAGTTTTAGTAAAATGATAGAGAAGGCCTTATTGTATTGAGGTAATTGGGTACTCTTTTTGCTTCTTATAATTAAAGGATGTAGATTTTTCCAGAGATTTTGGAAGTTCTCATCAACTATTTGTTTGAATAGACTTTTTGTTCCTTTCTCCTTTACTTCTTCTTCTGGTATTTCTATTATTCTTACATTTATCTTCCTGATGGATTTAGATCATTCTTATAGAGGTCTTTCTTTTTTTTTAATGATCAAGTCTTACCTATACACCATTTCTAGATTTCTATCTTCAATATCACTATTTTTTTCCTTAACATTATCAGCTGTATTTCCAGTGCCCCACTAATTCATCTTGATCTCTTTTATTAAGTTCTTCATCTCCAGAATTTCAATCATAGTTTGGGATCTAAATACTGCATGGATAACTCCAGATAAATCACTAAAACTGATAATCTATTTAATAAAAAAGCAAAATGCTAATTTACTGTACTTTCGTGAGGCCCACCAGCCAATCAGGAGTGTGTATGCAAATTAAATCAACAAATATGGTATATTAATTTGCATATGCAGGTGTCAAACAGCTGGGGACAGGGCAGAACTCTTGCATTGTCATCGCCATGGCAACAACACAGGCATCCCACACCATCCCAGCTGCTCAGGGCCTATGGCAGTATGGGGAGGCAGAAAGGTGGCTCTGGGCCAAAGCTGAAAGGCTGCTCCAGCCAGAGTGAAGGCAGTGCTAGAAGCCAGGGGAATGAAGGCCCTTTCTTGCATGAATCTCCATTTCTGCAATAGATCACCAATCAATAAACAAATATTGGCCTTGCCCAACTGGTGTGGTTCAGTGGTTTAGTGTCAACCTATGAACCATGAGGTTATAGTTCTATTCCCAGTCATGGCACATATCTCCATTTCAGGCTGGATCCCCAGTAGGGGACATGCAGGAAGGGGCTGGTCACTGATTCTCTGTCATCATTGATGTTTCTAACTCTCTCCCTCTCATTTCCTCTCTGAAATCAATAAAAATACAATTAAATTAAAAAAAGTAATATTGGCCTTAAATGACATATTAGAACAAATGTACATAACTGATGCTCACAGAGCCTTTCATACCAGAATATCAGATCATACATTCTTCTCCAGTGCACATGAAACATTCCAAGAATAGACAACATGTCGGGTCACAAAACTAGCCTCATATTTCAGAACACTGAAAACATACCAAGTTTATTCTCTGACCACAATGCTTTGAAATTAAAAAATTTTTTGAAAAGTGAAAAGAAAAACAACCCCAAATAATGGAGATTAAGCAACATACTACTAAAAAATTACTGGGTCATAGATAAAATAGAAGGTGATAACAAAAGATATATAGAGACAAATGAGAATGACAATATGACATATCCAAGTTTCTGAGAAGCTGCCTGGCCGGTGTGGTTCATTGACTGAACATTAAACTATGAACCAGGAGGTTACAGTTCTTCCAGTCAGGGCATATGTCCAGATTGTGGGCTCAATTCCTAATGGACAATATTTAGGAGACAGCCGATAAATGATTCTTTCTCATCATTGATGTTTCTATCTCTCACTCCCTCTCTTTCTGAAATCAATGAAAATATATTTATTTATTTATTTACTTTAAATTAAATCTTTATTACAGATTATTACATTTGTTTCTCTTTTTTCCCCTCCATAGCACCCCTCCACCAACTCCCACCCTTCCCTCTTCCCTTACCTCCCTCCCATTGACCTCATCCATAGGTATATGATTTTTGTCCAGTCTCTCCCTGTATACCCCTCACCCCTTTCCCCCTGAGAATTATCAGTCCACTCCCTTTCTGTGCTCCTGATTCTATTATATTCACCAGTTTATTCTGTTCATCAAATTTTTAATTCACTTAATTTTTTCATTCACTTGTTGATAGATATGTATTTGTTCATAATTTTTTATCTTTTACCTTTTTCTTTTTCCTCTTCTAAAAGAGTACCTTTCAGCATTTCATATAATCCTGGTTTGGAGTTGATGAATTCCTTTAGCGTTTTCTTATCTGTGAAGCTCTTTATCTGCCCTTCAATTCTGAATGATAGCTTTGCTGGAGAGAGTATTCTTGGTTGTAGGTTCTTGCTATTCATCACGTTGAATATTTCTTGCCACTCCCTTCTGGCCTGCATTATTTCTGTTGAGAAATCAGCTGACAGTCGTATGGGTGCTTCCTTGTATGTAATGAACTGTTTTTCTCTTGCTGCTTTTAATGTTCTCTCTTTGTCTTTTGCTCTTGGTATTTTAATTATGATGTGTCTTGGTGTAGTCCTCTTTGGATTCCTTTTATATGGGGTTCTGTGAGCTTCCTGGACTTGTAAGTCTATTTCTTTTACCAGATGTGAGAAGTTTTCAGTCATTATTTCTTTAAATAGGTTTTCAGTATCTTGCTCTCTCTCTTCTTCTGGCACCCCCACAATTCTGATGTTGGTACGCTTGAAGTTGTCCCAGAGGCTCCTTACATTATCTTCACATTTTTTGATTCTTCTCTCTTCTTGCTTTTCCAGTTGAGTGTTTTCTGCTTCTTTATATTTCAAATTTTTGACTTGATTCTTGCCTTCTCTAGTCTGCTTTTAGGGCTCTGTATAATATTCAGTCAGTGTATGTTTAATTTCTAGTTGGTCCTTTTTTATCTCTAGTTGGACCTTTTCCATCTCTAGTTGGATCTTTTGCACCTCTAGTTGGTCCTTTTTCATCTCCTCTTGGCTCTCGCTAACTTTATCCAACTTTTCTAGGATATTCTTGAAAAACCTTATAAGCGTGGTTTTGAACTCTATATCCAGTCGTTTGTTTTCCTACATTTCTTTTGTTTGTGATTCCCTCCCTTGTCTCAGCATTTTCACTGTGATGGGAGAACTTCTGTGTTGGATTCAGCCTTATGATAGCATACTTGCAAAACCACAGAAGCCTCTCTGTCGAGCTTGGGATGGGTGGAGTCTCAGGGCTTGAGGGACCGTCTTGCCTTCCAGTTGGCCCCGCCTGTCACAGCCCCTGAGTGTCACGTGACTGGGTAATTGCTGGAGTGGTCCTTGTGCATGGCCACAGTACCTCTAGACCGCTGCCTTTCCAGCTCCCCTGCGCTCCAGGACCACACAAGTCTGGGTCCCCAGGGTTTCACCTGAAACAGGGGCTTATTGGAGTCAGAAGTGGCATAGTTGGGAGGGTCTGTCTCCCGCCCACTCGAGAAAGCCAGTGGCACAATCAGCAGTCTGTTCTCTGCACAGTGCCGTGCGCGCCACTAGGCTTCTGATCTTTTGCAACACCCTAAATTTCTGTGCACCTCTCCCTTTTCACAGTCCAAACTCCCCCCGTATGAGTTTTGGCTGGATCTGGGGTTTAGTGTCATAGGATAAGTGGTTCAATGCCTTTGAGATTCTTCATTTCCCTTTTGCCAGAGAAAACCAGCCAGGTACTCCAGCACCTGCTCTCTGCACATGCGGGTCTCTGTACCTCAGCTTTTTGCAGCTCCTCTGGGTCTCCGTGAGCCCCTCTCTTTCCCTCTAGTTGTAGAATTTTCACTCAGCCAGCTTTCCTGTGCTTCTGGATGATGTCCGTTCTGTCTTTTAGTTGTAGTTTTGAAATTGTTGTGCGAGGCAGCAGTGTAGGTGTTTACCTATGCCGCCATCTTGGATTCTCCTGAAAATATATTTTTAAAAACAACAAATTAAAATTTATTACATAGACAGCAGCATGGTAGTTACCAGAGGGAAGAGGAATGGAGGGAGCTGGGTAGTAAATGGTAAAGGAGGCCAATTATATGGTGATGGAAGATGATTTGACTTTGAGTAATGGGCACACATGCAATATATAGATCATGTATGATAGAAACGTACACTTGAAACCTATATAATCTCATTAACCAATCTCACTCCAATAAATTTAATTAAAAAATAAAATAGTTTACTACATGCCATCATAGTTTAATTTTTAAAATATTGGCACAAAATGTTATGCAACTTAGAAGTAAATATTTATGGAAGGACTTAGATAAGGCAAAATGTACCAGCCTCTGTCATATTTTTAGAAGGAAGTCTCTTTTTTTTCCTGGAGCTAATTTCCTATAGATGGGACATTCAACTAATCTCTGGATACCTTGTTTCAGCAATTTATTAACTCTTTTTCCTGTATTTTCATGCTTTGTTTCTTATTGGGAACTAATTTAATAGACCTTTCAACACTATCTGTACCTGTCTTTCATTTGAAGGAATGACCCAGACCTGTCTTTGATTTCTCATCTACCATTTTCTCCTTGACCCACTGCTAAAAATTCTCATCATTCCAATAGAATTGTTCTTGTTAATATACCAGTGATAGCCTATAAGTCTTCTTCTATCATTTCATTCTTTATATTATTAATCTCTGCAACATTTGATACTGTTCTGTAATCCATTTCTTGGAATTATGTGCTTGCTTTTCCAATATCATTCTCTCCAGCTCCATATTAAAAATTTGTGCACTGGGGGTGGGGTTTTCTCAGCCTGGCTTGCCCCTCTCACAGTCCGGAAGCCCTCACAGGATGTTCTAGTAATGGCTGGCTGCAGTCTGGCCTCCGGATCAGGTATATAGATACTTTCTGGAGGCAGCACAGACATTTTCCTTATTTCTTTCCTCTGTGGTTGGAGAACAGGGGACTAAAAGGTAGAGACAGAACTGTTGTGGGGCCTTGGGCTTTTGTAGGCAGCAGAAAGAGGGAGAGGGCTGGGAAAGCCTAGACATGTTTCCTTGATTTTCCTCCCTTCCCCTGGGCCCCTCCCTCCATTTTTTCCTTCTCATGGTGGATGCTTGGGCCTTGGACTGACGGGAGCCCAGCCACGGTGGGGCTTAGCCCCCTCACTTCTCAGCTGAACATACAGCTGCCTCACAATCCAAGTGAGGCTGTTTTCAAGTGTCTTAAGCTCTGGGAAATCACAGCTCTCTGCCTCTCCCCTCTAAGTTTTCTCCGGGGTCTGTTGCAAACTTCATGGAGACACCAAAGCAGCTCTACCCTGGTAGTTCTGCACTGGCCCCTGACCGGCCCCACTGGGCACTCTTCCTCGAGTCTCTGGACCCACAGTCTGCACTTGGGGAGATCGCCTGGAGCATGTTCCCCCAGGCAGGTGGGGTAAGGGGGCTAACTTGGAGAGATGGAAGAAGGAAGAGTAAGAGTTTATATGAACCAGCGCATGCTCAGCCAGACTTCCTAAGCTCCCCACCTGACCCAGGCCAGGCCCCTTCCCCATGCTGAGAGGATCCGGGCTGAGGTCCCCTCCCTGCACCCAGCACTCTCCTCACACTCTGGGTGGGAAAAAGCTTGCCCGAAATGCTCTGGTCCCTGCCAGCCCGTTAAGCAGCAATGCAGGCAGTGTGGCTTAGGGCACGGATATCTGTGAGCCTCCTCCACCTCCCTGAAGTATGGCGCAGGGTCCCTGGCCTGACTATGGAGGCAGCGCAAGCAGTTACTGATGTAATCCAAAGTAGATGTGGGTTTTTGGAATCCTTATCATTGAATACTCATCTAATGGTGTTAATCCATAATCTAATTCACTTTCTCCTCAAGAAAGGACAACTTTAGAGTTATTATAATTCACACAGCGCCTCTTTTAAGTGAGAAGGAGCTAATGTTAAAGCTAAAGTGGAGAACATTAAAATGTTCAAGAATTTATTTAAGCACACATTGATATTAATCCAGCAGCACCAAACCAAAGGTGGCAGTAGTACTCCACCAACAGAAGCAAGGGGAGAGATTTTAATAAAAAGACCTGGAAGCAAAGCAAGGAAATTATTTGACTGGGTATGGCTTTAGCAATTACCTTATTTATGAAAGCCTTTCTGGTTGTTTATGATTGGTTGTTCTTGTTTCTTTTTATTTTTTATTTTTTTGGATTTGAGTACATTGACTCTGGTTTAGATTTTGGCTTGCTTATATTGGCTACCAAGACATTTGAACCACCTTAGTATAGTGCCAATCTTGTTTAATTACATTGACATTCATAAATCCCATCTTATGTTTAAATTAATGGTTCTCTTTATAGCATTTTAAATTGTGACACATATTGGTAAGATTCCTTGGAATAAAAATTTACTTTTTCCTACTCAAATTCCACATGTAAAAAAAATGAATTTACTTTACCTAAATGTGACCTAGCCCAGCCAGCTTGGCTCAGTGATTTAGCATCAACCTATGAACCAAGAGGTCACCAGTTCGATTCCTGATCAGAATATAAGTCCAGGTTGGGGGCTTTATCCCCAGTTTGGGACATGCATGAGGCAAACAATCAATGATTCTCTCTCATAATTGATGTTTCTCTCTCTCTCTCTCTCCCCCTCTCCTTTCCACTCTGAAATCAATAAAACTATACTTTATAAATAAATAAATAAATAAATAAATAAATAAATAAATAAATAAAACCTAGATGATTTTCTCCTTTTAACAATGGGGTTTATTAATAGGATTACAGAGTGGGAGAAGGAGGCAGTGTGACCTAGTTAATTCTAACCCTGCCTCTACTTCTTTATAGGAAGCATCAAAAAATTAGATGTTGAAATAGTTGACCTATAAATTTCATTCTAAGTTTCTGCTCTTGGAAAATATAAGCAATTTTAAATATAAATAAATAGAATAGTTTGTAGTAGCCAGCATACATACTTATTTTAATACTCAAAGGCAAACATTACTACTTGTATAAGCATAAATTTAAATATATTAATGCATTTTCCCTCCCCAGTTACATATATCACAAAACATATTGATTATAGTAACATACATATAAAAGTAAAAGGGCTATATATTGATTTTAATTTTTAGTAAATCAAAGATATAGTGCAACAAAATGTCAGATTACATACAATAAGTACTTATTTATTTGGTGGTAAACTCTAACAGATTGTGTTCCAAGAATGTTTTATTATCAGGTTGTCAGCAGCAGTGTCAGATCTTGGTTCTTGAGTTTGGCAAAAAATAATGCAGAGCCAAGAACTCTAGTTCAAGAAGTTTATTTAGCCTTTAGAAAGAAAGTCATAGAAGCAGAAGCTGTGAGCCAGCTGGGCTGGATGGACTCAGGAAACAAGTTATAAAGGCAAAAGAAAGGCCCTTGGAGCTTAAGAGAAAGAAAGCAAAGCATATCTTCTAAGGAAATGAGGGTACAATCTGACAATGTGCTAGGGAGGGAAGAGAGAGAGGAGAAAAAGAGAGAAAGAGAGAGAGAGAGAGAGAGAGAGAGAGAGAGAGAGAGAGAGAGAAAGAGAC
>JAAGEH010002534.1:45357045-45388978 GCA_011751065.1 Lasiurus cinereus | reverse complement strand
GGAGGGGGGAGGAGGAGGAGGAGGAGAAGAGAGAGGAAGAGAGGGAGCGCATGAGCACACACTAGGTCCTTTGCCTTAGGTTTTGATATTTTCTAAAGGCAGGAATTTTAGGGAGGTCTCTGGAGAGCATCTCAATAGATCAATCGAATAGTCAGTAGCTTTCCAGGTGTGTCCTTTCAGGGTTGTAATCACTACTGATTGGTCAGTGCTAGGGCAGAGGGTCATTGATCATTGAAGCTGGTACGGATGTCAGCCATGACATGGCTTTTTACTGGTTTTGCTGCTCTTCTGGGCCTAGAGCTGAAACACAACTAAGTCCTAGATGTTATCTCTAATTTTGCCAAAACCCTATCTCTGTGGTCAACAGACTTGACACTTTGTTCCTAAGATTATTTGATGATGGTCAGTACCTCATTGTCCTGAGGGCTCAATGCTTAAGGGTGTCGTCATGCAAGGGAGAAAGAAGCAGGTGAGGCTGGGTGCTGGAAGAGGCAAGTTTAAATCAGCTGTCTCAGTTTCTTCATTCCAATTACCAAGGAATGTTCCTAACTTCTTACTATCCTGCATCAAGTTCATGCTTTCAAAACCTAAAACAGAAAATGGAACAAAGTGTCAAATGACTTTTTAATGTTTTTATTGATATTTTTTAGAGAGAGAGGAAAGGAGAGGGAGTTATAGAAGCATCTGTGACAGAACACATCCCAATATTGGCTGCCTCCTGCACACTTTACTGGGGATCAAGCCAGACATGTGCACTGACCGGGAATCGAAATGGTGATTTCTTGATGCATGGGTTGAAGCTCAATTTACTGAGCCAGGTTCAAATACTTATTTTTATTTTTTATTTTTTCAAGAATGCTAAATATTAGTGACTTCTAATTTTCCTAGACAGCAGTTTAAGTTAGGTATTCTGTTTCACCCATTACAGAGTTAATAGCTTAGAAAAATAAAACAAAAATATAATTAAAAATAAATGTAATACCTCAATTGAACAGTCTAGTCTATGTAAATTTATATACATGGATCTTTTTAACATTACAATAACAAAGGATAAATTGAGCTGTTTGAAACAACACAACAAATGGTTTTTATAAAGCCTAACACATATGCAAATTATCTTTCTGCAACCCTTATAAGATACAGAAATAAGCATTAGATTGGAAAATACAAAAGACAAAGTTTAAGAAAGTGTTTGGATCCATTAAATTTTTAAAAAATGTAGTTATTACTTTGCGTAAATGTAATCTACACAGAAATAGAGACTGAATTTGCTGACTAGACATAACTGAAACTATAGACACACTTGAGGATGCTCAGTCACTTTCTCTTCCAAAATTTAACAACTTTGTTCAAAACCAAGGTTTATTATCTGGGGCTGCACATTACTGTTTCTTTTCAGTTCCAGCACTTGCTTCTTAGGGCAAACCCCATGGCAGTTACATTGCACTAAAGCAACAGTTCCAAGTGAACCCCAGTTGGAGAGATTTTGTATCTAAAAGTCAAAACAAAGTATAATCCTATATAATAAAGAATATGCAAATTGACTATCACTCCAACACACAAGATGCCTGCCCCCATGTGGTCTAAGATGCCCACTTCCATGTGGTCAAAGATGGCCACCACAAGATGGCCAGCAGGGAAGGGCAATTAGGGTGACTGGGCCAGCACAGGAGGGCAGTTGGGGGGACCAGACCTGCAGGGGAGAGCAGTTGGGGACAATCAGGCTGGCAGGGGAGTGGATAGTAGGTGATCAGGCTGGCAGGCAGAAGCAGTTAGAGGCAATCAGGGCAGGCAGGCAAGTGATTAGGAGCCAGCAGTCTTGCTTTGTGAGAGGGATGTCTGACTGCCCGTTTAGGCCCTATCCCACCAGGATCTCCTTAGAAAATGTATAGTTTGTGGCCACCAGGTTGGCAGAGGAGAGCAGTTAGGAGTAACCAGGTCAACAGAGGAAAATCTACACAGAAAATGTACCAAGGCCTCAAGTTTGTACTACTATAAAAGCTAAATATTATCAATGCTGAGCATATTTGAAAACCCCCTCAAGGGCTCCCAGATTGGAGAGAGTGAAGGCTGGGTTGAGGGACACACCCTGCCCGCCATGCACCACCAATTTGGTGTATCGGGCCTCTAGTAAAGAGAGTAACCATATGCTTATACATTTCAAAAAACATGTTTCGCCCTAGCTGTTTTGACTCAGTGGATAGAGTGTTGGCCTGCGAACTCAAGGGTCCCAGGTTCAATTCCAGTCAAGGGCATGTATCTTGGTTGCTGGCACATCCCCAGTAGGGGTTGTGCAGGAGGCAACTGATCAATATTTCTCTCTCATCGATGTTTCTAATTCTCTATTCCTCTCCCATCCTCTCTGTAAAAATCAATAAAAAATATATTTAAAAAAAACATGTTTCAAATGAAAGTCAAATAAGCTTTAAAGAATAGTTGCCACAGGAACTCTATTTTTTGTAAAATTACTTTGCATATTTGCAAAGATCAATAAGTTCACATTTACAGAAAGTGACCTAGGTAAGGCCATGGTACATATATATTCTTTTACTTCTGTAATATTTTAAGTTTTACTGTAAGTTCCAATTGGGGCATTTTATGCAATATTTTCTAGAAGCCTCTTTCATAACTATTCAAAGAAGCATTCTTCTAATTCTCCAATTACAAGTAGAATAAATCCTGTATTGTTTGGTGTTGAAAAATAGGCATACATTTCACTTATAAAATGATATTTTCTTCCTTAAGATAAATAAGAAGTGATTAAATAACAAAGGCAAGACAGAGAAGCTAGTTGCATAGTGCAAAGACAGACACAATAGGCAGAAATGAGTTCAGGAAGTCCAGGAATCGTCTCATAGCTCACTGGCAATTTTCTAAATGAATAAGTATAGTAATACTGGCTCCAATCAAGGCCTCCAAGATGAGGTCACTAGGAAAAGAAACTGCCTTATTCTAGTTCACTGCCTAAAACAAGTGTCTTTTAAAATTAATAAAAATTTTATTTTTTGTGTTATAAGCATTTTCATATTTTAAAAAAGTTAAAATTTAAAACTACATTTTGAATTTTTTACCTTCACTAAATTGAAAATTAAGACTTTTTTATGTGTTCTAAAGATCCATTATATGATTAGGGATATGTTTATGTTTTATGCAATTCTAATCTTTCTTGTAAATCTTCTATTTATCCTCATCTTATTAAAAGTATATAAAATAAATGCCTCAGAGGAATGATAAGAAAATACTTTTGGAAATAGAAAATTAACATTTGTAAAAAAAAAATATTCCTAAACAAGATGTAGAGAATTGTTTTTGTAGTTCTAAATAATTTTAAATTTATATTTTGTTCTCATTCTTTGCTTCTTTCTCCTTTTATTTTTTGCCTTTTAAGTTATATTGCTGAAATTGGAGTACATTATTATACTATTAAATGGTATTAAGGATCTAATCTTGAAGCATCCTATATAATAAAAGCCTAATATGCTAAGTGTCTAGTTGTCAGTTCAACCAATCAAAGTGTAATGTGCTAATGATATGCTCAGGCCACTCAACCACTCATGACATGCACTGACCACCAGGGGGCAGATGCTCTGACTGATAGGTTAGCTTGCTGCTGAGGTCCGGCCAATTGGTGCTGAGTGAGATGGGCCAGACATGCTCTAGATTCCTCCACAGTCCCTTCCCAGCTGGTCAACCTCCCATGTCCCTTCCCAGACCCAATCATGCACTGATGAGGTTCCTCAGCCTGGCCTGAGCCCTCTCATAATCTAGGACTCCTTGGGGGATGTTGGAGAGTCGGTTTGGGCTCAATTCTGCAGGCCGGGAGAAGGACCCCACTGGTGCACGAATTCGTATATGAGAATGTATATGAGAATGAGTCAGTAAATGAATGGATGAATGAATAATAAATTCAAAGTCAATGTTTTTATACTTTTGGCTACATTCATTAGTACACTGGAAACCAAGATAGTGTTGAAAAATCTCTACAGAACAAGTCCTCAAAATTGTACCACTATAAAAGCTAACTATAATCATTGCTGACCATATTTGAAAACCACATGAAAGACTGCAATCTCACCTACTTTTTCACAATGACTTACCACTTAACTTTTTGTTAGCTCTTCAATTCTGTTGTTAATAAAACCAAGACAAAATATCTAATATTAACATAACTTACTCCCACAATGAGTAAGTTATGTTAACTCTTCAACAATGTGTTTTTTGGTTTACCATATTACTAAAAGGTTAAAACATGCCAAACTAACACAAAATAAAACATTATTTTTTGTTTTGGTATAAATATGCATAAACAAAAGATACAACAAATGAATGCTATTTAAATTAATGTTCCCAATATACAAATTCATTTTAGAGAAACTGAGAAAATATTATTGCAATATAATGTAATAAAAAGTTAAAAATAATGTTCTCTACAAATATAAATTTTAATGAGGATATTAATAAATTGGAGGCCAAATAATTTAAAATATATATTTAATAATGTTTTACCTTTATTTAATATTGCTCACTTTTTATTCTCAACATATTTCTTAATTTTTATAATAGGATATATTTTCCTTTTCTGTGAGTTGTAGATAATTTAATAATGATTAAGACGCATTATATATATTATAACTAGTCTGAAAGCCAAGATTAAGCCAGACAAAATTCAAGAAAGATGTTTTGATCATATTCTTACAATGGATAGTTCTCTTAAAGGGGAGGGTATTTAAATAATTCATACTAAACTTACAAATATATTTTGAGGGTAAATAGTGTACAAAGGTCAAATTGATTGTTTCAAAATTTTGATAAGTCATATCACCAAAATTACAGAATATCTACTATGATGGGGAATAAAAAGGTACAATGTTTTATGAATCTTTCTAAAAATTTTTTATCTCACTTTTTGAGCAAATTTTCTCGGTTAACATATATTATTTTGAGCCATTGGGTTATTTTCAATATACTTTTAGTGAAATTAGTTATTTACTACATAGTTTGAAACAGTCTGAAATGGCAAGGATTAGAAATGACATGTATGAAGTACCTCCTTGTATTGGGTAGTTTGCACAGGCAAAATAAATAAAACCTCTCAACCAACCCCAAATTTAAATCTTATAATTTTCATTTATATAGAAGAGAATTAAAGTTTCAGACTAGAGTGAAATGATTTCCAAGAGTAATGCAATACATTTCAAAACCAAGATTCAAACCCAGATATGTTGTATCCCTGCACTTCACAGAATATGCTGTGTTGCATCCTGTTCTTGATAAAGTACTGTGTCTGGGTATTTTACAGGCTATCTCTCAAGATAGTTTGAATGAATGTGGGACCAACAACCTAGAAAGAAAGAGCAATAGAGAAACTATTACTAGAGCCAATTGTGGGGTGGGTTCCCAAGGTCTAAAAAAAGAAGACTTGGATTTAATAGCAAAGTATAACTAGTGCAATAAAAGCAAGATCATATTGCAATGATTTGCTTATTGGTCTATAATCTTTATTAGATTGGAAACTGGAAACTCTATTGTGGGGCCACAGAACAAGAGAATTATGTTTACTCTTTTCTCTCCATGCCTAGTGAAGGGCAATGACTAAGACAAGACATTGGATAAATTTCCACCGAATGATCAAAACTGCAAGCAGAAAAAGAAAGACCATTGTATGGAGAAAGAAGTATGAAAAACTATCACATAGAGGATTTGTGTTCATTACAAAAATAACTGCCACTACTGTTAAAAAATAAATTCAAAAGGAACTTTAATGCCATGCTGGCAGAGAAGTTGGGGGTCAGTCAAGGGACAAGGACAAACAGGGTATAAAACATGAATAAAGGAATGAGAAGTAACCTAGTGTTCCAAGAGACCCTAATTAAAGGAAAAGAGAACTAGTGAAGACATTAGGAGAAAATTACCTAATGTTACACTTTAGTTTATGTTAAGAAATAACTGTTCTAAAGAAATTATCTGTTTTCATGTATATAACATTCATCCAACAATATGTATTTCAATGAAACTGCTTCTTTCACAGTGAAACAGAAATTTTAGGAATAAAATAGGGCAGTTTTAGGAAATTTTAGAAATTAAGGGGACCATGAGGAAGCACATGGCTGCAAAGCAGCAGCTGAAGGTATATTTCTATAGAATACGGAGGCTGAAAAGCTGCAACAGATATATTTCCATAGAATGAGGGAACTGGGAACAGCAAAAGGTCTAATTTACAAAATACCTGTAAAGGGAAGGAAGCCATTCACCCTGAAAGAGAGGAAGGAAGCCCCAAAAGAATAGGTAAACAATAAGAAAGGAGGGGTACCTCACATGTCCTATGTGAGGTTGGACTTTTGAGCCTAGGAGTTACTATAGTGACGAGTCTAAGGGATTAGTGACCAATCAGAGGGGATATCACCGCAACAGAATCTGCAGCCTTTATAAGCCACAGGGGAAAAGAAACTCAGTGGGACCCTTTCCCCCTCCCCACGTAGGAGTCCATTCTGTGGGACTCTCTCTCCCCACATGGGAGTCTGTAATTGTTCTTCAATAAATTTTCACTTTTTCTATACTACTATTTGTCCATGGATTCATTCTTCCACTCTGGCAAACGAAGAATCCAGGTTCCTGTCCAAAAATTCTGTTTTAATAGAAAAATAGAAATTAATTCTCAATTCTAAATCTATGGTGGCTATGAGAAAGGCAAATTCTGTGATCTTAACCACATGAATGTGACACATTATTGCCGACTTGTGGCTACTTGGCTGAAATTTAGGGGCAGATATTGGAGAAAGATAAACATGAGAAAAAAAAAATCTGTAAAACTAAAGCTTAAAAGTAAATGCTTTTTTATGTATTTTATCATCAGGATTTTTAGGAAAATTAAGTCCATCAACTTTCAAAAGCTTATTACTTCCATCCTATCTAATAAAAGAGTAATTCTCAAATTAGGCATCACTTGGCTATACCCACAAGCCACGTCCACCAGTCAATAAGGAGCGAGTATGCAAATTAACTCAACCAAGATGGCTGTGGCCACAGAGCGAGTAGGAGGCTTGCATTTTCCTGGCAATGGAGGAAGTCAAGATTTCCACACACCCTGGCAGGCCCAGGCCTCCACTCAAGGCTACAAAGTTTCAATTATAGAACATAAATAAATCCCAGATACCAGGGCCTCCACTTGGGTTGCAGAGGCAGGGGAGGGGAGAAGGGGTCATGGCCAGCCTGCAAATGACCACAGGCCCCTCGCCCAGGCTGCCCCATACCCCAAGGAAACCTCTACCCTGATCCGTGACACCCTTCAGGGCAAACCTGCTGGTCTCCACCCATGCACCAGGCCTCCATCCTATCTAATCCTATCTAATAAAATAATATGCAATTTGATTGTCACTCCAACACACAAGATGGCTGCCCCCATGTGGACACAAGATGGCTAACACAAGATAGTTAACAGGGGCAGACAGTTGAGAGGGACCAGGACTGCAAGGGAGGGTAGTTGGGGGCAATCAAGTCTGCAGGAGAAGGCAGTTAGGGGTGACCAGGCCAGCAGAGGAGAGAAGTTGGGGGCGACTGGGCCTGCAGGGGAGGGCAGTTAGGAGCAAACAGGCTGGCAGGGGAGCAGTTAGGCATCAATCAGTCTGGCAGGGAAGTATTTAGGGGGTGATTGGGCTGAAAGGCAGAAGCAGTTAGGGGCAATCAGGAAGGCAGGCAGGAGAGCAGTTGGGAGCCAGCAGTCCTGAATTGTGAGAGGGATGTCCGACTACCCAGGCAGTCAAGGGGTCCAAGATTAGAGAGGGTTCAGGCTGGGCTGAGGGACATACCTCCCATGCACAAATTTCATGCACCAGGCCTCTAGTCTAATGTAACTGGTTATGCTTACCAGTACTCATAAATCAAGTCATTAAGAACAGTAATGCAGATGTTTGTTTGTAAGATAATTATGTGAAGACTGGCTCCATTTTAGAATAGAGTTTCAAAATCCAGTGGATATCCTAAAATGCTATATGGATATCCTATCTAATAAAGAGGGACTATGCTAATTGACCATCACTCCATCACAAAGATGGCTGCGCCTACAACTGCGGCCAAGTTCCCTTAAGGAGCCTTAATGAGCAATCAGTAGGGACCTGAGGCTACACCCTCCCCCGCCCCCATGGGGCTTGACAGGGGACTTCAGGCTGCACCCCCCAACCCGGCAGGGCTTGATAGCGGACCTCAGGCTGTACTCCCCACCTGGCAGGACTTGACAGGGGACCTCAGACCATGCCCCCTGCCCTGGAATCAGGCTGGGGGACCTCAGGCCATGCCTCCTGCCTTGACACCAGGTGGGGGAACCTCAGGCCATACACTTCACCCAGCAGAGCTTCAGGGCCTGACCCCTGCCAGGGGACCTGAGGCCATGCTCCCCGCCCAGCAGGGCTTGACAGGGTACCTCAAGCTGCACTTTCCCATCCTGGTGCTGGGCTAGGGGAACTCAAACTGCTCCTCCTGCCTCAGCACCAGGCCAGGGGACCTGAGGCTGCACCCCCCTGCCTGGTGGGGCTTGACAGGGGACCTTAGACTACGCTCCCCACCCAGTAGAGATTAATGGGTGACCTCAAGTTGCATCCCCAGCGCTGGGTCAGGGGAACTCAGGCCGGGTCCCCCCACCCAGCATGGCTGGCCGGGGACTAAGGCTGTATCCGCATCCCAATGCCAGGCCGGGGGATCTGAGGCTGTGCCCCTCCACCTGGAGGAGCTTGACGTGGGACTTCCGGCCATGGCCCTCACCCAGCAGGGCTTGACAGGGGATCTCAGACCATATCCCCTACTGGTGGGGTTTGATGGGGGCCCTCAAGGCATGCCCCCTGAGGACCTTAGGCCATGATCCCCATTCTGGCGCTGGGCCAGGAGACCTGAAGATATGCCTCTTGCCCCGTGGGGCTTGACAAGGCTAGGACTGGCCTGGTCTGGATCTAGCCCAATGGGGGGGGGGGGGGCGCGCACTGGTCGGGTCTGGGTCTCACATGATTTTGAGGCACATGTGGATGGGTGGGGACTTGATTTTGGGTCCCCCTTTTAATGTGAACAAATTTTGTGCACCGGGCCACTAGTATAAATATAAAACTTTCTAAATGTTTCTTTTAAGGTTAAAATAGGTGGAGGCCATAGCCAAAAGTCCCATGTCAAGGTCTTAGTAATTGTTTCAGGGCACTATCAAAAATACAAAAAGTAAAACATAAAAAATAGTACCATCGTTATTAACATTCCATCTTGTATGAAAATTTAAGGAGGGCAGTTGGGGGCCAACAAGCCAGCAGGGGAAGTGACTGCTTCCCACATATATATCACACTGCCAGAAATTATGCTTTTTTAGAAGTTAAGTTGGTTTCATATCCTGAATTAGGCAAACTGGTAGTCAATGATACTTTAGTTGGAATTAGTGTGATATGATTGTTTTCTTCTTAAGAATTTAATTAGATCTATCTAACATGTCTAACTGGAGGTTTTGACTAGAATTGGAAAATAGATCACAATATTGTATCATTCATTCCTGAGTTATATATTCCTAGATAGGATGTTACACTTTGGGTGTTTGGGTTAACAAAATGGAAGCACAAGACAAATACAGGGAGTTGATACCAGAGTGTAAGCAAATAAGCAAGGAAACAAACAAAAAAAAGATGGATGGATATTAAAAATAAAATTCACTTCTTACTTGCAATATTGCCTAAAAATTGCCTTTTATGTCCAGCAATGTTTATCTCCAAAATAAATTATTTTCTTTGTGCTCTTTCAAAAATTTCTTCCTAGGACACTATCTTTAAAAATAATTACACTTATGTTTAAAAATGAAGGTTCAAAAAACCACTTTTATTAGTAAAGGAAATGACCACTTTCATGTAGCAATTTATTGGGTTCTTATTGCTAGTTCAGTGTTCATAATGTACACCTTAAATCATGTAGTACCCTATCATCAGGATCCATAAAGGTTAAAAAATATCACACACACACACACACACACAAAAAAAAAAAATACAGGAAGAAAAGAAAGCAAATGTATGCCTTACACAAGAGCAAGTAAAAGCATTCTTAAACCAACCAACAAACAAAAAATCAAACATATAATTTTATTTGAAAATAAAATCAAGAGAAAAACATCTTTTGTATCTCAGGAGAATGTTAAATAGTAAATAAGTTTGATTTCTGTGGGGATGTCCAAAATAGACAAATGAGAAATCTGTTTACTTATGGTTGAAATATGATGGGTCTTCAAGTCTGACTACCAAAACAATTTGTACCTTAGGACTTTATAGTCAGGTACAACATCAGAAACATGTTTCTAAGGTAAGCAGATGCATTTTTATATTTCAAAACTATGTATGGTACAAGTTGGTAGTAATTTAAAAAATATTGATGTTTGGATTTCATTTAGTCTATTTTAATAGTTTTTATTTTTAATGTTGTTCCTTCAATTCAGAAACCTATATTTCCCTGTTGGTTCTTCATATTATATTCTAGTCTTGAATTAATAGAAGACTTTATATTTGTAAAAGGAATCAAAAGCTCTTTACAATAGTTATTAATAATCCAGGAAATTGTGAGGTAATTCTACTGTAAATAACTTTCATAAACTATGCACCAAATAAAAAAATGAACTCAAGTGAAAATTTATCACACATTTCAATATAAAGATTTAAGAAAATTCATGAGATAAGCAAATAGATAATTACAATTTTAAAATACAGTATATCATGACTTTCATTGCCTTAGAAGAAACTTAAATGCAAATAATAATCAGAAACTCAGGTTACCTTTGATATCCATTAACTTAACTGCAAAACATTCAAATTTCCATTAATTGTCTAAAATCAGCAAAACACTCAACTTTTTTTTACACTTCTGTATTATTATGGGAAAACAATCCAACATTTATTACTTTAAACAATCTGCGAGGAAGGGAGAAGCTTGACATAATTTTAAAGGTTATTTAGTATAAACTTTGGATTGGGGGATAGATTAAGACAGTCTAAGCAAATATATTGAGAATAACAAAAAAAATAGATTATTGAAATAAAATTTAGTCCTCTTTACTGCAGATGCTAATGTGTTAAGGCACCCTATTCTATAAGAAATTAGTTTGAACTTTTAAAGATATACTAGTTTTAGAGGTAGCTAATTGTAATAATCATATAGACAAACTAAAAAATTCCATCTCCCTTGTTTTCAGAGGCCTTTTTTTTTTTTTTCCTTTGGAGGAAATAAATGTAAAACTTACCCTTTAACTCTATGAAGGGTCCTTTGGGAAGAATGCCCTGGCCTTTCCTTGAAAGTCTTGCCACTTTCGACTGAAAGGCATATAAAACACAGCTTTCTTCTTCCTCTACTGGCAAGCTCCGATGGTCCCGTATAGGAGGAAAGGGGACAATACACACTGTACCTGGGAGTGAGGGTTTCAGGGCTTAACCAGAGTACTTCCTAGAGAGGAGAAATGTGAAAGCAGAAGAAAGCACTTTTACAATGAATAGGAAGGCTCCCTAGAGCTTGCAACTGGAAAGCGCTCTGAAAAGTAACACATTATGTATTTCTCTGCACATTAAGGAGAGGTGGGTTTCATCCTTCTCAGGCACGCGCGCGCGAGCGAACACACACACACACACACACACACACACACACACACACACACACACGTGCGCGCCCAGGAAGAGAGTGGAACTTTACCCTGCCCCCAACTCTGGACTGACTACAACTGGATCAGTGTGCCCCCCCCCCCCCTTCACCTAGATCCGGGCACGGGGGTGGGGTGAGGGGGGACAAAGTAGGGAGAGGGGAGAAAGATAATAAAAAGAAAAGAAAACCAAAACGAAAAAGAAAAGTTATTCAGTACAGCAAGGCGAGGTCTTTGGGTTTCTCATTCAACATCTCTTTCTATTTATACTTTGGTCCCAGGAGAACTGCAAAGCTTCATCCCCCAATCTTTAGCGGTTCCAATCAGCTCAGCCGAAAGAGGAACGAGCCAGCGGGACAATACTGGAGGAAGGAAGGAGTCACCCCCGCGAGCCCAGGCCTTCGGAAGTGCTCTCCCGCCGCTGCTAGTCCGCGCTGGTGCTATTCCGCGCCCTCCAGTTCCAGAAGCCGCCAAGTTTCAAGTGAAAGGAGGATGGACGCACTCTCTCCCCCCGTTCCTCAGGGGGCTCTGGGACTCAGTCCCCTGCAGGTTCTTACCTGGGACGTATCAGAAACCCTCTGTTTGCACTTCGGGAGACTTAAAGCCACAGGGGCAGCGCTGCTGGGTGTAGTGGGCACTCCCCCGGACTGCAGCGGAGTCCGCGGATGCAGGTGGCCGCGGTGTCCCCATGGCTTGCCGAGGCACCGCCGCGCAGTGCCGCTGCTGGGCGAGTGTGGTCCTTCAGCTCTCCCACTCGGATCGGCCGGCGTCTTCGAGGTCCGCAGAGCTCCCCCCAGAACCTCGGACGCGGCGCCAAGCGCCTACTCCGGGAGAAGAGGCGCCGTGGCCGCAGCAGCGCCAGAACCCCGCTTCTTCTTCAGAACAAATCCGCCAGAAAGGTTGCGGGATTTCCCAACCCGTGGTTGGATTCTGAGTCTGGCGCGTGAAGAGGGCAACAGAGAAGAGGAAGGAGGAGATACGAGAAGTATCACCCGCCCGGGACTGTGTGGGTGGCGGCTGTGTGGGTCCTTTTCCTGGTTACGGCGGTTGCCCTGTAAGCACTTCGGGGAACCCATCGGTGAGTTTGAGTGTGAGCTTCTGAGCGTCGGCAGAGCAACGCTAAAGCGGGGGGCTCTGCTGGAAGCAGAACGCGAGAGCGCCCATCCACGTGGCTTCCCAGGCCGGCCAGTCAGAGGCCGTGGTCAGCCAGCTCCCCTGTGCAGCCTCCAACTCTTCCATTCTCTTTAGATTCTGGCGGGCGTCAGGGCCAGCTGGGCGGGGAGCCGGCGGGGAGGCGCTCTGCTGGGAACCAGGGCCACGTGCTGGGGAAAGGGTTCCCTGGCTCCACCTGAAAGTAACGGCGTGATTTCATTGGGGGTTCCCAGGGGAAAGCCCTTTCCCGGCTGGGGCGAGTGAGGGTAGACTGTCTTGGAGAGAAGCTGCGGAGAGCAGTAGCAGAGACTAGAGAAAAGCCGAGCCCTCCCCGTGGGGCCGGGTCTAGGGTCTAGCGACCTCCCCACCCTCTTCTCTTTCTTGATTCAGGCCGGTACCCGTGGCCTTAGTGGTCAGGCTTAGCTTACGGTGACTATTGGGCTTGCTTTCTACCCTTGATATACTAAAATGTGGACAATAGTTGATCCTAGTTGATTCTCAAGTATAAATGTTATTTTCACCTTCCACTTCCAAGAAAATCTACCACCCACTATGCTATTAAGGGGAGCTGGTTGCAGGTGGCTAAGGTCCCACGTCAGCAGTCCTAGGGCTCAGATTTGGCCACCGGGTTCTAACTAATGGCTTTTCCCACCACTGTCAGTCGTTGGCTAACCCGGTGACAGTCCCTTTAGACCACAAGCTGGGGCAGTGGGCGGTCAGCCAGCCCCCCGTCTGGGAAGGAGTTGGGAACCCTTTGGAAGTTTGCCCCCTTGCTCCAGGTTTTCCGTTTTCTCCCCTCCCCCTGCCTGCAACGCCCCCGCACTTCCTAGCCCCGGGATTTGCGGGTGCTGTGCCGGCCCTCTACAGCTGGCAAGGGTAAATCGCTCCGAACCTTCCAGGCTCAGAGGGGCAAGGGCGGCGCGGCGGCCCCGCGGGGGTCTCCTCTGATTCTCAGTCTGGGCGGCGCGGTAGCTCCCGTCACGGTGGTAAAGGCCGAGCCCACGGCCGCGCGCCCGCACCGCCTCCTTGCTGCAGCGCGGGGTGCAGTTGCTCCGGGTTGGGCGGTAGCTGTTGCCGGAACACGGCGCCGCGGGGAGCCAAGGACCCGGGACCGCCTCAGCGGAGGCTGCAGCCGGGGATCTGGGCTGCCAGCCCGGCTTCTGAGCCACCGACTCGCCTGGGTGCCCTGGGCGGCGAGCGGGGCGCTGTGTGCAGCGGCGCGGGCGCGCCGGAAGGCAGTGAGCGTGTGCAGAGCAGCCGGAATCGAGGACTCTGCGTGCGCGCGAGTGTGCCCGTGTTCGTGCGTGTTTTTCCTTCTCCCTGGAGGATGTGAAGGGCTTCGCAGCTCGCGGTTCTCTTAGGATTCTTGACTTTTTGGAGCTCTGGGGTATGAGCACAACCCATCCACATTATCCAGTTTGTGAGATCGATTTAATCTGGAGTAAAAAGCGCAACTGGACGGGGGTGGGGCAGACAAACGAAACCTGGAAACACACACTCATCCCAGAAAGAAACAATGAACGATCTGGGAAGATTTTCATAACCGTACAGCGGGTCCTTCCATTTTTTTTTTCCCCGGAGGATTCTGGATTTTTTCTGCCTTTCGAAGTCAGTCATCTTGGCATTTATTTTTTGTAAGCTGCTCTCCAGCTACGTGTGTGTGTGTGTGTGTGTGTGTGTGTGTGTGTGTGTGGCTATCTGATGCATTTGACTGTCTTTTATCCAACTGCCCAGAAGCAAATGTGTTAACTCGGCTTGCCCTCGGTGCTCAGGTTCTCCGAGAGGGCGGAGGGCTCTCGGACCCATTTTCCCTGCTGGATTCCGAGCGACTACCTGGCTGTGGACCTATGTGTGTGGATCTTTTTACCCAGAGGCTTGGAAAGCGCCGCCGGTATTAACCTGCTTTCGGGCACATCACAAGGTCAACAGAGGGTCCCGCAGCCCTCTTGTTTCTCTGCATCCAGTCGTTCCTGTCTTGACCAGAAGGATATTTACGTTTTGGACCACATCATTTGAAGTCAAAAGTTCAGCCCTTCCTACTGGTTCTGATTTCTGTACAAACAAGGTAACAAGGATAGCTTTTAAAACTGCTTAACAAAATCCCCGACTCTTCTCAACCCTCCCTCGGTTCTCTCCTCCCCGTCAAAATGTCACCAGCTCTTGAATTGTGTGGATTTGGGTTGGAGGAGAACTTGAAGGAAACATGATCTACCGGCTATGCCTATGTCAGACCACTCTTTTGCTGCCCTTGTTCCGGTGGGCATCCAAGCCGATCCCGAGAAGGGCCTGTCCCCTCCTTGCTGTCTCCTCCCCGTGTTGTGCTGGGTGTGCGTGTGCAAGTGTGAATGCGAGTGCGCGCGCGCCTGGTGAGAGTGTGTGTGTGTGCTTTTGAGTGTGTGTGTCTGAGTGTGCGTGAGCGGCCGCCCTGTCTCTGCCCGCTCCCTGGGCGCAGAAACGTGGGTTTCATGGGGCGATCGCAGCGGATTCCCCACCCAGCGCGACTTGCAGGCAGCGGCATCAGTGGCAGAAGCCATCTCTTGGACTCCCTAGGATGCAGATGCTGAGCTATGGCAAAGGGCAGCCCAAGTGAGGAGAGAGACCCGCGTCGGACTGTGAAAGCCACCTGGAGCCACCTTGCCGGAATCGTACCTGCGGGCAGAAAGTCCTCCTACCACCGTCTTTTCCTCTAGACTCTAGAGGCATCAGGTAACAAGCAAAAGACTACTTGCCTCACCCAGTTTTCTTATGATCTTGTTTCTAGTGGTTTATCTGCATTGCAGACTACTTTACTTATTAATGTTTTAAAAATTATTAACAGCTGGGTAGACAAGGGCGTTCCCTGTTGTTGCAATATAATTCTAGTAGGTGGGCTATAAATCTATACCTAGCACTTAATCTAGCAGTGAAAGCTAAGGGAATATGGATACAATCCCCAGTAACAAATGCTTTTGGAACATGGGGCATGTTGAGCCTATCTGAAAATGCCAGAGATTAAAATCCACTGTTTCCTTTAGGTTATGGTTGTCATGGACCATTTGGAGCCAACCCTCCCCAGATTGTGGAGTGTAAGAGGGTGTTTGGTTTCCACCCATTATTTCAGGCAAGGATAATTTTTGACCCTTCCCTACTCCTGGTACCAGGGTGATTTTCTTTCCTTATTGTGGTGGAGCTTGCCAGATCCTTTAGTAGTTGTAAATTACACATCTGGAGACTTTAATCTCAAATGGAGTTTTTTTTGGAACTTGCTTTGTCTTTGTTGGAAGGAAATTCATTGTTGTGTGTGTGTGTGTGTGTGTGTGTGTGTGTTTGTGTGTGTGTAAGTGTATTGACATACAGTTTTTAATTGTGAAGGTTGCATTTAATGTAGCAAAATAGATCCATGAAATAAGTAATTTGTATATCTACAGGAGCCAGACTAAAACCATAACCACTACCCCAATACCACCCCAGCTGTATTGTCTCGGTTGTGGAGAGGGGGCTTGTGTGCAGTAGTGTGTGTGTGTGTGTGTGTGTCTGTATAGTGTGTAATTATGAAAATTCTTGATTTACAATGAGTGGGGTGTATTTGTGATTGCCTAATTAACATATTGGGTCTGAATGTTAAAATGGAGATTCCCATGGCCAGCTGAGGTAGAGCAAATTTAGTGAACTTCCAAAGCACCTTATTTCTCATTCCTTTTTTCCATCACCTCCTTGTCCCCTACAGAAAAAAAAAAATCACTCCCTTCTCGAGGGCATTAGGATTAGCAAGATCTAGCACTTCCAAAGTAGCCTCATCAATATTTTATTCCATAGTGAAGGTGATCTGAATAATTCAGCCGAGGAGTGCTCGTTTGTCTCCAGCCTTCCAGCGCTGCCTGATGGCTGCACCCAGCAGAGGGTTTGGCCAGGCCCAGCACCTGGCGCCTTGCTCCAGGAGACAGTGACTGGGACTGCTACCAGGATTTCTCTTTGCTGAAGCTGCTTAGAAGAGTGTATGAGTGCTGCCTGCTATTTCCAGCTGCATTTTGATAGATATCCATATGATGGCATTTGCAGACTATAAGCTGGCCACTAGCTTGCTCATCTCACTTGATGTCCTAGACTCCTCTGGAGTCTGGGCTCGGCTGCTGCTGCAGTCCTCGCAGGCTGGTGGTGCTACAAAGCCATGAATGCAGCCGACTTGGGGGCTGGGCTCCTCCACTGCAGTTGCCAGGCCCTCCTTGACACTTTCTTGGGGCGGGGCAGGGAGCGCTCAGCGGGCCTCCAGGCAGACCTCTGTCGCTGGTGCATCTTTGCTGAGGTGGCTCCCTGGATATGGAAGGAGGTAAAGAGAGGCGTGGAGTGCATTGATGTCCTGCGCCTGCAACCTTCATCCCCTTGTGAATGAATATTCAAGAACATAGAATAAACGCTTGCTGCAAAAATGCCTTGATATTCAAATAAGATTTCTCATGATTCAAAACCTGAAATTAAGTGCTTTTTCCTATATTTCCATTTGTTTCTTTCTTCTCTCCCCTCTTCATCTTCTGGATTGAATCAGCTCATTTACATAGCTGCTTTACCCTCAATTGGAATATCAATTGAAAGACTAACTACTATGCCATCCCCTTCACCTCAGGCCCAGTAAAAATGAAGGAGATAAGGCCACTTTAAAGGCACATTTGCTCTTACCTTCAAGCTCTGGGGAAAACCAAGAAAGGATATACTAGACGGTAACTCAGACTTAACAGAAAAGCAGGTCCCCACTCTGCCTTCTGAAGACTCAAGGTACTGCCTGCATAAAACTAAAAATACTTGGGAATTTGGAAAAAAAAAGTGATATTTTCCCCTCTTTTAGTGAATTTATTGGTATTTCTCCCATCACTCAGAAAATCCTAGACAGAAAACTGACTTCTGTATACTAAAAACCTGACAAGGACACCTCTTTGTCCCCCAAATTTCTTCAGAATATTGTTACAATAGAAACTATATCATTCGTAATATTTGTTAACAAATAAGGCATACCTGTTTAGAGTATGCCCAAGAAAGAAGTAATGCAGGTGGAGAATATAAGTCCTCCTTATATTCTTATATATGGAGAATATAATATTTCATTATTTTCCCTCCTCATTTCACTTTTTTTTATTTTTTATTTTTTGCCTTTTGTCACTAAGGTGTAAAGGATTTAATCTGTTGTAGGTCAAGTCTTGTCCTTCTACCCTCATCCTCAGGGATTTAGGTGAAATGTCAAAAACACCTGCTAGCACAGAAGCTCCTAAAAAATAGATATTTCTGCTTCTCTTTCCTTTTCCTGTGTCTGGAGAGACAGAACTGTGCAAACCAATTTGGAGGTCTGAATCCACTGCACTTGTTAAGCATTTGCACTTAAAGCTGACCTGGCTCATTAACAGGTTAAGACTGACAGGTATTGATAGGAAATTTCTCAGCAAAATCTGCCTCCTTGTGAGCCCTCTTATAGTGCCTATTAAGAGGGGCAGAGTAATAAAAAAGCCAGGACACTCATGGGAACCGATGTGAGCACACAAGCAAGTGGAAAGAAGTTGTCATTTGACTCTGTCCCTCAGACCATTTCTTTTGGTCATTTTCCCCTTTCTTTTTTCAAAAAGGAAATGACCTTGAGCAACACCAGTCTTCTGTGTATCACATGTCTTTTTCTCCCACAGACATGTGATATACACATATGTGAACACACACACACCCCTCATTTTTGAAATGTGAGATTTCTGCGCTTTATGTGTTTTTAGATGGGTTCATCAAGGTATATCTGACAGATACCAGACAGAGGTGATTTTCTTTCTTTTCTTTTTTTTTTTCCACGAGGGATGGCAACAGCTGTGATCACTTGAAGGAAAAATGCCCTACCCTTCCCTCCTCTTTTATTATTTTTGTCTCCTCTGTCATTAAATGTATTTTTAGTGTAAAGCAGTATCTTGTTATGGCATCTTATGTAAGTGACCATCATATGTTATATCTGCCTTTTATCTTTTCATTAATGACCATCAGTTCCTTGGTCCACTTAAATCTGTGCTCTGTTTCCTCTTGCTGCTTGAAGCACTTTTGGCTTCATAGTTTTGCTGAGTTTTCTAGCTGGTAAAATTAGGATCTTGCTTTCTGACAATGCTATGGTTGGGATGAGATGCTTGCAAATATCAACCAAGGTTACCAAGATGCTTACTACTACATGAAACTACTACATAATAGCTCATAAGTATTCAGTTATGTTAGAAGATATTTACAATAAACATTGCTAATATATATATATATTTGTGTGTGTGTGTGTGTATTTGCGTGTGCATGCTTCAATTTTGGGGTTGGAGGGAACAAGCTATTTGAAATTTTCTAAAGGCTTAACTAGCTAATCTATTCACTCTTTCCAGTGGTTTTAATTTCTTCTTTTCTCAGAAATATTGCCAATCCTTTCAAAGTTTTGTATATGATAAATCTGTTCTAAGTTCCATGTTTCATTGAAGTATAAAGATATAAATTTAGGCTTTCAAATAGATGTGATTGTGACCTCCTAGGATAACTGACTAACAAGGAATTTTGCTAAATCATTCCATTGACACAAGTGTGTAACTTTGCCTTGTTCAGTACATCTAGAGAGAGAGACTACACATTATATTTTCACAGCCCACAGTTTTATTCCTGTGGCATCCTTTAATTATTGAGGACTATTTAAAACATAAGGCAGAATAATTTGTCCATTACATGGTGTGTGTATTGTGAAATTAGGAAGTATTGTGTTTATAAGTATTGAAGCTATTTTGGTTAGAGGCAAACCATTTTTTTATGCTCTATCAACATAAATTGTATGTAATTATGAAAACTCCAAATTCATATAAGTATAAAAAGAGATAGATAGAAACATAAGAATTTAATGCAGAGATAGTTAATGCTATACTGAAACTTTTATATCAGAGGGTCCTAATAGATACTGTTCTGGAATGCTTTGCTACTAACTGAACTATGACATTTAATACTAATTACTAAGATGGTTAACAAGTTATAGAATATTATAGTGGAGTTACATAGTTTTATAAATGAACTATCATTTTACTGATATCAACTAAATCATATGAAAAAGGCTTTATTATTAAAACTACAAACTATTTTTGTAAAATTTCTAGGAAATTTGCTTTGATTATTTGTTACAAACTTGTTCACATTGAGGGGAAAATGTCAATTGATTAATTGGGTTTTCCTCAAAAAATATTTTTTATGGAAGAAATCTTTTAATCAAAAATTTTATTCTCTTCTCTTCTTTGTGGTTGAATATATCTAATCCATTGTTTTAAAAAACCTTCCAATGAAATATTTTGAAATTTGTGTTATAATCCTTGTGAAGAATAATTGCAAAATTTACATTCAATAATTCATCAATTTTAGCTTTAACAAAAAAGTCTCTAAAAGAAGTAATAAGATGCATAAAGTTACAGGATCATTTTTCCCAACTCCGGGAACTGTTTCTTAATTTTTAGAAAAAGAATGAAAGAAAACACTAATTAGATCAATATATACTCAATTAAAACAAATTTTATCAGGGATAGAAGCCAAAACAGTGTTATTTAAGTTACTGTGTTTTCACTTTGCTTGTACAGTTCCTTTGAGGAAATGCTAAAGAGTCCAGGGCACACAACAGTTTCTCTCTGGATTCCATTCCCTATGTAGACTTCTCATTTCCTCTCCAGACCTGGGTTTTTATGAATCTTAGTAGTGTCACTTCCAAAGTTATAGGATGCTTGTATTAAGGTGATTTAGAAGTGAGAACATATCAACTCTGTAACCATGAAAACTAACTTTCTCTATTTTCTTTGGAAGAACAGGCTGTGGTATCTATTTCTCAGTAATTAACACTTTTTGTTATTTTGTTCTCATAGTGTAAAAATAGGTTATAAAATGATTTATGTGCACTTGTCTTATTTAGTGCTAAGGCATTTGCATAGGAACATTAAAATTCATATAACTTATATGGCAACATTGAACATAGTATGAAGTATTTATTATGTATGCTTTATTCTACGTGGAGAGAGATAATTATATCACTAATATTCACAGATATTTTAATTTGAAATCCCTCATTTAGTAGAAATATGCTTACATTGACATTGAGAATTTAGGGTTATTCATAAAAATTGTGGAGAATACTTGCCATGTTTTGATTGTTCAAACGTTAGGCACTTTAAAACCATATAACTAGACATTGGATCCTGATCTCAAGGAATGTATTTGCTTTGTAACATAAAACATATAAACAAATGCATATGCTTGAAAGTAACTGATATTTTCTATTATATTTTGATATTTTATGTTTGTAGTAGGAGAGAAAGGAAATCAAGAAATTGTAACTGTGTTTTGTGGAGGATAGTATATGCAGTGGTTAGTAGCATGAACTTGGGGATTTCACAACCTTGTGTCTCAGGCCTGTGTAATTTTGAACAAGTCTTATAACCTCAATGAACCTTGGTTTCCTCAACTCTAAAATAAAGCTAATATTAAAGATACATTTAGTTGCTATCATCTCATCATTAGCAATCTATATACATAAAAGCCTAAGCCTAAATGACCGTTCAACCATTGGACTGTTCGACTGGTAGCTATGATGCACTCTGACCACCAGGGAACAGACACTCCAACTGATAGGTTAGCTTCCTGCTGAGCTCTGGCTGATCTGGACTGGGAAAGATGGGCTGGACATACCCTGGACAAATCCACGCACTAAGGAGTTTTGGTCCAATTCCTACAGGCCAGGCCAAGGGACCCCACTGGTGCACGATTGGGGCGGGGAGGGACCACGAGAGGACTCCAGGGTGTGTCTGGCCCATCTCGTCCAGTCCCAATCCGGGCCAGTCAGGGAAAGACCCCACTGGTGCATGAATTCATGCTCCAGCCCTCTAGTTATGAGCATAAAAGAGAAATTTAAGGATGGGTTAAATTAAATTAATTTGATAGGTTAAAGTCTTATCTTCTGGAGGGTCATAGACCCTCAGAATTCTAAGGAATGCTAAAGCCAAACCAAGGGTCATATAGTCCAGTGTCTTCAGACACTAAGCTATAAGATATAAAGCTGGAAAATTGACTGGGTTTAAGACATTGTAGGCTGGACAATCTCTTGTACACTGTAGAGTGTAAAACTTAGCTAAAGCATTTAAATTTATTTTAACCTTTGTTGGGTCTGTCATTGTGAAATTTTTGTGTTAGTCTTACATGTATGTATTCACTTTATAATTTTCTCTAAAGCTAAATTGGTCATCTTGACTAAGCTTGAGTACCTTCATTGATTCCAAAATCACTCCACCTAAAGTAGAATATTCCATTTTTGAATAGGCATATTACATACATTTTTTTTGTCATTAAGCCAAAAATCTGGCATCCTGTGGTTTGTAATTAATTTTAATAGAAGGAGGTATACACAATAAGCCTAATTCCAAATGACAGTGCCTCAAATATTTACACTGACTTATTTGAGATCCCCAATCCATGATTGGTCTGCCTTTCATTAAATCTAACTCTGGACCTAAATTGATCATAATTTCAAGCCATATTATCTTTTATGCTCAATAAATGTTAGCTATGTTGTCTTCATCATCACTCTCTTCTAGATGGACTTCAATTTTTTTGCCTCGCTTTTAATTGAAGCATGGTACCAGCGCCAACTAAACACATGTGATGACTAGCACAGAGTTGAGCAGGGCCATTATTTCTTTGCTTTTGGAACAGAGAAAGTAGGTATACATGGTTTAACTCTCCATCTGCATTCATGTCAAATATTGCTATTTGATTAATTATTATTTTTCTTTTGAGTCTGGACAAGGCCTTGGAGTCCTATAGTGGTTGCCAGAGGAAAGAGGATAAGGAGGAGGTAGAAAAGGACAAAGGAGGTGGGGGATGGGAGGTGGGATACATGATGGTGGAAGGTAGGAAATACACAATACAATATTCAGACGATGTCTTACAGAATTTTACACATAAAAACTTACATAATTTTATTAACCAATGTCACTCCAATAAATTCAATGAAAAAAATTAACATACCTCTGGTTTGATGCTACAACTTCTCAATCCAAGTTTGGTCACAGCTTTAAAAGTATTTTCCATTTTGAGTCTTGACACTAGTAAAAATACCTGTGTAAACCAAAATTAATTTCAGACTATAATAAAAAATAAAATACATTTATTTGAGCAAAAAGGAGCTACAGTCCAGGAGACACAGATTCAGGTAACAACCTAAACTAGGAGGACATCTTTTATAATAGAAGTTTCTGTCCAGGTTCTTAATTAAATTAATTTTATATAAATGTTTTCCATATCATATAGTTCTGATGGAACAGGGCAGGTCTCAGTTTCTTGGTAGAAAGATAAAATCAGGGTTTTTCTGAACTTTTCAGACTTTGTAAACAAGTGAGGCATTTTTCGGGAGATTGAGATGTCAGTCAGAGGTTCTTCCTGGTGTACTGGAGGAGCACCTGTCAGCAAATGAGCACTAGGCTCTTATTGTGTATGTATTTGGAGCCTTTAGTTGACCATGGAGAGTATGTCTTAGCTGCAGATAAATTTCTTCGTGGGGTTCACATCAAATGAATCTTCTCTATGTCATGCCTGAGCCCATGTTCTCAATGTTGACACTATAATTTTTTAAAAAATATATTTTATTGATGTTTCACAGAGAGGAAGGGAGAAGGATAGAGAGTTGGAAACATCGATAAGAGAGAAACATCCATCAGCTGCCTCCTGCACATCCCCTATTGGGGATGTGCCCACAACCAAGGTACATGCCCCTGACCAGAGTCGAACCTGGGACCCATCAGTCTGCAGATCAACTGAGCCAAACCGGTTTCGGCAACGCTATGATTTGTTATAATGAGGAAATTAACTTAAAAATTTTCACTAAATATTGAAAGAAAAGTAACTTATACATTGTAATGATATTATGCATAATAAATATGAAAATGAAATAGAGATCGGTTTGGCTCAGTGGATAGAGCGTGGGCTTGCGGACTGATAGGTCCCAGGTTCGATTCCGGTTGGGGGCATGTACCTTGGTTGCCGGCACATCTCCAGTGTGGGGCGTGCAGGAGGCGGCTGATCGATGTCTCTCTCTCTCATGGATGTTTCTGACTTTCTATCCCTCTCCCTTCCTCTCTGTAACAAATCAATAAAATATATTAAAAAAAAAGAAAATGAAATAGAGTAAGCAAAGATTAGTAGATTTTACTGGATACTAAGGTGATGGGGTGGCTGCTTCATGAGCCCTTTGATCTGGATAAGAATTATTCAAGCCCATTCTTTGATTCTTGTAGCAAACATTTACTTGTCATTTAGTGCATGCTGAGATACTCTACTCACCATTGTTCCTTTGAGACACAAATGCCATATAAGGAAACTGCAGCCCTGAAGGAACAAATATTCCTTCAGAAGGGCAGCGCTAGGAGAGAGTCAGTGTTGATGACATTCTCACATATTAATTAGCCTTTTCATTTCCTCCTAAACCTAGATGAAACTGATATCTATGTTCAGTTAATTTGTGCTGCTCCTCTATTTTTGAATAAAATTAACAATGATACTCCTAGCAGTTTTTCCAACCTTCATTGAAATAAGGATACCTAACTTATAAGAAAGAGAAAATAATTTTAATACCTAAGGAAATTACAACAAAACTCCATTTTACCTGGTATATTTGTAGATATGATTCTCTAGGTTATCAACATTTCTCATAATCTTCAATGTTATTTGTTTAAAAATGTCATTTAAATGCTTTACTTTTAGCATAAGCGCTACATTGTTAAAATTAACACACTAATTCTAATTCTAAATATAGTTTATTTCTCTTAATGACTTCAGGTCTTCACTGTATATGTTAGTGATTGCAAAATGCTCTCAGGGACCAATCTGTGACATGTTTAAGGCACTTTGTACTGAAACTAAATTTTCCCCAACATTTTTCCCCTTCTATCTTCTAGGTTTGATCTTTCTTTGATTTATTCTTGTTCTCTTACAGTTAACTTTTTTTTTTTTAGTGAGCCTATTTTCCTTCTTAAATCACAGATAGGAACTTATTAATAAAATAACAAGATCCTTAGATATCTTTGGAAAGTAAGAGCCTGAGGATAAATACAATTCTAAGACCTCCACCACTGAGGAAAACACATGAGTTTTCCTCTAAGTTCAGTCAGAGGTTCTTCCTGGTGTAGAACCTCTATGTGGAAAGCACTGGATGATGCTAACAAGTATAACATGGATAATATATAATAGATGTTGATCATCAACAGCAGCATCTTCATCACCTTCTGAGAATGTACTCTGTGCTAGGCAATCACTGTTGATTTTCACTTTTTTCTACTCCATGGAATAATCATACATCTCAGGCATGAAAATACACATTTTAGAGGAGTAAGTTGAAACTGAAGGCAGTAACTTTATATGACTAATAGATGATAGGGTTAGAATTCAAGTCCAGATTTTTCTGATCCTAAAGAAGATGCTCTATGTGCTATACTAAGAGGAGATTTTCCCTTTTTCTTACCCATTACCATCAGGTCTGTGCAGATTGATGTTGCAGTCCTTAATGAGAGTTGCAGGCTCACCCCCGCCCCCCCCCCCCGCCCCCGCCTCTTTCCATTGAGATAAGGCTAGAGAAAAAAGTCAAATGCCAAACTCATTTTGTCACTTTTAATACAAATTTCTGTGCTGTTATTTTAATGACAGAGAGGCTTTACAGCCAGAATCTGATGTTCAATTATAGCTATATCTTTGGCAAAACAGATGATTTCTAGATTAATTCATGTGGTGTGTTACCCTCTGTTATTTACTTTCTGACCTCCTTTGGAAAATTTTAAATGGTCACAAATTTATTGTATGTCTTCCCCATCAAGAGTAGATATCTTTTACCCTTCTCCTTGAATCTAGACTGGCATTAGACTTGCTTTGAAGGATAGGTGTGGCAGAAGTAATATGGTATAACTACCAAGCTGAACCCTCTTAGAGAACATATACCCTCTATTCTTGCCATCCTGAAAAAATATTATCATCATGTGAAGAAGCCCAGGTTTCCTGCTCTATACAGTAGCCCAGCTGACAGTCATCAGCAATGGCAAGGCATGTGAATGAGGCCACCTTATACCATTCAGACACAATTGAGCTTTTAGTAATTACAGTCACTTTGGTGACTCCAGGTTAGACCAGCAGAAGAACAGCTCATATTGATGACCCACAAATCATAAAGAAATAAAATGGTTGTTACTGTAAGCCACTAATTTATAAGGTAGGAATAACTAACTGAGACTTCCTACCCTCCAATCCCCTGTACATTTTGGTCATGGGACATAGCCACCCACCATGCCTATTTTGGAAGACAACCTTACCTCCATTTTTTTATACTTTCATCAAGTATATGTTAACTATTTGTAATATTCAGTCCTGCTGCCTGTCCATCCACATAAACATGGATTTTTTAAGAAAAAATTATTTTCTTAAACCTTTGGGATTATTTGCTGATTCCTCAAAGGCATCAAATGTTCTCAAAACGCTTTTTCTGGATATGCTTCCTAACATGGCTAAATGTAATTTTGATTTGTGTTTTCTTCTTCAGCCACTTATTACTGCATTAGAAAATCTTCCCCGAAAGGGTTATTATTCTCTTATGCAAGGGGCCATGCCATTCACCTACAGCCCAAAGAAGAATCTGTGTTTGTTTCTCCAAGTTGCATTTGGGCTTAGTTTAGTTCAGAGTTGACATTCTGTCATTTCTTAAGATTTCATTTACTTTCTGATTATATTTCAGTAGTTCATATTTACTATTCATTTATTCTGTAAATTAAATCTAGATAGCACAATTACTTTATTCTGGGACTTCATACACACCTTGTTTTATTTAATAATGTTCTCATTTATGCATCACATTACAGGAATATGGCATACTGTTGCAGGTATAATAAGGTACAGGATGTAGGCCATGGAACAGTTCAATTATGGTTTTCCAACTTGCTGTTTACTATTTGTTTGCAAAAAGTACATAATTACAAAGTAAATACAATCAAATTCAGTGTTTTTACTTTTAGTAAAGAAATACATTTGTGAGGGGGTTCTTGGGAATGCATATCACATTCACCTAAATATTTTCCACAAAAGTGTTTTGTCATGGATATAAAAAATCTCCCTGAAATTACTGAAAATGAAATACTTTATTTACATTTTTTTCTGTTTTCTCATAATATGAATTTAGAGTTTAATATAAGTAAGGTAATGTATATTGTGTTAATCATTTGAAATTTTTATTAGTGAATTCAAAAATAACCAAGCACATATTTTTATCTGTTGCTGCCACAATATACATTAAAATTAATTTTCTGAGCATGGTATATATCAGTTTCTAAAAAATGGGGCTAATGTTAGTGTCACAATGGCCTGTAATAAGTAAAAATAATGCTTCTCAGGATTTCACATAGTGACTGAAAAATAATAGAATGTTGAGCAGCACTAGCAAAAAAATATATCTTTATATTTTATATATCAGTCTTAGTAGTTCGTTAGCTTCTTAATCTCATTCTTGTTTACTCTATGCAGGCCCTGATACTGAAGAAATCTTCCAAGACAAAATTAGGAAAATACTTTTATTTCCCAGTGATTGCAGAAATTAATAACAATAAAGAAATTAATAATAATAAACTTTCAATAGATCTAGAATAACTCAATATAGTTAAATTAGCTATAATAAAAATTTAAAAGAATTAGCTCAAATAGTGTGTGACATTTGGAACATGATTAGAAAAACTGAAAATAATAATTATTTAAAAAAATTAACTAAGACCAGTTTAGGTTTTTCAGTTTTAAAAATTATATAATTTGCTAGAGCTTTTGAGGAAAAACAGTATCAAATTAGAAACACAAAAGAAGGGGCCTGTGTGTGCAACATTAACTTGTCAAATTTGTCTTTTATATTATGTACATGTTCATCAAATTCTGGAGAAAACAAATAATTTTCTTTTTTTTGTTTGGGAAAATTGATTTTATACTTTTTTAGATTAATTTGTGCCAAGAACTGTTTTTTAACTCATGCTCTAATCCCTTTGATAATTCTAATACATCTTTGAGTATTTTTACTAAATTAGACATTGAAATATTTATCTAAGCATCTATATAATAAGTATATCATTATCACTTACTATTTTGTTGGGATCAAAATAAATGGATGAGACAATTTTTATAATTAATGACCAAATTATCCAATGAATGTGGGGAAATCATTTCTTCAATTTTAGGTGATACCTGTAACATTATGGTTGAAAACATGGAATAAATAGTTGTCTCTAAAGTATCTATGTTAAATTCAAGGGGAATTTTAAAGAAAAATAGGGAATTTTGGTGAAATCATGTGTGTACACTCAGGAGATATTGTTTGAATATTTATATGTATATTCATTAATAAATACTGGGTTTAAAGTCAAGCACTAAATCTATGTTTATAAATAGAAAGAAAACAGTTTCATTTTTTAATAGTTACTTCCTATATATTGCTGTTTGCATAATAATTTTAATATTTGAACATTTGAGGATCCATGAAAAATATCACCAGTTTTGAAAAAAATTTCCCTCTCTCTCTCTCTCTCTCTCTCTCTCTCTCTCTCTCTCTCTCTATATATATATATATATATATATATATATATATATGTTACTTCCCCTATCCTGTCTGTCCACATATTCCCTCTATAAAATAAAATCCATATTCAGAATGGAAAGTATCAACTCTTTCAATCTGATTCAAAGTATATATTACAAAATATTATTGGATGGAGTAATAGGTTTTCTGGGATTCAGTGCTTCTTGAAAAGAATCCATATGAACTGAGTTTAAATGGAGTTCGTATTCATTATTGCTGAATTTGGTGCTATCAATAACAATTTAAAGATATGATTTACCATTGTAAGTTGAAATCATATATTGACTATACAGCAGTCAAAGGAAGAGTTGATACCTGCAGTTGAATATTATTTCAAAGAGTAAGACAATGGAGTGATGTGGGGGTCGAAAGCTTCTTAGAATCAATCAGCATACTTTAGCATAATATTTTTAGTTTTCAACAACTTAAGACTAGAAAATAGGGTTGTGTTAGTTAGGGCTCATTTATCTGTAATTGAAAAACCCAAGCCAAATTGGCTCAAGCAAAAGGAATTTCTTGTTTCACACAACCAATAGCATGAATCAGAGTTATCTTCAGGTATAGTTCGAGTCAGGATTGAAATAATTGAAAAATTGAATCCAGCTTTCAGCTCTATTTCTCTTTGTTAATTTATTTTCTCAGATTTGGAAGGATGGATCACTGGCCTCACATTATCACACCACTAAAACCAAAGGCAGAGGGAGGAAGACAAAGAAAGAGGGAAGGAGAAAAAAAGGGGGGAAAGAGAGGGCAGTAATGCTTCCTGACAGTCTGAACAAAGATCATTTAACTATTTATTTTCAGCCCTAGTAGTTTGACTTGTTTTCTTCTAATATCACTAAACTTGGATCTTGGTTAGAGGTAGTCAAATAACTGTTTGGTTTATTTACCTCTTCTTTCATCCTGTCTTATCCTCTTTCCATTCTTCTATCCCCCCTTCCATTTTTCTTTTAGAATTATTTTCCATGAAAAGCCATTCTTCTATTCTCTATGTGAAATTTTAATATTTTTCTTTGATAATCAGTGTTTCCTTCTTAGGAAAGGAAAAATAATTTTCTTTCTACCTTTCTAGGTTCTTGGCTAAGACTCTCCCTCCCCCTAATAAAAGAATAAATTAACCAGAGAAAAAACAAACAAGCTTAATAATGTGTACATCTCCTGTATACATAAAAGATACTCAGGAAAATTGAGTAACTCTCCCAAATGGCCAAGCCATTACCATCTCCAGCTAAAGACAAAAGATATTGAGGATGGGAGGGAGTTATGGGAGATAAACAAGCCAAGCACTTAAAAGGGATAGTTATGCCTTGTCCATTGGTAAATTTCTAGAGATTTTCTCATTTTCTTCCTGATACAGATGAAGACATTACAAAGGAAATTTTCCTTATAAATGTAAATATATTTTACAAGAGTGATACTACTTAGTTTTTAGAGCTATTCTGTATTCCTTAAAAATAATCAGCCTAAAGTAATCCTTATGCCAAGAGGTATATTTTGGGGTAGTAAATTCTGCTCCCTGAAACTACTTTAAGATTCCTTAAAGAAATTAAAAGTGGGCCAACCATAATCTTACCATAAAATATTTGAAATGAGTAGGTCTAATAGAATTTAGCTATGAAGAAGAATGTATCTGTCTGTCCTTGAGAAATTGTCATCCTACTGTTGTTGACCTATATTTGCCTAGAAAAATGTGTATATTCAAGAACACAAAGAATTACAATTTGGGATATTCATTGCTAGTCACCTGCAAATCCAGAGAACAAAGGAGAGGAATGTTGTTTTGTAATGGAGAACAGGGAATTCAAAGGGGTTATTGTTAACAAAAAGTCCTTTGGAGTAAGCTGGGCATTGGAAGTATAATTGCTTCTCATTGGCTGAGTGATTGGCAGGCAAGAAGGAGATCCTCATTCTTCCCTCTGAAGTAAAAGTACAAAAATATCTTCCTGTTGGCTATGGAGGGTATAGTCACTTCCTTTTTGGGATAAGTGCTAGGGCATGAGTGACCCTCCCAAGAGAAGAGATTAACCAAAGAATTTATATGTATATATGCATAACTCAAGAACACTGACAATAGTGTGGTAAAGGCTTGGGAGGGAGATGGAGGGAATCAATGGGAAAAACAAGGTGACTTACATAATATTTTCAACAATAAAGATAGATTTTAAAAATAAATGAGGTTTTTCTTTATTAATCTTCACACTGTAATACAATAGTAATAATATATATATATATATATATATATATATAGGCATGTCTCACTTTATTGTACTTCACTTTATGTGATTCACTACTACTGTCTTTTATTTTGTTGTTTGCAAATTGAAAGCAAGACCCTCTACCAGCAGGAATTATCACTTGCTGAAGGCTTAGATGATGGTTAGCATTTTTAGCAATAAATATTTTTAAATAAGGTGTGTACATTTTTTAGATATGCTATTGCACACAGTATAGTATAAATATAACTTTTATATGAACTGGGAAACCAAAAATTTCATGTTTCTTGCATTATTGCAGTATTTGCTTTATTGTTGTGGTCTAGAACTGAACCTGCAATATCTCTGAGGTATGCCTGTGTGTGTGTGTGCACACATACACATACATGCTTGTATATGTAGATGCACATGCATCTACATAAGCTTATTTTTATCAAATATAAAATCTCCATATATAAGCTATATATTATACTCTTTGCAATGAGCACACTTTAAAAAGTGGTTATAAATAATTTTTAAGCTAAGTGGTTGTGGAAAATAATCATCTACTACTCATTTGAAAATAAAATGTAGTAAAATTATAAAAGACAAAATTATAATGACTGAATTTAAATATAATTTTTAAAGACTCAGCTTTCTTTTTTTGTTCATATACCAGAGATTATACAATACCAGAATAATTGTTGTAGCTTTAGCATTTGTTTTTATGATTGTTTCAGTCTTCTCAATTATAACATTCTCCATTATGATTTACTGATTTCTTGAAGCCATACTCATTTTTTTTTTATGGGAACAAAGGTATATTTTCTTATCAGCTTCCCTTTGTTCTAGTAGGATGTGTGATAATTATAAACTCAGTTTTAACTAGGGTAAGCCATCATTCTTTATTGATTTCAGGTGAAGGAAGGAGGTATAAGCCCCTAGCATGGAGTGAGGTGGGCAATCTGAGAATCTCTGCCTCAGCATAGGGTCAGCTCAGCCATTAAAGCTCAGCCCTCCATTTCCAAAGGCTCATTGCTGTTCCTTCAGGACCATTGCATTCTTGTAGTCATTAAATAAAGAAACTTCCATTTGATGAATAAAACAGCTAAAACTAATACCTGTGGGGATTTTGAAAAATGTCTATGTGTTTGAATTTCTCTTAATTGGAACATCAGAAAAGTAATCAAATTCACCTATGTTTTGTAGAGAATTCCGTAATAGAGTTACTGGTGTATGCAATCTATAGTAAGTGCTTTTATTTTGTTTTGTTTTATTTTAACAAATATATCAGCCAATGATATATTTTTAACAAATATATCA
>JAAGEH010002534.1:45355921-45357035 GCA_011751065.1 Lasiurus cinereus | reverse complement strand
GCCAATGATATATTTTTAACAAATATATCAGCCAATGATATATTTTTCATTGATGAGAGAGAGAGAGAGAGAGAGAGAGAGAGAGAGAGAGAGAGAAATAGAGAAACGCTGATCAGTTGCTCCTGTAGGATCAGTTGCCCAGGTACAACCAAGGTATATGCCTTGAAGGGGAATCAAACCTGCAACCTTCTGATGTATGGAATGACACTCCAATCAACTAAGCCATCTAGCCAGGGCTATTAAGTGCTTTCAATTTTCAGAGTCTTCATTGTAAAACTGATGAAGAAATTTTAAAAATAATGTAGCCCTGACACTCTAGCCTTAACTGGTAACTAGTTAAGTAGTAACTAGTGAGTAGATATTGCTTATAGTTACCTAGTCACAGCCTCAGTCTGGCCTCCCTCTGTGGAAGGCAATTGGCGGATCAGGAGAAGGCACAAACCTCAGCATCCCCTCACTGCTGCTGCCTCTGGCCTCCCTCTGCAGGAGGCAACACATTTATCAGGGGAAGGTGATGCCCCATCACATCTCTGCTGCTGCCACTGCCGGCCATCAGGCTGCCTGAGCCTCTGCCCTCATAGCCACTGTAGCTTATCTGAGCCTTGGCCTGGCCCTCTGCTTGAACCTCAAGCCCTTGCAGTGGCTGCCGCCATCTGTGGCTTGCCTGAGCCTCAGGCTGGCCTTGGGCAGTGGCAGCCACCATTCACTTCCCCATGCATCTCCTGGTCAAGTCCCTGCGGCGGGATGCAGCATCAAGTTCCTCGCCCACTTTCACGTGTCTGGCAGCTCACGCAGCCTCCTGGTAGTGGCTCCTTGCAGCATGAGGGCGTCACGGTGTGAGGGTGAGATGACCACACAGACTTTTATTAGTATAGACGCTTTCATTATGTCTTAAGAGCACTGTGAAGGCCTCTTAAAATACGGATGTTTATGTTCCTTTTAGCTTCCTTCAATATAGTGGAGGTGGGAACTTCCTTTTATAGTCATTTTTGGTCAGAGTACTCTAAGATTTACTAACTAATCATGGTATAATCAAACTATTTTCTTCATTGGGAGGAAGTTGGTGGCAGCCTCTGAAGAAAATAAAGGGGTTTGGTGTGGTAATGTTCTGTCT
>JAAGEH010002534.1:45313421-45350921 GCA_011751065.1 Lasiurus cinereus | reverse complement strand
TCTGGTTTACATGCTGGATTGAAAATATACTTGAAGAATATTCCTATTAATCAAAAATGTATTGCTATATGGTTTCTTGTATTAAACCATCAGATAATTTATTCAACATAAGGAGCCTGAATTTTATTGTTCAGTCAGCTTTGTGTGTTCACTTATTTGTATGCTATGCTTCCTTGCTGTTTTTATGGCCTTGAAATAATTTGTAAATTATTTGTAAAATAATTCTATTGTTTTACTTCACCTCACTTTTTATGACACACCCACATATTCAAACTTTGTGTACATTATGTAGGTTAGACAAATACCATTATTTTTCTCTGAATGGAATTTCCTAATTGGGTAGTCAGTACAGCAGGCACAAAATTTTGTCCAAGCATTACTAAGCTGTTGGTTGTTCTTTAGACATACTAACTTATTTATGTCATGTTTCTGAGTCTTAGATTCTGTTCTTCCTTCTTCCTAAAAATATTTTCTTATCATCTCAATTATTTATTTAAGGTGATTTCCAAAATCTCCTTTTGAGGAAGGCTTCTCTGATACCCCAAAGTTGAGGTTATTGTCACACACCTTTGTCCCTATACTACCCTCATATCATATAGACCCTAGATAGGTTCTGGGGGTTGTAGTGGGGGCCATTCCTACATTTCTTTGCAAAGAAGCTGCATGAGGTGTAGATTTGGTCCAAGATTTTGGGGCAGACATTTTTCTAAGAATTTTACAGTTGTACTTAGTGGCCATTCTGAACTGAGCATTCTTTCATCACAGCACTTAATCTTGTAATTAATTTGCTTATCTTTCTCTCCATAGATATTAGATAATAATATCTTTGAGGGCATGACATATTTATCCTATTTTTAATATTTCTTAATCTGAGTGACTAGAATAGTGTTTGAAATTATTGAAATGAATTATGAAATTATTGAAATGAAGCACACATTTATGTATAATAGCAATATTGGTGAAATAAAACATGGCCACAGTTTTCTCAGAGTTTTTCCTTGAGCTTGTTTTGATTTTAAGCCAAAGATTTTCTCCTTAACAAATTCTCACTTTTTTCCCCTCATGAAGGTTTCAATGAAACCATTTAATTTAACTTAGTAAATCACTTATTTAATATGTAAACCATTTAATATGTAATTCAATTTATTGGGATACATGGTTTAAAATTATATGTTTCACTTGAAATTATACTTTCCAAGTGTACAATTCTATAATACATCATCTCTGTAGAATAAACTCGAAAACTTTTTCTCAACAAAGAAATACTGGGAATAACTAAGAATGACCTACATACATAAAATTAAAAATTTCCTCTTGAGTTAAATCAGTTTAAAGCAATGACTTTTTTTCAAATATACAATTAAATTTCTGAATTGACTGTTGGGTCATGTAAATTTGATAAATACTGCAAATGTTTAAAATTTCAAAATTATTATTTGACTTCTCGATCTTTTTCTGGGATTTCTGAGAGCTGTTTCTGAGAAAGTCATGGTTTTAAGAATGGATTGCTTTCTTATAGACTTCCATTTATTTAATAAGTACATATTATTTTCTCAAGACCCAGAACTTCTAATTCCATGTTGTACATTATAGATAATTCTAGTTTCTACTTATTTTCTGTTAGTTTGGATGTACAGTGATAAGACAGTGAGAATATTCTTTTTTTTGACAGCATTACTATTTTACATCATATACTTTTGAGATGACATAAGCAGAAAAAGATACTTTTATTTTATAATAGAATATCTTAATCTTATAAGACAATAACCCATTTCAATGATTGGTCATATATTTTTTTTCAATTCAGGTTTTTGGTCATTTAATAAAATATTTTCTATCAATTACATATATTTTATTTTTTTGGAACTTTTCGATATTTGTGTTAGTTCCTTACCATTTTGCTTCTATATCTTCTATAATAAAAATCTTTACTTTTAATTTAGTGAAAAACTTACAAAAAAAACATCTTACAAATTAAAATCTGAAAGTCTTTTCTGATTTATCAGATGTTAGAGTGAATAAGGTTGGAATGGCTTGTAGAAAACTCTGGCCTCTTAATTTATAGGCTTCCCTCTTTAATCTATACTCTATATTCTTATAAGAAAAGTGCTGAAGTGCTCCAGTCATGTTATTTCCCTACTCAAAACCTCCAGCGGAGCACCATTGCTTATTAAATTAAATTCAAGCCTGCTCTTTGACATTCATGGCCCCCCAAACCCCAATAAGATTCTCTTTTCTGACTATGACTATTTCTCTGCTCACATTGCATATAACATAAAAACAGAAGTATTTGCTTGCACAGATTCTACTCATTTTTTTTTTTTTTACTTTGTGTATTTTCTTGGGCTTGCTCTTCCTGCAACACTTGCTCTTATATCCTTTCTGACTGTTCAAATTCTACTGGTTCTTCAGAACTTATTTCAGAAATCCATGTTTGTAAGAAGTCTCCCCTGATATACTTATTCTGCTAGTTAAGGGCAAATGAATGAAAAAATTAAAATTTTTGTTATTAAGGGCTTATTTTTAGGCAGGAATAACAGACCATAAATAAGTAAACAAATAAGTATATACATATTAATTGAAATGGCTATGAAAGAAAATATTGAAAGTTCCATATGGAGTGTGGAGTTACAGAGAGAGAGCTGATTTAGATATTGAGGGTGATCAATAATATGTTCTTTCAGATGAGAGGACATTTTCAAAGATACCTAGAGGAATAAGTCACGAAGATTTCTAGAAGAATAGAAACTGTGTAAGAGTGACTTCAATACTTCTAGGGTGGCAGCAAGCCTGGTATATTTACACAATAACCAAGAGGCTAAAAAGGAGTGAGCAGGGGTGTCACTAAAGAGATTAGAAAGAAGTAAGCCATGTGGGGTAGCCTAAAGAGTTTGACTTTCAATATGTAAATATAGGAAAGCTAAGGAGGGTTTTGATCAGGAATGTGACCCTTCTGGCCACTGACCTTGAATAGACAGTAAGGACACAGAGGGAAAACACAATAGCTATTTTGATCAAGATTTGATGGTAGCTTGAACCATGGATTTGAGGTAGGGAGTGACTAGAAATCACAAAGAAAAAGGTCAGAAGCATTTTGAAGAGTCTTCATCTTCAAAATGACTATTACTTTTTTTTAAAAAAGGTAATATGTTCCAGGTTGTTTACTAAGCTCTTTACTTCCATTATCCATAAACTTCAAAAGAACTCTGTAAAGTATAGGTATTATTATTGTTACATTTTATAACATGTAGCACTTAGAAAATGGAGAAATTGAATTATAAGAAAATATGTGCCTATCTTCCTGTATATTTCGAGAAGGAAAAAAAAATGGTTAAGAATAATACATAAGAATGTTAATAGTGGTGTAGAATGTTAATAATATGATAATTCTGTCCTTCTACTTATCTCCCTCTTTTTAAAGAATGGATGCTTCTTGTTTTTTTGCTTATTTAAAAATTTTTAGAATTCTAAGAGTATTGCTTTTATAATCTGATAAACATTAAATGTGAAAATTATAAAATTTAACCCAATTTACTGTACTTTTTTTATTTTCCAGTTGATAAAGTATGCAATTTCTGTTCAGACTTGGTTTCAAATTTGATCACTTTGGGCAAATAATGGAGCCTCGCTGAACTGGAGTGCCTAATCTGCAAATGAAAATTAATAATCCCCAGGTTTCAGACTTGTCAGGACATAAGTGGATAACAAAATGATGGTCATAGACACAATGCCTGAGGTGAGTGTTTTTAAGTAGGTTTCCATAATTGTAAATAATTATTTAAGGATCCCTTTAGATACTGGCTGAACATGGGCCAGAATTGTTTAGTGAAAAATTCCACTGATGTTAGTTGCAAACATGTTTGATGTCCATATTAGTTCTTCTGCATTCAAATTTTAGGATCAGGTCCAATTCCATCAAAATTATCCTACCTAATAAAGAAGTAATAGGCAAATTGACTGTCACTCCAACACAAGATGGCCTCCCACATGTGGTCAAAGATGGCCACCCTTATGTGGACACAAGATGGCCAGTTGCAGAGAGCAATTGGGGACAATCAATTAGGAGTTACTGGGCCAGCAGTGGAGGGCACTTGGAGGAGACCAGGCCTGCAGGGAAGGACAGTTAGGGATGATCAGGCTAGCAGGGGAAGGCAGATAGGGGCAATCAGGCTGGCAGGGGAGCAGTTAGGCAACGATCAGTTAGGCTGGCAGGGAGTGGTTAGGGGATGATAAGGTTGGCAGGCAGAAGTGGTTAGAGGAAATCAGGCAGGCAGGCTAGCAGTCCTATGTTGTAAGAGGGATGTCTGATGGTATCGGGCCTAAACAGGCAGTCAGACATCCCTAAGGAGTCCCAGATTGGAGAGGGTGCAGGCTGGGCTGAAGGACACTCCCTCCATCCCCATGTATGAATTTTGTGCACTGGACCTCTAGTTGCGATTATAACATTATATTTGACACTATTATGAGTGTCAGTTAAGATATTCTTTTTTTTTCACTTATATTTTTAAAAACAGCTGGCAAAAATATTCTCTTGTTTTTTCAGTATTGCCCTGTATAGTTAAGAACTTTAAAAAGTCTTAAAATAAAAACTATAAAAAGTAGGTGTGTGCCCCCTTAAAATAATGACCTAGACCCCCATCTTCCTAATCTATATGCTGTATTATGTATAGCTAGTACACCAAATGAATTGCATGCTCTGAGCCTTGTATCCTTCATTTAGAGATCTCTTTTTGTTTTGTTTTGTTTGTGTTTTAATATAAATTGGTTGAATAGGGATAAAGGAAAATTGCAGCCTGTCTCTACAGGCTGATCTCAAAAAGCACAGGAGCTGCTGCTGCATTTACTTTTTTTTAGTACCCGGGAATTTGATCCCATTCTCCACAACTTTAAGGGAGTCTCTCTCTCTCTCTCTCTCTTTAAAATATATTGTTATTGATATCAGAGAGGATGGGAGAGGGAGAGAGAGATAGAAACATCAATGATGAGAAAGAATCATTGCTTGGTTGCCTCCTTCACACCCCTATTGGGGATTAAGACCACAACCCAGGCATGTGCCCTTGACTGGAATTGAACCTGGGACCCTTTCTCAAATTTAAATTCGCTTTAGGGAATCTTTCAATGTTTTGCTTCAAATTCCAGTTCTATTCTCTATTTACATATCTGTAGGTAAGATAAATTGTTCCCTTATGTCCAGACTTATGCCTGCCTATGACATCAACACCAGACTCTATGCTGTGGCACTTTGTGTTTATTCTGGCTCTAACCACAAGGAAAATCTGACACCCTTAATATATGCTCAATATGAGAATTATCTATTCTTGTGAGTAGCAAGTGCCTGATTTCTTTGCATAGCTCATAGAAATGGGGTGACCCTGAGGACTTTAAACCTTTGGAATTTTTTCTATTACTAGTGAAGACTTTTAGGTGTTAATATATATCCTTGTTGTACTAGATGCAACTTGTTCCTCATAATTAGCATGATAAGGAGTTACAATCCAATGTTGGCCCTACCAAGAACTGTCATATTCTTCTTAAAAGGTAGTAGGGGTATCTGTGGAGTGTTAATAGCCAACTCTACACTTGGCAGGAGGTCGATATCTCCAAAAATTACTGAAAAAAATTCCTCACATTGTTGCTTAAATGTATTTTTGATGGATTCAATGATGAGAGCCATTTAATGAAGAATAATATACTTTGAACAACATTTCATATAATATTATAATTGCTGTCTCTTGCTAAATGAGAAAAAGAATTTAAAAATATATGACTTACCAACTTCAAGTTTGCTATTCTTGCAGCATTTTAAATGAATTCTCTTCATGAAAATTTATATTCTACATGAGGAAGATCCTACTTCTTAAAAATAAATTTCAACTAACCTCAATTTTTTAGAAGTCAGTTTTAAAATTAAGATAACCAAAATCTTATAACATAAGCTAAATTATATGATGTTATATAAACAAATGTAAATATAAAATTTATGAAGTTTAGAAGTAATGATATTTAAATATGTTATCATATTTTTATTGAAACCTTTGAATCATACTTCTGAAACTATATCCTCAGGAATAAAATAGATGTAGTTATTTTAAATATAGACAAAATACTGATTTATATATGTATATCTCTTTGTTGTTTCTTAGAAAGCTTTTCTTTTAAGTTATTGTTTACAGAAATGCTTTTAGGGTAGGAAAGAAGGTGTCATTGTCTTTACAGTACAGATAAGATATTTCTTCAATAAAACACACCTGAAAAGTGACAGAAATGGATCTAGAGTCTTCTCAGTTCTCATATTATTTTGCTTCTGTTGAAATAATAAAATAATATTTTTTCCTCCAACAACAGAGCACATGAACTATCCATTCAATAGGTAGAATCCATTATGTCCCTCTGAGGACTATTTTGGTAGGCGCCAGGAATGCAAAGTAAATCAGACAACGTAGGCCCTCAAAGGATGGATGTTCTGGTAAATTCTTTTTATAGACTATTCTATAACCAATCTGGATATCACAGGCACAACTAAATAGGCTCTTGTTCCTTTAGCAAACATTTTGCAGTCTTATATTTCTTCCTACAATGTTATTAATTAAGCAAGGAGGAGTTCATGAATCCAGTTGCACTTGTCTTATTCTGTAGAATTGGCTGGTTGCCTGCTGTAGAAAGGATATTCTCCAAGAAACTGAGAACCTGTATTCTTTCTTTGCATCTTACACTAACTTGTTGTACAATTAAAAAAAATATCATTTAAATTCCCAGTCCTGTTTTTTTTAATTCTTATTATTTTTTCATTTATAAAATAATCATAAAAAAATTGGCCCACCTAACTTTCAGGGCTGATATGAGGAAAAATATAGTCCTTCATATGTAAAATTGAAATTAAAAAATGTAGGAAGATTGAACAAATATGGGGTAATAATGTCTAATTCTGGTTACTATGTGAAGAAATTACTAGCAGATCACTGCAGTCATAATAAAAATTACCACACTGACCATAGCCAGTTAGTGCTATAGCCACTGGGAACAGAGGTGAAAATTAAACCTAGCTAATGGAAATGTCAGAGGTGAAAACATGTAATTGTCACTCTGAAGACCCTGACATTCCAAGTAAGCTTTGTCATTATAGTCTTAAAGGCTAAGGAGGATTGGAATACCATTTCTCCTTTACCTTAAGCTCTTAATATAAAGGCACATTTATTTTAATGCCAAACCAAGTGGGAATAAGTTATTGTTAGAAACGGATGATAAATCCAACATTTCAAGACAGTAATGGACATCAAAGCATTATATTTGTATTCAGTTATACAATAAAGGAAATGTTTTTTGATAAGCAAATTGAGAATGTATTTCCACCCTCTGATTGTTTCCATCATGGCCTATATTATATCATATTTTACTTATGATTACATCTGTGAAGGAGTGACACGAAGGAAGGATGAGGACACTGGAGACAGAGTCATGTGGAGCACTTATGAAAATGCCCTTGGCATTCTCCAAAGTAGGCCAGTTTGTGCTTTATTAAATTTATATATCATAGTCACTGATTAACCTGTATTTGAGTATTATAATTAGATAAATCTGAATTTTTCATCAAAACTCTTGTACAGCATCTACCACATGTAACAGACAAATAACATCAAGTTAAAAGATCATCCAAGAAGTTTCCTCCTCAGATTTCATTGTCCTTTATCGCATATTTCACAGCTCTGTCTTGCATACATCTAGGATTCTCTAACTAAATGACCTATTTTTATCTTTGGTTGCTATATCAGCAAAAGATGAAAAATCTCAGGTCTAAGTAGAATACTTAGGGCATTGCCTTAGGAACTATCTGAATCCCCTGCTGTTAGAATTTCAAGGATGGGTATTTGAAGAAACGGCACAAAGAACCTCATGTTTTTCAAAGGAATAGGATGGCTGCATAGACAGACAAAAAAAAAAACACACACACACAAAAAAACCCACTCTCTCTCAAGGGCAAATTACATGAGCTATGAGCAGATATTCTCCTTTTAATGTAAAACCTCAGCACAGTAACTTGAGAAGTATTTCATTGTTCCTGGAGACAGTATGACTACTTTGGAGGGCATTTGAGAACATTATTCAAAAAGAACATTCAATGATCATATGAAATATTAACTATATATTCAAGTATGATATAAGAACACTCTAGAGAAATAAGAATGCATTTGATTGTGGATTTCAGTAAATGGATGGAAGAATTAAATTCATTTTTTTCACCATTATTGAGAAATATGACTTGTACCATTTTTTATTTCGTTTTTTTTTTAATATACAGTGGTATCTCGAGATACGAGTGCCCTAACATACGAGATTTTTGAGATACGAGACATCGAGCGAACGATTTTTGCTTTGAAATACGAGCAACAGTTGAGATACGAGTAATCGAACGGATCGGCCGGCTGCACAGGACCCACCAGTTTACCGCAACTCGAGCGTCTCATAGTCTCCCACGCCTCAAGGTTATGGAACGAATTAAACTCGTATCTTGAGGTACCACTGTATTTTATTGATTTTTCACAGAGAGGAAGGGAGAGGGATAGAAAGTTAGAAACATCAATGAGAGAGAGATATCGATCAGCCACCTCCTACTTGGGATGTGCCCGCAACCAATGTATGTGCCCTTGACCGGAATCAAACCTGGGACCCTTCAGTCTGCAGGCCGACGCTCTATCCACTGAGCCAAACCGGTTTCGGCAATTTTTTATTTCTTGTTCATTGGTTGGAAAGAGTGATATTTTGGTTAATTTTAATCACAAATTTTAGCTTTTATGATAATATATTTTTTAATGTTCCAAAATAATATACCATAGTAATTAGGATTACTGTTTTTTTTTCTTTTCATGTAAACATTAGCATTTTTGGCATAGAATGGATTTTCTGTACATTTTTATACAGATAGTTTTACTTTGCTCAGGAAGAAAACATGAATCTCAACATACAATTGCTGTTTAAATTCCACAGCTGTAATGGCAGAATAGTAATTACCAGATCTGTGGTGTCCAAAATCAGATATTCATATGGTTCCTTGTGGCTTGTTAATGGCTTTATAATTTAGATTTAAAAGATTTTTGAAAGGTGTGGGATAATTGTATTACTCTGAAATATCAGAAGTTGAAAATTTGAAACATTACTGTAGTCCTATAAATCAAGCAGTTTCCCTTTGTTTTTGTAGTGCAACATATTTTCCCTTGTTGAAAACAAGTGCATCAGCATAAAAACCTCTTGAACAAGAAAAATGTATATTGATCACTATAAGTGCATTTCTGTAATACCCTGCAGTTATTGAAGTTGACCCTAAACCATGCTTTATCTCTGACAATAGATTCTTTTTATGTGTTGCTATTTATTTATAGTTTAATAGAGTTGCAAAAATAACTTTTATTGCAAAAAAAACCCAAACATGTAAGACCATGTCTTACTCTTTGAATTTGTTTGTAGCATTAGGAAAAATCACAAGCATTTTACTCATAAAAAGAGTTTACAGATTACTCACCAAAGCTTTTACAACACTTTTGTCCTCCAACAATGTGCTGAAATAGATACATGTGCTGAATCATCTGTATTATGACAAAGTACACTTGGCTAGAGAACTTGTAGGGAAAATAGATTCTAGAGAGGAAGGCTATTTGTGTTATAACCTGAATTCTAGTTTTACTCTTGCCATATCATTTCTTTGCACTTTACATTTTCCATTTGGAAAAAGTTGATAACATTAGCCTTCATGTAGCTCAATGGATGTTAGAGAAATAGCTGAGGCAGCATATATGAATAAAGCTTTGAAAGAAAGTTGCTATGCAGATTCAGGTAAGGTGTATGTCAAAGCTACTGGCTAAGGCAGGTGCTTCTTCATTGATATTTAGTTTCTTCTATTCTAGGGTAAAAACAGGCTATTTGCCAAAAGACTTGGAGTACCATGAAGAACTGACATCCATTGCAGGAATTTAGTTCTGTCTCTCATTTCTGCATTCTTAATGATTAGAGTTAAATAATGACTGCCACGATGGATTGATAGAAAAATCATTTGCTGCATTATTCATAGCCTTATCTTCCCCACTGGTTACTTTTGAACTGTCTTTTTCTTTCTTTCTCTTTTATCTTTAATATTGTAAACTCTGGGTTTAAGGGCTGATGAAGATGTTCTCTTGCCTTATACAGAATTGTGCATAATATAATGAAGATGTTTGAATATTAGAGGAACATAATTAGCTAGATTAAACTGCCAGTCATTCAAATGGAAATATTTTGTTATACCTCTATGCTGTTACTGCATTTTCACAATTTATACCAGATCTTTTAGGGAAAGTAATAAAGATGAATTAAAAACTTTATGTAATCAGTATGAGGTGGTCACACTAAATGCAATATTAAAAATACATCTTAGAGAAACAAAGATGGAGGCATAGATAAACACCTGAACTTGCTGTCTTGCACAACCACTTCAAAACTACAACTAAAAGACAAAATGGCTATCATCCAGAACTGCAGGAAGGCTGGCCGAGTGGAAATTCTAAACTAGAAGAAAAGAGAAAAGCAAACTGAGACTCGGAGGAGGAGAGAAGGTATGGACATGAAGTACAGAGGTATGGAGGCATATGTAGAAAGGACTTGTTGTCTTTTTCAATTGGGAGGGAGACACAAGCTCCTGACTGCTCTGAACTCCAGTTCTGAGCAGGACTCTGGGGACCCAAACTCATACAGGGAGAAACTGGACTGTCTGGCATTGGGTGGAACTCAAGAGAAGCTTTCTCTCAGAGGTGCTTGCAGTGATCATTGTTCCTGCATGGTGTCGCGGGACACAAAGACACAGACAGAAACTCTTCCAGGCAGAGCTGATGGTCAGCCATTACTGTTTGCTCCACCTTGGTGATTTCCTGAGACCCCCACATCACCCGATTCACAACCCTACCCAATTGTACGCAGAGGCTTTTGCATATGAATGGTCTGGCCCTTTGCAATCTGAAACCTAACTTACTGTATCTGGGTCAAAGAGCCCCAGAGCTTCCAAAAGAAGACCCACCTCTCCATAGCAGCTTGCATTGCTTCACAGCTGGACCTCATCTGGGCACCTCTAAACCCCAAACAAAGAGGGGAATTCTGCAGATCTCTCTGTAGCTTCTGCTGGAGTTCCAAGAGCCAATGTACCCAGTGATCAGAGAGTCCATCCAGACTACAACTCTTCAGATTCATAAGAGACACACTCAGGGTGCAGAGTTAATGAGCACGAAAGCACCACTGACGAGTCTTGCCCCATAAGGGTGTCTCCAGCACAGAAGTTCTCCCATCATAGAGACAACTGATCCTCACATCCAATTGGCCTGGGGATCAAATCATCCCAGTGATATCAACAACAATCAAGGCTTAACTACAACAAGACTGTGCACACAGACCACAAAGGGGTGCACCAAGAGTGTCCACCTCAGGTAACTGGGGAGGCTGAGCCACTGGGCCTTATAGGACACCTAGCATACAAAGCCACACTATCAACACAGGAAAGAAGCCAAAATGGTAAGACAAAGAAATGGGTCACAAATGAAGGAAATGGAGGAAAGCAAACTACTGGATATACAGTTCAAAAGCATGGTTATAAGGTTACTCAAGAATCTAGAGACTGCTGATAAATTTAGTGAGACCCTCGAGGATATGAAAAAAGACCAATCAGAAATTAAGTATCATCTGGCTGAAAAAAAGAATAATGATAGGGATCCAACTGGAGTCTAGAGGATCCCAAGAATCAAGTCAAAGATTTGAAATATGAAGAAACAAAACACACCGAACCAGAAAAGAAAAAAGGAAAAAAGAATCCAAAAATATGAAGATAGTGTAAGGAGCCTCTGAGACAACTTCAAGTATATCAAAATCCAAATTATGGAGTTGCAGAAGAGAGAGACCAAGATATTGAAAACCTATTTGAAGAAATAATGACAGGAAACTTACCCTGCCTGGTGAAATAGACTTACAAGTCCAGCAAGCTCAGAGAACCCCAAAGAAAAGGAATCCAAAGAGGACCACACCAAGACACATCATAATAAAAATGCCAAGGGCAAAAGACAAAAGAAAGAATCTTAAAAGCAGCAAGAGAAAAACAATTACCTATAAGGGAGTACCTATACAACTGTCAGCTGATTTCTTAACAGAAACTATGCAGGCCATAAGGGAGTGGCAAGGAATATTCAAAGTGATGAGTAGCAAGAACCTACAACCAAGATTACTCTAGCCAGCAAAGCTATCATTTAGAATTGAAGGTCAAATAAAGAGCTTCACAGACAAGAGAAAGTTAAAGGACTTAATCACCACCAAACCAGTATTATATGAAATACTTAAGGGTAGTCTCTAGGAAGAGGAGGAAGAAGAAAAAGGTAAAGACAAAAACTATGAACAATAAAGTGATAACAAATATATATCTATCAATAAGTGAATCTAAAAATCAAGCAAATAAACAGTTTGATGAAAATGAATAAACTGGTGAATATAATAGGATCAGGGGCATAGAAAGGGAGTGGATTGACAATTATCAGGGGAAAGGAGTTTGGAGGGTGTGGGCAGAGACTGGACAAAAATTGTTCACCTATGCACGAGGACAGTAGGGAGGTGGGGGTAAGGGCAGAGAGTGGGTTGGGAACTGGGTGGAGGGAACTATGGGGGGGAAAAGCAACAACTATAATAATCTGAACAATCAATATTTATTAGTAAGAAAATTACATCTTACCTAATTTATAATTCAGAACAAAAATCTAGTACTTAGGGAAATTGTAAGTATTTTTGAGTCCCCAGATGTTTTGTTGGTAAGCTAATTTAAGATTACATGGGTATGGATTTTATAATTTCTTCCTAAAATAAAACGAGAAAATTATGTCTATGTGAATTTTTAAAAATTCTTAATTTTGTTGTATTTTTCAGTAAATTAAGTTCTCCAAACAGAAAGTAAACAATTATAGCTAATGGACTATTTAATACATATTAGTGAAATTAAAGATTAATAGATATAGTATCTTGTGAGAATATTGAAATAGAAAAATATTTTAGAATTTTATTTGTCAGGAATATTTAAAAAAATATTTTATTGATTTTTTTTACAGAGAAAAAGGGAGAGGTATAGAGAGTTAGAAACATCGATGAGAGAGAAACGTGAATCAGCTGTTTCCTGCACGCTCCCCCACTGAGAATGTGCCCTCAACCAAGGTACATTCCTTTGACCAGAATTGAACCTGGGACACTTCAGTCTGCAGGCCAATGCTCTAGCCACTAAGCCAAACTGGTTAGGGCTGTCAGGGATATTTTTGAAACTACAATACCTCCGCCATCCCAATACCTGCTCCACCCCAAACTATCTATATATGTTATTTTCCAACTGTTCTAGTGTATTTGACAGTTGATTTCTTTGCATCATTAGGTTGATTCAAAGCCCTGGTTCTATCTTCAGTAGCTCCTCACTACATACTAAAAAAAGATAAATTCAGTAGTTACCTCATTTTTTTTATAGACTTCCCTAGGCATAATTTCTGCCTCCCCTTTGGGTCTTGGTCTCTCTCTCTCTCTCTCTCTCTCTCTCTCTCTCTCTCTCTCACTTTTTTGCTTAAGCTAATTTATTGTTATTTATATATGTCATTTAATCCTCTGGTGTTTCATTTTCCATACACACAAAACCGTACTCCCTCACAGTGCCTGAGCTCAGGTTTTCCCGAGCATGCAACACATTCCTCCTAATCTCTGTCAGTCTCAAAGTGAATTCTTCCATGAATACACCAAAACTAACATTTTCCTCCTTGTAACCACTGTTGCAAACCACAGTTTAACAAATTGCCCTATGTAACATGTGGTGATATAAAAATAAATTACTAATGTAGAAAATTGAAATGAGAGGTAAGTAGAATACTCTTCCTACTTGATGTTACTGTTGAAAGTGGTGTTTTGTTTCTGATACTATTCTGTTGGCTGCTTTATTTTTGCAAACCTCTGAGGGTTTTAGAATTAACAGATACTCTGAGATCCTAAAAGTCCTATAACACGAGTGCAAACAATTTGATATTTCATATACTTCACCTGTGCATTTCATATTTATAGCACACTTACAATCATTTGTATTTACAACATACATGCAAACAAATTTCAAGTGTTAAATCTCTTAAATAATGTGCTGTTACTTAGAGCAGTGGTTGGTAAACTCATTAGTCAACAGAGCCAAATATCAACAGTAAAATGATTGAAATATCTTTTGAGAGCCAAATTTTTTAAACTTAAACTTCTTCTAACGCCATTTCTTCAAAATAGATTTGCCCAGGCTGTGATATTTTGTGGAAGAGCCACACCCAAAGGGCCAAAGGACTGCATGTGGCTCATAAGCTGCAGTTTGTAGAACATGGCCTTAGAGCATAAAAAGTAGGAAAGTCATTTATGCTGCTTTCAGTACTGTTTGAGTCTGTCATGTAATAAGACATATAGTTTCTTTGAATCTTCTTTTTAATGCTTCTATAGAATAACTAGAAGCCCATTGCACGATATACTTAAAAGAATAGGCCTTCCTTCCCCTGGCTTCACTCCCAGCTGCCAGGGAGGTGGCAAGTTCCCATTCCTCGGTCACCTGGGAGCTGGCAGGTCCCTGCTTTTGTCTGGAGCACCACTCCAGTAGCTCCTTCTGCCAACCTCCTTCCCCTTATAGCAGGCATCACACCCCTCCCCGCTGCTCCATGCCTATATATATGCAAATTAACCTCCATCTTTGTTGGGTTAATTTGCATACTCTCTCTGATTGGCTGTGGGTGTGGGAGTGATGGTTAATTTGCATTGTTTCTCCTTCATTAGCTTAAGACTAGAGGCCCAGTGCATGAAATGCATGCACAGGGGAGGTGGTGTCTTTCAGCCCTGCCTGCAACCTCTTGAAATCTGAGACTGCTGGCCCCTAACTGCTCGCCTGCATACCTGATCACCCCTAATCACTCTGTCTGCCTGCCTGATTCACCCCTAACCACTTCTGCCTTCCTGATAGCCCCTAACTACTTTCTAGGGTGAGGGGCCATGGTCATTCTGGTCTCTGGTTGTTCCGGTTCCACCATTTCAGTCACTTGTCTTTTATCATATAAGATAATTTACAAATATAGATTATTGGGAATGGCTATAGAGTCATACTTTGGACTGACCTGTGGCAGGGCCACAAACAAGTCCCAGTTTGGAGTGCAGAGCCCTCCTAGCATAATTAAGTTTGATCTTATAGTCTTCCCTTATTCCTTCATAGGTAGCTAATGGGCTGTGGGAGGTGCAGCAAGTGCTGCCAAAACAAGGTGAAACTCGCAAGAATATTATAAACATGTTGAACACTTCCCTTGTTTTGCATTGTGTGCTCTGACTATAAAATAAAGTTTCTGATTGCAGGCTGGGTCACTTTGTGTCCTCATCCAGGCACAAGTGATCCACCTAGCCCCGATTGTCTTCTTTAATCCTTCACTGTCCCTCCTTTGATTCACCCCTAGCCATGCTGGGTACAATCCAATAGATTTTATTTTATAGTCAGTAATTAAATATATAATGAACAATCTATGAAATTATATGTATCCTAATATGCACCAGATGCCATCAGTTTCATTATATGTCAAAATTTGTGCAAGGGAGGATGGGTCTGCACCCTCTCCAATCTGGGAATCCTTAGGGGAAGTCCAAATGCTGGTTTTGGCCTGAACCCAGTGGATTGGGCCTAAACCAGCAGTCAGACATCCCTTTCACAATCTTGGACTGTTGGCTCCTAATCACTCACCTGCCTGCCTGCCTGGATACCCCTGACTGCTCCCCGCTGCTAGTCTGATTGCCCCTCACTGCCTCTGAGTTCCAGCCTAATCTCTACTAACTGCCCACCCCCCAGACCCCCACCAGCCTTGTCACCCCTAACTACCCCTCTCCCCCCCCCCGCCCCCGCTTGCTGGCCTGGTTACCCCCTGCAGCCTGCTATTCAGTTGTTTGGTCATCCCTCACTAACCACCCCCTACCAGTCTGGTCATAGGCAGCCATCTTGTGAGGGTGTGAGAGTCAATTTGCATGTTACCTTTTTATTAAATAGGATGAGCCATATACCACACATTTTAGTTGCCTGTGGTAATCAGGTGTGTGTGTGTGTGTGTGATGAGGTTAAAATTGAGGATATCTGTGAACCCTGTGATGTAAAGGAGAATAAGACTCATCCTAAGCAACATATATAAAGATGTTTCCTTCAGCATGTGCTTTCAATTCTTCCACTCCTCCCAACTTTCAGTCCCTCTATTATTTGAGAGTTTAATTCACAAGCATTGAGGAACAGAACAAATGGATATTAAAATCCTGGGAGAATCTTGACTATATGTGCAGGTTTATCTTTCACAAATATATCAACATCATTAAAATGAGATGGGAAGTAAGTAATAATACTTATCTCACAGAGTGGTTAAAGAGATTAAAAAAGATGATGCAAGTAGAGTGTAGTATAATGCCTGAAAGAAAACTCTCAATGACTACTAGCAGTTATTTGTATATGATTAACTTGATGAAGAGCTTGTTAAATGTTTTCTCCCCATATTTTAAGTCCCTCCAAAATAACCATATTTCTACTTCTATATTTGTGCCTAGTGTCTTTAAGATTAGAACCATTTAAGTTCAGGTAATCCATTTCTTAAGTCTTTTCTTTTGGAGGCTAAAATCTTAAGTTATATCATCTCCTTATATGTTATGATGCATCATTCAGGCTGTTTTCTGGGTATTGAGCAGCTGTGCAATGTTTTTTCTGGACAGTGAGTGCAGTATCCTTGGTGGATTGGCAAGGCAGAGTCCATTGGAATCTTTATCTCCCCTTTCCTGTCTTCTCTGCTTATGCTGCTGATAGCTATATTTTTCTCACTGTTTTGATGTAGTGCATATTTCATTTTGAAAAGGCTAAGTTTTCTAGTTATATCAGGGCAGTTACACATTCCATTTTGGGTGGCATCATTAAAATCAAAGTTGCAGTCAACTCAGAATCTGAAATGATATTATCTCCTATCTTTTTATTTGGATGTTTTTGACATGTTTTCTTCATCATGCATATTTGTCTTCATTTTACTCGATATTTTTAAGTCTTAGTGAAGACATTTATCTTTATCCTTATAAAAATTATGTTAGGCAAAAACCGGTTTGGCTTAGTGGATAGAGCATCAAACTGCAGACTGAAAGGTCCCAGGTTTGATTCCAGTCAATATTTCAAATTCTCTATCTGTCTCCCTTCCTCTCTGTAAAAAATCAATAAAATATATATAAAAAAATGTTAGCCCCTGATACCATCTTGTCTGTTGCTGGACTAGATTCCTAAGTTTACCTGGTGAAGGTATTCAAAGGGGAAAAAGAAATATTGTTCCACAGACCTGGTGGAAGTCTCAGGGGACACAAACTCTTTTTATATATCATTTCTTAGGACCACTTCGCCCTGTAACTTACATCAGGAGACATTTGCCATAAGCATGAGCAGAAGATGAAGAAGCCATGTAGAAACACAATCTATAAGCACTGGCAAATGAAGTGAACAGAGAAAAGGATGAAGGGATTAGTAGGAGATGATACTATGGGTTTTGATTAAATAATAGAAGAATTTGACTTTAATAAATGTAAGAAAGTCTGGAGGATGTAATTGTTAAGAAGAGGAGTGAGTCCAATTGTTTTGGCCATGTTGATTTTGAGTTGTAACTAGGAAATAGGGTATAAGCAGGGATTCAAAATTCAAAACAGAAGTAACAGGTTAAGTCAAAACTGGTCAAAGACATTTGAACTTACCCAGAAAAATTTTTGGATGAGATTATCAATTGGGAACAAACTTAAGAGGAGTGAATAGAGGTTGTAGGAAGAGAAATGATAAAATTTAAGTAACAGGAGAAGCAATCTGGACTCAGATTAAGAGTAAATATTATATAAACAAATAAAGGGAATATAAATAATAACTGATGAGAATACTTACTAAGAAGAATTTGTGCAGTTTAATAATGTGAGATAATATATTTTTATGTAAGCCCATGTTAAAATCTACATCTGTATCTTTATATATTTATACTAGTGGTATGGTGCATGAAATTCATGCATGGGGTGGAGGGAGGTGTACCTCAGCCCGGCCTGCACCCCTCAAAAGATGTCCTGCTGGTTTACAGGAATTGGGCCTAAACCAACAATCAGACATCCCTTTCACAATCCAGGACTGCTGGCTCCAGCCGCTCACCTCCCTGCCTGCCTGCCTTATTGCCCCTAACCACTCTATCTGGTCGCCTGCTCGCTCCCAACTACCCTTCCAACCCCCTGCTACCAGCCTGCTCATTCCATAGTGCCCCCCACTCTGCTGTCTGACCACCTCCAACTAACCCCACTGATGTCCTGCTCACCTCCCACTGGTCCCCCTGCTGGTCTGCTTACCCCCAATTGCCCCTGCTTTCCCATCTTGGCCTGATCACCTCCCAGTGACCCAAGGTCCCAATTCCTCCTATTTTACTTTTTTGTTTTTTTTTGTTTTTTTCAGTTCCTTCTTAGGCAGAGGTCAGGGCTGGCTGGAAGCAAGTATCTAGAATTTATTTCTCTTCTATAATTGAAACTTTGTAGCCTTGAGTGGAGGCCAAGGTCAGCCAGGGCGGATGGGAAGCTTGGCTTCCTCTATTGCTGGGGCCAACCCAAGCCTCTTGCTTGTCCCAGCTCTGGCTGCTGCCATTTTTGTAGGGATTTATTTATCTTCCATAATTAAAACTTTGTAGCCTTGAGTGGAGGCCAGGGTCGGCTAGGGCAGGAAGCTAGCTTGGCTTCTTCCATTGCTGGGCAACCCAAGCTTCCTGCTTTCTTCTGCTTTGTGGCTGGCCATCATCTTGGTTGGGTTAATTTGCATAGTCGCTCCTAATTGCCTAGTGGGAGTGGCTTGGTGTAGCAGAGTGATGGTTAATTTGCATGTTTTTCTTTTATTAGTGTAGCAATATAAAAGCCAGCGACTGGAACACTATAATAACTAGAATGACTGTGGTTGCTATGATACCCACTGTGGCCAGCAAAACCAGCCTCATCATAGGTGGGGCATGTCCCGCTCCCAATTGGCCTCTTCCACATCGATCATGGTCAGGGCAGCCAGCCAACCCCCCTGCAACACCTCCCCCACCCATCTCCACCCCAGATCGGTTCCCCCATCCCAATTAGTGTTGGGGCTGGCAGGCAAACTACTTGTGGCCCCTCTCCCTGCCTGGTCCCTCCTCCCACTGGCTGGCCTCAGCCCTTATCAGCCCCCCCCCCACCTCATCAGCTCTGTGGCCCTGACCCCCAGCTGGTCCCCATTCCTGATGGGCCCCCAACACCCTCTTTGGCTTGTGGTTGCTCCTTCTGACTTACCCTGCCTCCAATCAGCCCCCTAACACCAATCTAAGGTGAGGCCAGGCAGCCAAGCATCCATGCCCCCTTCCCCCATCCACTGGCCCCCAAGTGCCCCCCCCCCACTCCATTGGGGGTGGAGCCAGCTGGCTCAACACCAACAACCTCTCCCCATGGTCAGCCCCACCCCTAGTCAGCCCCTACCACCCTGATCGGCCCATGGCCCCCAGCCAGTTTCACATTCAAGTGGCCCCCCTCACGCAATCAGTGGCAAGGCTGGCAGCTACTACCCATGACCCTTCTCCCTGACTGGCCCACCACCCACAGCCCCTCCCCTTGGCCAGCTCACTCCAATTGGTCCCGCCACCCCAATCAGGGGCAGAGCCTGCCAGCCAATTGCCAGCAGCTTCTCCCCATTGGCCGGGGTAGCTGGACCCCACCTATGCATGAATTTATTCAAGGGGCCTCTTGTTTTATATAAGTTCATCTTTTGAAGACATGAGTACTTTTTTTTAAAATATATTTTATTGATTTTTTTACAGAGAGGAAAGGAGAGGGATAGAGAGTTAGAAACATCAATGAGAGAGAAACATTGATCAGCTGCCTCCTGGATGCCCTCTACTGGGGATGTGCCCACAACCAAGGTACATGCTCTTGACCTAAATCGAACCCAGGACCCTTCAGTCTGCAGGCCAATGCTCTATCCACTGAGCCAAACCGGTTTCGGCATGAGTATACTTTTGAAGGTACTATATAAGCTATATTAGCATCCTGCTTAGTGGGGAGTTAATAAAACCATCATTTTTACAAATGAACAATACAATAATTATTTTTATTATTAATACTAGAGGCCCAGTGCCCAAAATTTGTGCACCGGGGGTGGATGTCCCTCAACCCAGCCTGCACTCTCTCCAATGTGTGACATCTCTCTCGCAATCCAGGATGTTGGCTCCCAGCCTGCTGCCTGATTGCCCCTCACTGCTTTGACCGATCATCCCTCTGCCAGCCATCTTGTACGGGCTACCTTGTGTCTTTCCTGCCAGCCTGATTGATGCCTAACTGCTTCCCTGCCAGCCCAATTCCCCTAACTGCCCTCTCCTGCCATCTTTATCATCCCTGTCTGCTCTCCCTGCAGGCCTGATCGCCTTCAACTGCCCTCCCTTGCAGGCCTGATTGCACACAACTGCCTTCCCTGCCATCTGTGGTGGCCATCTTGTGTCCACATGGGGATAGCCATCTTTCACCACATGGGGGCAGCCATCTTGTGTGTTGGAGTGATGGTCAATTTACATTTTACTGTTTTATTATATAGGATAATTTTATAAGATTATGGAATGGAAATCACCATTATTTTTTAGTATTTTTGAAGTATTCAGGAACAAGTAGATATTAGAAATGAAGAGTTACACCCTAGCTGGTTTAGCTCAACAAATAGAGTGTTGGCCTGTGGATCTAAGGGTCCTAAGTTCAATTCTGGTCAAGGGCATGTGCTAGGTTGCAGACTCAATCCCAGTAGGGGGCATGCAGGAGGCAGCTAATCAATGATTCTCTCTCATCATTGATGTTTCTCTCTCTCTCACTTCCTCTCCCTTTCTGAAATCAGTAAAAATATATTTTTTAAAAAGAAATGAAGTTATGTTTATTATTTTCAGATTATTTTCTTAATCCAGAGATTCTCTAAATTGGTAAATATGTCAGAAATATTGGGAGTTCATTGTTATCATCAGAACATAGATATATACAATGAAGCAGCTTCCTTTTAAAAATCAGGAGTTGGAAATAAAATATATGCATTATCAGTAGATACATAATATATGTAAGGATATGCTTAACGAGTTGTAAAAAAAACTTTATCAATAAAACTATAAGACTGCATTTTGGCTCTCCAAACATAACCATGGTAGTTGGTAAGAACCAGCATTTTATAAAATGTGGCACAAAGGGAGCCAAGAAAAAAGTGGTTGATCCATTTACTAAGTAAGATTGAGGAAATGTGAAAGCACCAGCTATGCTCAATATAAGAAATACTGGAAATGCACTAATCACAAGAACTCAAGAAACTGCTGAGACCGGTTTGGCTCAGTCAATAGAGTGTCAGCTTGCGGACTGAAAGGTCCAAGGTTCGATTCTTGTCCGGGGCATGTACCTTGCTTGCAGGCACATCTCCACTATCGGGCGTGCAGGAAGCGGTTGATCGATGCCTCTCTCTCATCGATGTTTCTTACTTTCTATCTCTCTCCCTTCCTCTCTGTAAAAAATCAATAAAATATATTTAAAAAACAAAAAACAAAAAAGAACTCAAGAAACCAAAATCGCATCTGATGGTCTCAGAGTTTTTAAGCGAACCTTGTTGATCTACAAAATGATGAAATTGTATTATAAAATTCAAGCTAACTACTGAGAATGTCCAGGGAAAAAAGTGCTAATTTTCATGGCATGGATGTTACCCATAACAAAATGTGCCTCATGGTCAAAAAATGGCAAAATATGATTATAGCTCATGCTGATATCAGCAGTACCAATAGTTATTTGCTTCATTTATTGTGTTAATTTTATTTAAAAACTAGAGTCCTGGTGCACAAACTCATGCATGGGTGGGGTCCCTCAACTGGGCTGGTGACTGGGGCAACTGGGACCATCTCCCCTAGTCCTGATCAGACCTGATCAGGGCTGGCCAGCTAGGGGGAGTAACTGCAGGAGGTTGGTTGTGATGCACACTGACCACCTGGCCAGCCAAGGGGAGGAATCACAGGATGGTGGCTGTGGGAGTGCAGTGACCACCAGGGTGATCAGTGTGCCTCATAGTGACCCGTTGACTCGTCATTCAGTCGACTGGTTATTTGGTCGACCAGTCATAATGGTAACTTAGGCTTTTATATATATACTAGAGTCCCAATGCATGAAATTTGTTCACAACGGATGCGGTGTGTCCCTCAGCCCACCCTGCACCCTCTTCAATAAGGGTCCCCTCAAAGGACGTCTGACTGCTGGTTTAGGCCTGATCCTACCCTAACCACTTCTGCCTGTCAGCCTGATCATGCTTAGTGGGGAGTTAACAAAACCATAATTTTTACAAATGAACAATACTATAATTATTAATCACTCCAATGCCACAGCCTGATTGGTGCCTAACTGCTCCCTGTCACCCTAACTGCCCTGCCCAGCAGGTCTGGTCACCCCAAATTCTTTCCTCTGCTGGCCTGGTCACCCCTAATTATTCTCCCCTGCAGGCTTGATCACCCCCAACTGCCCATACTTACAGGCCTGGTCCCTCCCAAATGCCCTCCCCTGCTGGCCATCTTGTGGCCATCTTGTGTCCACATGGGGGCAGCCATCTTGTGTGTTGGTCTGACAATCAAACTGCATATTATTTTATTAAATAGGATTAATTAGGCTAGGGGCCTGGTGCATGGGTGGTGACTAGAAGGTTTGCCCTGAAGGGTGTCCCGGATCAGGGTAGGGGTTCTCTTGGGGCGTGGGGCTGCCTGGGTGAGGGGCCTATAGTGATTTGCAGGCTGGCTATGCCCCCTGGTGACCCAAGCAGGGGCCCTGGTATCTGGATTTATTTATCTTCTATAACTGAAACTTTGTAGCCTTGAGAGGAGCCACTTCTTGCTCCAGGGACACAGCCATTTTTGTTGGGATTTATTTATCATCTATAATTGAAACTTTGTATTCTTAAGTGGAAGCCAAGGCAGGTCAGGGCAGGCAGAAAACTTGGCTTCCTCCATTGCCAGGGCAACTCAAGCCTCCTGGTCTCTCCATGGCTGCAGCCATCTTGGTTGGGTTAATTTGCATACTCATTCCTGATTGGCTGGTGGGTATGGCTTGTGGGTGCAGTGAGGTACAGTTAATTTGCAAATTACTCTTTTATTAGATAGTATATAGATGCAACAGTCAGATTTTGAAGGCCTCTTATGCTCAGCATCAGTTGGTCCATCAAATCTGAAAGAAGATGATGGAAATCATGACCCAGGAGGTATGGATAAATGCAGGGGATACTGGGTGGGAGGGAAGATATCAATCAATGAACTTGTATGCATCTATATATAACCCATGGACCCAGACAATAAGGGGGGGGGAAGGCCTGGCGTGGGGGGCAAGGGAAGGTGGAAAAGGTCAATGGGGAAAAAATGGACATATGTAATACTTTCAAAAATAAAGATTTTTTTTTAAATTACTTGAAAGAAGTGGTCAATAACTGATTTTAGATAGCATTGGAGAAGACATAGAAAAGTCTTGCTAATTATTTATCATCTCTATGTCTCTGTTAATAATGTCAAAATGCTGAAGAAGCCCAAGTTTGAGTTGGGGAAACTCATGGACCTTCCTGGTGAAAGTAGCAGTTCTGAAAAAGCTACTGGGGATGAGACAGGTGCTCAAGTTTAATGAGCTGATGGATCTGAGCCCAGTCTAAGAATCTGTTTAAAATTCAGACTTTTAATGGTGACAAAAATCCTATTTGTTATGTTTAAAAAATTAGAAGATTTGCTGAGACAAATTTTGTGAAACATTAACAAGTCTCTTGGTTGAAATGTCTCAATATTGTAAAAAATGTTCTTTCTACCCAAATATTTTCTGCTTTTATTAGAATCCATCTATCTCCTACTCCTATAAAGGACAGCCTTTTTGGGGTGAGACATGACCAAATAATTATTAATTTTATTTGAAGAATAAACCTTTACTTTGAAAGTATAAATCAGGACAATTATCATGAATAATAATAATAATAATAATAATATAATAATAATAATACTGTCCTTGTCAACTTCTAACATACATTTAGAATATTGGTAAAATGATAAACAAGGAATTTAACGGGGCCAAAATATTGTTAAATAAATAAATAAAAGCAAATATTGCAATTTACTTTTGAGGCTAGAATTTTTACAATATTGAGAAAAATAAGTTACTTAGTAAATAATGGAGATAATTTGGAAAATATACTTAAAATATTTACTCATTATCATATATCAAAACCAACACCCAAGTATTAAGTATTTAACTATTAAAATACTATAATAAAATGAGGTGAATAAATTTTACTTTTTTGGTATTCAAAGACAATCATTAGGAGAAATATTAAATTTCTTCATTATATAAACTTTTTTGATATAAAAAAACAAAAATGTTAATAAATGATATACTGGCCCTAGCTTGTTTGGCTCTGTGTATAGAGAGTTGGCCTATGGACTGAGTGGTCCCGGGTTTCATTCCAGCCAGGGCACATGCCCAGATTGTGGGCTCAGTCCCTAGTGGAGGGGCGTGCAGGAGGCAGCCAATCAATGATTCTCTCATGTTGTTGATGTTTCTGTCTCTCTATCCCTCTCCCTTTTTTTCTGAAATCAATAAAGAAATATATTTTTATAAAACTAAAGAAACAAAATAAAATAAAAAAATAAAAATAAATAATGATATATTGGTAAAATATTTGCAGTGTAGATGAGTAATAAAGGTTTAATATACCAAATATATAAATATAAGAGTAAATTAAAGTGATGATGATATAAACAAATTCATTATCAATTAAAGATGTGCTGCAGTGGTACAAATCTGTAAGCAGGTAGAAATTTCCATGAACTCTTTTTTATCAGTTAAATGATAGGCTCTTTAAAGGGCAAGCTGATAGTATGTAATTTGAAGATTAGTAGACATTTTAGTCCACAAAATCTACAGTGAGAAATATCTCTTAAGGAAATAATTAAAAACTTACATATATATGAATTTATAGAAGAACACTTTTATAAGAAAACCAGAAAACATTTTAAAGTATATGGTTAAGGTAAAATACATTGCTACACACACACACACAAATATGGTAACTCCATTAAATACTTAAATCAAAATGTCTATAATATGCTCTTAAGTGAATTTTATAGGCTATACATATAATATAGATGTAAAATGCAAATTGTCATTATGCTGTGAGATATAATGACTGGCCGAGTAACAACCGAATCATGGATCAGCAGGAGGGTGGGGCAGCGAGCTACAATCAGGCAGGTGGAGAACTACAGGATGGGGCAGGGCAGCAAGCTATGGGGAAAGCAGAGGGAAGAGGGTCAGAGGAGCTACAGGAGGGTAGGGCAGCGGGCAGAGAGCTACTAGAGGGTGGCAGCAAACTACTGGTGAGCTATTGGCACATGGGTTTGTGCACAGAGCTACTAGTATAATATAATTTCATTAGGAAAAAAAGAAATAGGCAGAGAGAAAGGGAAAGAGATGTAATTTTAATATGTAGGAAAGGATATACCCCAAAATTTTACAGAAAGATACTGAACTTACACATTATTTTCATTTTTTTCTATATAATTTTTATACATAAAAATATATTAACTTGCATTTGGAAAAAGAGAAGGCTATATATAAGCATTGTCTCTATTTAACATGAGGACAGCAAATGCATTGTGTGCTCAGCTTATGGAAACAGAACAATTGTGAAAATTATTTGCTATTACAGCACTCTCATAAATCCTTAGTGGAAACTTTTAATGAGTGTTCAGGTTATGCTATCATAATGCAGTCACCCAGCTGGCTTGAGATAGTAATTCTCTAACTCAAAGACTAAATCTCAAGAGTAGAGCACTCTCAAGTTGTGCTTTTGAGTTGTTCCCTGAGAAAATCTGTGACATGAGCTGAAAAGATACTTTAAATGACAATCAGCCAGCTGTAATACAAAAAGATAATTGGAAGGGCAAGATTCAATTATGACATTTATATTCACACAAAGCACTGGAAATGGAAACAGAAAAGATGCATTTGCCTTCCACATCTTCTAGCAGGTATGTGTAGTACAGGCAATTCATTTAATGATTCTTTAATTTCTCCATGAAAGTATGCATCTTAGCAACCTGGGAAATAGTGCTAGAATACAGCATCCTTTAGAACGATTAAAAATAGATATTCAGTACAAGATGTGTGAAGCTTAACATTTTTGTTGTAAAATAGTTGATTTAAAAAAATGTAACTGAACCACTACTAAGCAAAGCATACTATATTAACTAGTTGCTATTCTCAGCTGTCAAATAATATTCTAGAGCTGCCATGACAAAGTACCATAGACATAGCCACCTAAATAACAGAAATATGTTTATTTTGTCACAATTCTAGAGACTAGAAGTAAGGGTTGGTTTCTTCTGAGGCCTCTCCTTGGCTTGTAGATATACATCTTCTCTCAACATCTTCACACGTGTGTTTGTGTCTTAATCTCCTCTTCTTATAAAGACATCAGTCATATTTGATTAAGGCCCTCTCTAATAGTCTCATTTTAATTTAATCACCTCTTTACTGACTATTTCCATATACAGTCACATTCTGAGGTAACAAGGGTTAACATTTAAAAATAAGGGTATTAGGAGAATACAGCTAAATTGAAGGAATGACTGACTGACTAAATAGATGAATAAATCTTAAGTACTGTTCTATGCACTTTGCTAATGTATTCAATTAAGAAATATGCTGAAAAATGTTAAAATGGTATAAATTTTCTAAAAATGGGAGATTGAAATATTTTTCATGCCATATTTTAGTGTAGGATGTTTACAAATTATATCATTTCTATGATATCTCTAGAGGTGCAGAGGTATAAAAGTAAATAAAGATTCCAGAGAAAGACCCCTTAGGTATTATGATATGTAATTATTGTTAAATCTGTGACTTAACAATTCACAGATTCGGTTAGCAAGTAAATATATAGTGGGCCAGGCATCATTCTGTATATATTTTGATAACAATAAGCAAAATAAATTGAGTCCTTATATTCAGAGTGTTCATACTCAAATGGGGAAGAGAGTAAATAAATTTGCAAGCCAATAAAATAAGTTTAGGGTTTTTATATGCTATCAGGAAAGAATAAAATAGGAAACTATAGTAGGGACCTGGTGTCTACTATAGTTAGAGAAGGCCTCTGCTGAGAAGACATTTGAGTTATTACCTTATGATGAGAAGGCCTCTCTATGCAGAGTAACATGAGCAAATTCCCTTTGGATGAAATGATCTTCATGGGTTTAAAGGTTAGAAGCAGGTGACTGTGACTAAAATGAAATGAACAGAAAAAGTGAAGGGAAGGACTATATGCAGAGAGAGGCCTTCAGATTATAGAGATTTAGAGATTGCAATAAAATGTTTAGATTTTAATTATAATTGTATTCTTTTGAAGATTTAAGGCAGGAGAGTAACTTGATCTCATAAATACTTAAGAAAGACCATTTTTGTTTGGAAAAAAGGCAAGAGGAGGAGAAGGGAGACCAAGAGAATTTGCCACTACAGTGGTACATGCACAAATCAAAGGTGAACTTGAGAAGCACTGGGGAAGTAGAAATGGGGAAAATGCACCAAATTTGGGAAATATTTTGGAGATGTAGCTGACAGGAATGACAAGAGGATTGGTTGTATAGTGTAACAAGAAACAAATAATCTAATATAACTCAACAATATTTTGGTTTCTATTATTGAATGAAAGGTGGTATATACTGGGCAACTTTTTGGAGGGAGTATATTTGCAGGAAAAAACAACAAGTTATCTTTTGTCAAGGGGAACCTGAAATGAAGAAGATGTTAGATAATTGGTTATGAGTTTTATTTTCAGGGAAGATTTCTCTCTAGGCAAGATATATAAGTTTGGAAATTTTCAGTATATACTTTGGCTGAGTACAGAAAGAAAAAATGCCCTGGCTGGTATTGCTCAGTTAGTTGAGCATTGCCCCCTGCATTGAGAGGTCTCTGGTTCAATTCCTGGTTGGGGCACAATTGAAGCCGTGAGGAGCTAGATGAGGTTACATTGGCTGAGTGCAGAAAGAAAAAAGAGGAGATTCTAGGACAGTGCTAAAGATTTTTCAGGTTTGGAGGAAAAGAAGTCCTAGTAAAAATAGTAGTCCACAAAGTAAAATAAACTTGAGTATAAGGTTTGGGAAAACTAGACATAGTTTTTAGGAAGAAGGAATAAAATATTGTGTCAAATGCTAAGGAATGGTTGAATAAAACAAGAACAGATAATCATTTGTTCTGGCAAAATGTTTTTGGTGTTTTCATTAAAAGCCATTTCATTGAACTGATGGCAATTAAAGCACTATTTGAGTACATTTAATGAAAAATGGAAGAAAGAAATAGATATAAACAGAAGAGGGTCAAAGGGTAAACAGAAGCTTGGCTGGTGTCACTCAGTGGTTGAGCATCAACCCATGAACCAGGAGGTCACAGTTAGATTCCTTCTCAGAACACATGCCTGGGTTTCAGGCTGGATTCCAAATAGGGGGCATCCAAAAGACAGGCAATCAATGATTCTCTCACATACATGTTTCCTCTTTCTCTCTTTATCTCCCCCTCCCTTTCACTCTCTCTAAAAATCATTGGAAAAATATCCTCCGTTGGGGATTAACAATAACAACAGAAAAGGTAAACAGAAAGCATATGAAATTTAAAAAGTATTAAAACAGTAGAAAAGATTACAACATCACATTATTATGATTTTAGGGGTAGGTTTGTGGTTTTTGTTTGTTTTAATCAAGGTATAAAAATGCTGAAAAATTTGACTCTAATTACAATAGAAAGAAAACAACAACATAGACATGTTTAGTCATTAGATCAAAACTACTTTTCCATACCAACTTGTGAAGGATATCCATATCACAAAAAGCCCCTAGTAAGAAATAGTCCAAATGTGTATCAACTGTAAAGAGAGAAAAAAAATGCCCTGGCTGATATGGCTCAGTTAGTTGAGCATTGTCCCATGTACTGAGAGGTCTCTGGTTTGATTCCTGATTGAGACACATCCCTAAGTTGTGGGCTCATTCCTCTCTAGGAGATGGGTAGGAGACAGCCAATCCATATTTTTCTTTTGATCTCCCTGTCCCTTCCTCTCTCAATAAAAATCAATATATTTTTTAAAAAGAAAAAAGCATCATATAATCACATAGGTAATAGAAATATACCAAATTCCAATCATCTTTAATAATGAGATATGGGCATAAATTTAAATAGACAGTTGAATAATATTTTCAAAGAATAACAAACATTCTCATTTCAGACTAACTTTAAATTTTTTTTGTCTTCCTGACTTAACAGATATCTGCATTTTATTTTTTAAAAATATATTTTATTGGTTTTTTACAGAAAGGAAGGGAGAGAGATAGAGAGTTAAAAACATCAATGAGAGAGAAACATGGATCAGCCACCTCTTTCACAGCCCCTACTGGGGATGTGCCTGCCTCCAAGGTATGTGCCCTTGGCTGTAATCAAACCTGGGACCTTTCAGTCCACAGGCTGATGCTCTATCCACTGATCCAAACTGGTTTTGGCAGGTATCTGCGTTTTAAAGTATACATCCATTGAGTGAGAAAACTGCTTATCATTCACCAGTTTAAAATCTTTAGGCCTTTCTGTGGGAACATCTTTCCATGTCCCGCGTGGTTCAGGTTCCTGGTTCAGGGTTTGGGTTTTGTAGGAGGCCGCAAGTAAACGAAATGAGTGACTAGAAAACATTAATTTGGCGATATTGGGGGGGCTAGTTGGGAGCCTTCCTCTAGTGGAAAGGACTACCACTTGCTCTGTCCTTTTTCTCCCTTTTATTAAGGCTTTGAGACACACCCCTCGCCTTTAGGGAGGAAATAACAAAACAAATTAACATGAAACAAACAGGTAGAGGTTGCTTTAGCTAACAATGTTTTCAACTAAACAGTGAGTAATTAGCTCTGACCTTTCAGAGCAGTTAAGGTTGACCAGCCTTCTGGCCTCCTGTTTACATCCATTTAGTAAGAACAATGTTTGGTTTCCGACACTTTCCTCCTATGTAGGGATAATATTGTGAGTTTTAATTTAATCTCACAGTATATTTGATCAACTACCTCTATAAAGTATTAATTTTGTAAGTTTCTATAGTATGAAATGTAGTTGTGATTTCTGTATTGCATCACACGGTAGTATCATGGATACATGGTTCCCTGTAATTCAGACATAATTACATATAATTATTTGTCCTTTCCAACAAAATCTATCTTTTCTCATAGAAGTACAGGTTAGTGATCATTTCTTTATTATTTCAGGATTCTAGACTTCTTAAAAACACAGCCAAATTATTTTTCTCTACTTACATGGTTTGAGAAATAGGGCTTCTCAGTGAGATGTGTCCCACAACTGAGTCCATCTATTCTCCATTTTAAAGTTTGTTCAAAACTCATGAGTTACTTTATATGAAAGAAATTGTTAGCTCTCAGTCATGTCACTAGGGGGAAAAATGTACTATTTGTATATATTTAATGATTAACCACCACCCCCCCCACACACACGTATACAATAAAAAATAAAAGTGGAAGGTGAAGAAGTAGATACAGACATGATAGACACCTTGGGGACTTTTCTACAGTAGGGAAGTGGAAATCCATTGGAAATTTTAGAGAATATATACTTATGGGTGGATGTCTGTGTATATTGGTTAAATTAGATGATATTAAATTATTCAGTAAAGAAGGAACTAAAAATGCAGGGAAGAGAGAGGGGGGACAGATTATGGAGATACAGATGTGGATCTACTGGAAGAATTAGTGGTGGGCAAATAAATAATCTTTATTTTGTTACATTTATTAACTTTATGAATTATCAGTGACATCAGCTGGGGATGATAAGATAAAACGGTATAGGGAACTTGAGGAACAGAAGGCATTGTGAAGAGGGGTATGTGAATTTACTGGGGAAGTGTAGTATTAGGGCAATCAAGGCATTGTTAAAGCATTCCTTGTGTTGTTATAAACTTGTAATGGCAGTGCTGAGTGAACTAATAATTTTCAGCTGCTAGGTTCAGCATTTTCCTTTTATTATTGAAGGGTAACTTATATAAGATTATATTAGTTTCAGATGTATAATGTAGTGACTTGATATTTTTATATATTGCAATATGATCACCATAATAAGCCCAGTTAATTTCCATCACTATGCATAGGTACAGTTTGATTTTTTCTGGAGATGAGGGCTTTCAAGATCTACTCTTCTAGCTACATTAAAATATGTAATGCAGTGTTATTAGCTACAGTAATAATGCTGTACATTATTTCCTCATGACTTATTCATTTTATAATGGAAAGTTTGTACCTTTGACCCCCTTTACCCATTTTACCCTTCCCCATACCCTGCCTCAGGCAACCACCAATTTGTTCTCTATATCTGGGAGGGCAGTTTGTTCTTTTGTTTTTATTTTTGTTTTTTAAGATTCTAATTATAAGTGAGATCATATAGTATTTATCTTTTTCCGTCTACTTATTTCATCTAGTATAATTCCATTGAGGTCCATTCATGTTGTCTCAAATGGCAACATTTTATTCTGTTTTTTAGCTGAATAGTATATAGGGTGTCTCCAAAATATATACACACACTTTTAATACTTACAAAAGCAATGTTTATTAAAATACATTTTATTTTTAAAATTGAGCTATCATCTAGTAAAATGTATATACATTTTTGAAGGTGTCCCAAACAAGTACAGACATGCACACACACACACACACACACACACACACACACACACACAAATCTAATATAGTTGTGAGTACTCAAAAACACTGAGTTTATTCTTGTATTATTAATGTAAAACTACTTTGATTTTATAACTATATATTTGTGTACATATGTATTTTTTTATTATTTTATCACTTAGGTTGCTCCATTTGCCTATTGTCAGATATCTTTTTTAGATACTAATTTTGTTTCCTTTGGATAAACATCCAGAATTGGAATTGCTAGATTATGTGATAATTCTGTTTTGAAATTTTTTAAAAATATATTTTATTGAATTTTTTACAGGGAGGAAGGGAGAGGGATAGAGAGTTAGAAACATTGATCAGCTGCCTCTTGCACATACTGGGGATGTGCCTGCAACCAAGATACATGTCCTTGACCAGAATGGAACTTGAGACCCTTTAGTCCAAAAGCCGACACTCTATCCCCTGAGCCAAACCGGTTAGGGCTGTTTTGAAATTTTTGAGGAACCTCCATACTGATTTCCATAGTGGTTGTACCAATTTACATTCCCAGAAAGGTTCCCTTGCCTCATCACCAACACTTGTTATTTCTTGGCTGAGCAAAAGATATATGAAGATAGAGGGAGTTGACAAATAGAGAAAATCTTATGTGGTGGAGAGGAGGTTCAGTGATATTAGAAAATTGTTGGAATTTTAGAGTAAGTGACCTAGGAAGGTTAGATATAATAGATAAGAGGTACAATTGTCAGTGGTGACATGGTCTGTTGTATAACCATATGCATGGGTGACCAAGGAAAGGAGGATAAAAAGATAATTGAAAAAAGGATGTCAAGGACATGAGAATCCACAATGTTAGATGGATTGCATTTTTATTTTTTTATTTTTATGTAGCTAAAAATGATGAGAGCATCAGTTGTGAATTGGGAGACAGTAAAATTATCACTAAGTGATGGATATGTTGAGAATGTCTGGTGAGGACAATTATGAAGGGTATGGAGTAAAGAAGTCTGATAACATGCATTTCAAAGGAGCTGGGGTTTTCAAAGAGGTAAGAGTTACAAAATAGCAAGGAGAAGTAAAGAGGACATTTAGTCTACTTATGTGGTTTTCTTACTTCCTCTACTTTGATGTGTGATGGGGGGGGGACAGCCTCTTCTCAAGAAGGTGACAAGAGAAGCATGCCTTCAAGAAGACCTATGTGACAGATATTAAGTAATAAGTTTAATGATTTTCATTAGAAAACTTGGAATATCAGAGAACAAGTTTTAAAGGAAATATTAATAAGGCTTGTGAGGGAAGGGTTGAAGGGTTCTTGAATGTAAGAATCAGTGTTTTTATGATGCCTGATCTGGAAGACTAAGATTTTGGTGGTGACTGAGATGCATGAGGAATAGTTGTAAGGCAAACTGATAATATTTCTGGTCCTTAGGGCTAGGTGTTATTTAAGTTATTAAGGCAAATATCTTGCATGTGACTGGTGAAATTTTGTCACTTACAATGTACCATTAGCCAAGTTGAATATATTCTCAGGAAAATGAATGGCTAGAAAAGGAAGTGATTAAAGAGGGGATAGAATCTTGGAGGAAAAGCTGGAAGAAGGGCTCTGGGTTTTTCTGTGGCTGAAGATTATTTAAAATCACTGTAAAATATAGACTAGTCAAGGTATTTGTAATAGCCTGGATTGTTTAGCTCAGTGTTTGTAGCGTCCTCTCTCTAATGAACCTTTCTAAACTACAAAGATTGGAAAACTAAGCTATATTACCTAGGCAAATTTCAACATGATTTCTGTATGTGTTTGAGATTCTGTCAATCAGATGGGTTTGGATGAAACTTGAATTTGGAACTGAGTTTTTGGGGAGAAAGGTTCAAGGAATAAGGCCATCATCATTCTGCTGGTACAGATGGTGATAGAGACAAAACACTTTTGGAGCTGACAGTTCTAACCCTCAGCAGTGGGTTTCTTGATAGTAAAAGGAGCAGCAGTGCCTTTGGTGCTCAAGTATGAGGCATACTTTTTGAAAGCCTAGCCTAGAGTCTGCTTCTTCGACTCTCCTAGTGATTTTGTAAGCCATTTTATATCCTAAAATAAATATCCAAACTCCCTTCTCTAAAAGCTACCCTTTCTCAACCTGCAGTCAGGCACCCAACCTAGTAATGGCTTTGGAATTAAAATATATTAGCTATGATCACAGAATTTCTCTCTTAGAATTTTATTATTATTTTAAATAAGATAAGAACCAGTCAATTATGAGAAGTCATGTATGTTACTTTTAAAAAGTAAGCTGCACTATTCATTGGGTTGAATTGGGAGAAGAGAGATACAGGCATGCCTGGTTTCATTGTGCTTTGCTTTATTGCACATTTCAAATGTTGTGATTTGGCAAGACCCTCCACCAGCAAAGGTTTAAACTCATTTTCTTGTGGTCTGGAACTGAATGCACAGTATCTCTGAGTTATGCCTGTAATCTTGAGCTGATTTGTTGTGTGTGTGTGTGTGTGTGTGTGTGTGTGTGTATGTTTGTGTGTGTGCATATGTATCAGAAATATTACTGGGTAGTTTATAAATGCTATAAAATGACTCTTGATATGACACTGTTTTCCTAGAGTCAGAAATTATCATCACCATCAAACTATTGATTGTTTCCTTCCATTCTTCTTTCTATTCTCAAGTAGACAGAAATGATACTTTGAATAACAGGCATGCCTTAATTTTCGAGATATTTATGTATATATATAAAAGCCAAACTCCTGGAACAACTGGTTGCTATGACACACACTGTGGCCAGCCAACTTGCTCAATGGGGGTGGGGCCAGATGGCCAACCTCCCTCAGCCCCCCACCCCACCCCTCACTGGCCATCTGGCCCTGATTGGCCCAATCTGGGTGGTTTGGCTGGATCCCATTTGTGCGTTAATTCATGCACTGGGCCTCGAGTTTATTAAATGCCTAGGTGTCAGGCACTAAGCTAGGTGTTGGGAACACAACTAATAAAAATTAGACAGCATAAAGCTTACAGTCTACTATAAAAGGGTAGATATAAACAAAAATATTAATTAAGTATGATGAATATTATTGATAGGAAAAACTTGGCTTAGGAAGCAAATCTAGAAAGGAGATCTAAGCTATCATATGTAGTTGATGGTTCTCATGGAAGTTTGCTATCAATTATTTTCTTACATGTAATATTGAGCTTAACAATATATGCATGTGGGTAACAAAGGCCAATCTCAAAAGCTTAACAAAACAAAAATGTATCTTTTGGTATCCTAAAGTCAAATGGATGTCTGTTGGGTGGCTTTCCCTCAGTGTTGACCCATATGTTGTTTCCTCCTTCTGGTTGCTCCTTATTCTCTAAAGTCTCCTCAGATTCCCCGGATGCATTGACAACACTCTGGTGCCCAAAGAGCAGAGCCAATTTGAGGATGATTGTGTATCTGATACTTAATTATTTTATCCCAGAAGGTATTGAGAACAGTCCAATGGATCTGCCAAGATATAAGGGTGGGCTGGAAGGAGAGGGATATTTAGGATATTTAGGATATATAGTCCTTGACAGGATAAGTGCTCCCCAGGAACAATACTACTAGTATTCTCTGCAAAAGAAGGAAAACTTTTCTAGTTGACTAGTTAGTTGTCTCTGACACATGAAGGAAAAGAGACACACTTGTATTTTTGAGAGATAACTAACGCCATATTAAAAGTGACATAGAGAAAAAAATGTGATTGCAAAATGAACTGTTGCTATCAGTGATTTTAGTACCATTGAAGGAATATTGGGCTTAAGTAAATATTTTTCATATAGCACATGGAAATTACAATTTTAAATTTGGGTCATTAAATTAAAGTGAGCACCAGCTATGATGTTAAAGAACTATTGTTAGAGTTCTATGGAAGTAAGCTGTCTTAGAATTTAAGAGATCCTATTCACAAAGTTGAAATATTTAAAATACAAATAGATATAAAGAATGTGGATTTGACACAAATTCTACCTTCATTTTAACCATTGTTATTGATACTTTTTGTGTTGAAGTTCTATATATGAAAATCAATGTAAACAAAGGAGAAAGGTTACATAATTTTATATAATAAAAAAGTAATATGCAAATTGACCCTAATGGCAGAATAATTGCTGGACCAGTCACTATGAGGTACACTGACCACTTCTCAGTTTCTTTCCCTAGCAGGCAGGCTCCAATCACCTGATGGTGAATGGGGAACCAGGAATGGGTTGTGGCAGGGAGTGGAGCTGGCTGCAGGCAGTAAGGAAGATGGCTCTGTTTGCAGGCCAGGCCTAGGAACCATACCACACATGAATTTCTTGCACCAGGCCTCCAGTTTGAATTATAATGGAAAAATTTCAGGAGGCCAATAAAACTCATGTATTCACACAAATGGACCTGGGACAACAAATTATTTTTACTTTTAAAAGTTTTATTTTTCAAAATGTTTCAATATTTCTAATGTATTTAGACCATAGCTTGTGATTTATAACAAGAAATATATATTCATCCCTATTTCTAGCACTGAGTTATAAAACCCTTGGAAATGCTTAAGTGATGAGAGGGACAAAACTGTCTTTTATTATCTTAATGAGATGACTATTTAAATTGAAGTATAATTGACATACAATATTATATTCATTTTAAGTATACTATATAGTGATTTGATATTTCAATACACTGCATAATAAATCTAGTTACCACCTGTCACTATACAAATTCGGACACTATTACTAACTGTATTCCCCATGTTGCATATTATATCCCATTATTTATTTATTTTATATCTGTAAGTTTGTATAGCTTGATCCCCTTCATCTGTTTTTCCTGTTCCATCCTTCATTCTGGCCATCACTAATCTGTTCTCTGTATCATTGAATCTGGTTTTGTTTGTTTTGTTTTTTATATTCCACATATAAATGAAATTATATGGGATTTGTCTTTTTCTATCTTATTTTACTTAGCATATATTGGATTCTAGTCGCTCTGTAAGGAGCTGGACCTTCTTTGATCTTAGAAGCTGGAGAAGGCATGAGAAGTTGTGGGTATATAAGAGAGTCTTTATAGCAGCCCAAGTAGCCATTGCTACTATGGAGCCATTAGACAAAGCAGTTCTTCAAAGGAGCCTCACAAAGGCAGTTGCTTCTAACATAGCAGCAAACATGAGTCATCCTTGCAAAAACAGCTAGCATTGACTGGCTAGTAACACATCGTCCCCACAATGCAGCATGGGAGCTATAGAAAAATAGTTACCCAACCAAGCAGCCTCACATAACAGCAGGCTCTCACTAGCTGATCAGTAACACACTTTATACTAACTTAGACAAAAGAAGCTTCTAGCCAAATAGTGACCTCAGTCTTTTGGGTTATAGAAGGGTATACTTGTGCAGTGTATACAGTGAAACTGCTGTGTTCTTGCACCTGCCTTTGGTAACTTGTCCTTGAACATCTTGATTAGGATTCCTATGCTCAGATTGGCCTTGAACATCCAGTGTAGACTGACTGATTAGGGTTTCCACAGAATAATACCTTCTAGGTTCATCCATATTGTTTCAAATGGAAAGATTATTATTATTATTATTATTTTGTTACTGAGTAATATTTTATTGCATATATGTTCCACATCTTTATCCATTCACCCACTATGGACACTTAGGCTGTTTCCATATCTTGGCTATTATTAATAATGCTGTGGT
>JAAGEH010002534.1:45286967-45313021 GCA_011751065.1 Lasiurus cinereus | reverse complement strand
TTTTTTTTTTTTAATTAGTGTTTTAATTTTCTTTAAATGGATACCCAGAAGTAGAATTACTGGATCATATGGTAGTTCTATTTTTTAATTTGGGGAGAATAGGAGGTGAATTTTGGACCCCACCTAAAGATGGGAGCTGGTTTCTAGGAGAACCAACCATGTAATATTACTGGGTTGGGACTTTAAGTCCCACACCTGACTCTTCGGAAGAGGAGTGGGTCTGGAGGTTGAACCAGTTTCCAAATGCCAATGATTTGATCAATCATGGCTATTTAATGAAGTCTCCACAAAAATCCCAGAGAACAGTGTTTGGAGAGCTTCCAGGTTAACAAACACATGGAATTGTAGGAAGTATTGTTTGGAGAGGGCACAGGAGCTCCTGTCCTTTCCCCTTCCATATCCTATGCATCTCTTTCATCTGGAAGTACCTTTTATAATTACCTCCTTTTATAAGTAGAGGAGTGGGGTCTCTTGGCCTGTCCTGTGGTGATCAGGCTGAAACCAGCTTTCCAACATTCCTGGATTGCGTGAGGGCAATTCTCTGGTGAAACACCCTGAAATTGGGCTCCCTCCTTTCTGGTTCTGGGTGTGTCTCTTGAGAACCACAGCTGCCAAGTCATCATAGCTCAGCAGTTCCTGCATTGAGCATCTGTCCCCTGGTGGTCAGTGTGCATCATAGCTACAGTCAGAGTGTCTGCTCCCTGGTGGTCATTGTGAGTTACAGCTATCAGTCAGATGGTCAGACTGTCCTGATGGTCATGAAGGTTTTTATATAGATAGACTATGTCCTTTTATAATTAACTGGTAATATAGTAAGTAAAATGTTTCTCTGAGTTCTGTGATCTGCTCTAGCAAATTAATTAAATCCAAGGGGAAGGTTATGGGACCCTCTGAGTTATAGGAAATTGATCAGAAATACAGGTAAAAACCTGGGCTTTGCCTGGTTTCTGAAGTCTAAGGAGGGGGTTCTGGGAAACTTCAATCTGTAGCCAGTTTGTCAGAAGCACAGGTATTTTAAGTTGTGGGGAGGTGCAGTCCTGAGGGACTGCATAGGTTCATAATTGAGTATAATTGTAGGGCATCCAGATGGTGTCTGAGAATTGCTTGTTGCTATGGAGAAGCCTCCACATATACACATGTTGTAAATGGGTCCAGGAATCCCAAAGGAAACTTTCTCCACAAATATTTTTGAAAACAATTGACCAAAAAGTTGATTAAATTTAGTAAATCCCAAATAAATCTTTGCAAAGATTAGTAATTACTAACATTTTGTCACATTCATTTTCTCTCCCTTTTTCTTTCTCAAATAGATGGAGAGCTAGCTAGCTATAGATATAAGATTTTTTTCCAGACTCAGATGAGATATTGTGGGTATCATGACACAAGACCTCTAAATTCTTAAGCATGTTCCTCTTGGTAGCTAGGACATTCTTCTATATAAAAACAATAATTTACAATGTGAAAAATGTAACAAATATGATACCCTTAAATAAAATATAATATGCATTTAGAGTTCTTCAATTGTTTAACAATGTCCTTTAGAGCTAATTTTTAATCTAATGTAGGATCCAAGCAGGGATCATGTGTTGCATTTAATTCTCAATATCACTTAAGCTTTTTAAAAATAGAATTGCCATTTTTTAAGAGTTTTAGATAGTGTTTTAAAAATGATTTCTGGGCTTTGATTTGCTCACTATTTCCTCATATTAGATTCAAGTTGGACATTTGTCAGAGTATTGCATTAGTACAAACTGTGATACTAGTTTCTTCCATTACTGGTGATATCACATGTCATTTCAGAGTTACTGTGGGGTCTGATTTCTCCATTGAAAAGATATCTTTTTCTCTTTATCATTAATGATTTAGCAGTTAGGTGACAGGAATGTGTAAAAATCCTGTTTCCTAACAAATTTTTATCTTATTGATGAACCTTGCCTAAAGTTAGTATTAAAAGTGTGTGGCAAAATGTTTATTTTTTATTTTGATTTTTCCTATGTCACTGGATTCCTACACACTATCCTACCTTCCTCCTTTTTGTTCTCTTCCTCCTCCTCCTTCTTCCTATTCCCTATTCTCTTCTTTCCCTCTCCTACTCTTCTCTCCTCTCCCTCTCCTCTTTCCTTCCTTCTCTCTTTCTTTTGTTTACCTCTTTCCCATCCTTTTATGATTACCATTGCATTGTGGACTCACCGATTAAATGTGAGATATCTACTGTGACCCCAGTTCCTTTTCTATAAATCCCCTGGGGAAAGACAGTCTAGTAGCATCCACTGCATATCAGGCATACTATTACATGCAGAATTGATTTGAAGAGAGCACAGAGAGCACCCTGCGCATGATAGCTACTAAGTACATATGACCTTAGGACAAAGCTTCATGAGTTTTCCATTTCCTTGCTTTCTGGATGAGAAGGCCCACTTTGTCCTCTTCCAATCTCAATCTTGTTATCAGTTATGTCTCTAGAAACTCTAGTTCTTAATAGGAACTGTGTTTATAAGCAAAGGTCCAAGCATTAGGTTTAATGGAATCTTTTTCTTTTTAAGCAGTCTTATAAAAACAAGTAGAAAGTTAAGTGAAGACAGAACATTGCTCCAGCACTGCTATTGCTGTAGCACAGATATTTTTAGGTCACTAGAATTTATTTAGAGAGTAGTGAATTTAATGACCAGGCATATGCCCTGTGCGGCCACAGTACAGAGTTTTTGCTAAGCTCTGCCTGCTCTCCCTTTGTGACATATGGCAAGTTATTTTGTCTCTGTATGCCTCTCTGTCTTTACTTCTTCATCTTTAAAAGGGATGTAATATGGGACCATCCTCGTTGAATTGTTAATTTATTATTTTTTTAACTTAATTTTATTGAGTACCTACTATACCTAATATGTGACAGATAGTTACTCTTACAACAGGGTACAAGACTGACAAAAATCTCTATCTCTGGAGCTTCCATTGTCATGTGGGATAGACTCCTCACCCCTCCACAAGTCCCACACAAACAAATGAAGGATATGTTCAAATGCTCACAGGTTCTATGAAAAAAAATGAAACTGGCTCAGAGTAGTAGGTTTGGGGAGGGTTGCTATTTTATATGAGCTGATGGGAGAAGTTCTCACTGATTGTATTTGAATGGGGACCTGAAACAAATTAAGGAGAGTTCTCTGTACAAGACAAAGGTAGCACAAGACCCCTCAGCAAGGTGAGAAATATACTGCATAGAAGGATCCAGGACAAGCCTCCAGCTTGGTGAGGCTAGAACAATGGAGTTATGGTTGAGTGGCGCTCTGTAAAGACTCCTTTTTATAGAAGGATATGAGAAACCATTGGAAAGTTTTCAGAATAGTGGTGATACCAACTGACTTATGGTTTTAAAAAGATAATTCTGGCTGTTGAGTTCGGGAAAGATTGAAGAGGGCTCATAAGGAAAAATCAGTTGAGTGGTGAGGCTGTTGCAGTGGTCCTGAAGGCATGATAGGACAGATGGTGGATGGTGATGAAATCTAGATATATTTTAAAGTAGAAGACCACAATGTTTATGGATGGGTTATATGTAGAGTATAGGACAATGAAAGCAAACAAGGATGACTTAACAGTTTTGACCATTGATTTTGAGGCTTTGATAAGGATTACATAGTTAATTCACATAAAACATTTAAAACCGTGCCTCACTGGTGATAAGCAATCTATGAATATTAGTTATTTAAATTACTTTTCATGCCTTTGAGTTATTTTCCACTCTTTCTTTTATCCTTTTATGTTGTGTTTTACTTCTGAATTTTAACTTGGTGTCACCTGAATGTTTTTTTTTTTTTCTAGAAATGTGAGCCATCTAACCAAATACATTTTAGGAATGCAGTCATCTTAGTACTAATGCCCAAGACTGAAATCAGCATATACTTCACTTACAGTATAGCTGTGGGCAAATTACTGATCTCTCAATTTCATCTCCTATGAAATGAGGATAATGATATTTACCTCCCAAGGCTATTATGAATATTAAAGAATATCTAGATTAAAAAATGAAAGTCACTACGAAGTATGAGTTATTGCAGTTTTTATTGTTGTCTATACTCTGAGAAGACTCTTTATGTTAATCCTAGTCACTTAAAGGAATGAAAGAAATGAATTTGAATGCATTAGTCATTCACACTGAGTTTTATTGTTGTTTGGTAATATTTGAAGGTTTTTATTGGTGAAATTTGTTTTTTATATTTCATAGTTTGGGATTTATTGGGGACGGAATAGTTCTAGTGAACCACTTTTGAAAAGCTTTAATCAACCCAGATCTTCCACTTAGGATGATATTGGATCCAGGAAGGGAATGTAGAAGGGACAGTTTAGGAGATGTGTCTAAATCACTTCAGAGGGCTGCACACCTTAGTGCATATTAAATACTTCCAGGATACAGCTATCAAACACAACTGTTATAGTTTTGATGCTCAACAAATGTAGTGGCTAATAATTACAAAAATGTAAAGCACATTTCTATTTGGGATAAAGTTGTAAAGCCTTGATCACTTATACAAAAAATTGGGAAGACCACTGAGGGATTTTTGTGGCTTTTCATCATTTTATTTCAAACTACAGGTCCTCAGCCCACCCTGCACCCTTTCCAGTCTGGTGGGATAGAGAAAAGTTAGACATCCTTCTCATAATCCAGGACTGCTAGCTCTTAACCACTCACCTGCCTGCCTGCCTGATTGCCCCTAACTACTTCTGCCTGCCAGCTGATACCCCCTAATCACTCCCCTGCCAGCCTGATCAATACCTAACTGCTCCCCTGCCAGCCCGATTTCCCCTAACTGCCCTCCCTTGCCAGCCTGGTTGTCCCTAACTGCCCTCTCCTGCTGGTTTGGTCACCACTAGCTGCCCTCTCCTGCCAGACTGGTTGCTTGTAACTGTCCTCCTCTGCAGGCCTGGTTGCCCCTAACTGCCCTCCCCTGTTGGCCTGGTTGCCCCTAACTGCTCTCTTCTGCTGGCCATCTTGGGTTCACATGGGGGCAGCCATCTTGTGTGTTGGAGTGATGGTCAATTTACATATTACCTCTTTATTATATAGTACATTAGGTCCTTATGGTGATTGAAGGTGGAAAACAAAACAAAACAGAACACTCCAATATCTTTTCTAGGGCAGGTAGGGATACATAGCACTACCATTGTTCATCAGCTTAAATTATTTTACATGCCCAAATATTTCTCTGTGTGTCTCTAACCTAAAAATCCTTATTCTGATCCATCAAGTTATACTTCTTAAGTAAGTGTTATTGTTTCTAATAATAGAAAAGGAATGGAGGACAAGGGAGAATAAATCACAGGGTCATTTGCTTAATAAGTGAAAGAGAAAGAATACACTTATTTTCCGTCTCTCATCTCTATCTTTTAGTTTCAGGCCTACATGTTTTGCATTTAGATACCTGAATTGTTCTTATGTGAAGGCTTGGGTGTAGGGAACCTTCACCTACTTCCCTTGGGAATGGCAAAACAGATCCAACTGCTGGATATTATTGAAATTAATGGTGCCACAGAACTGACTAAACCTCTCCACTGCCTACTTTATATTGGAGCCAGGCCATGTGGCAAAAGGAGATTTGCCTCTTTTTCTTTAGAGACCCAGGATCAAATTTCTCCCAGTTGGCGAACATAGTCTCGAGTGCAGTGGACTAGTTTTCCTTTCATGGAGAGATAGTCACATATCAAGCCAACAGCTAGAGACAAGCCTCTGGTTGTTTGGGGCTGCCTTGCAGGCACCCTGTGCCTCACCCACGAGCATCCTATGCCCCTGTTATTTTGAAGTACAGTAGATTGGCTCCCTGTACCCTGCTTCCTGGGAGCTACTCGGGGTGTGGAGTATTACCCTATTTTCTGAGGGCAGTCTTACCAGTGGTCACAGTAGTAGCTGGACATTCTTATCAGGCCAGTGGCCTTAATTGCACATACCTCAAGGGAGGCATCCTGCCCTTGATGACCTCCAGGCTATCCTGCTACTGAGATCCTGCCGGCTCAACCTCTCCATACAAACAACACCTAGTACCTGCCTCACCACAGATGGGAAACTCATCCTATAACTCTGGTTTTTATTTATTTTTATTATTATTTTTAATGTATTTTATTGATTTTTTATAGAGAAGAAGTGAGAGGGATAGAGTTAGAAACATCGATCAGCTGCCTTCTGCACATCTCCTACTGGGGATATGCCCACAACCAAGGTACATGCCCTTGATTGGAATAGAACCTGGGACCATTCAGTCTGCAGGCCGACGCTCTATCCACTGAGCCAGACCAGTTAGGGCTAACTCTGGCTTTTAGTAGTAGGGTTAGTGACCTGTTTTCATGTTTCTAACAGCCCTGGCTTTTTTTCTAGTAGGGAGAGGGCAGTAGCCCCTTAAAAGGAAGGGAAAGTCCCTGCTGAGCCATCTCTGGAGCTCTGATGCAGGATTGTCCCCTCCTTGGGTTCAGGGACCTCAGGGAGTATGCAGAAAATATGTTTTAAAAAGACAAGGGATATGGATAGGATAAAAAATATCCCCAGTGACCTTCATAAATTATCTGGGTGTGCCAGACTAAGATAGAACTTTGAGCCTTGAGGGCAAGTCCTATTGCCCTAGTCTAGAAAGGTCATAAATTTCTGGGTATGAGAGGGCATAGGATTTGTGAGAAAAATTAACATATGTTGTTAGTGTCAAGATTAGTTTCCTCTAGTGGCAGTTCCTTTAAAACCATTCTTATTTAATTGATTTAATATCTGATTTGTTTAGTTCTCAATGCATTGCATTGTCTTGGAAAAGGATATGTGGGGTGTCACTGATTTCAAGAAAATCTCATCCTATCAGGTGACATTGTGTATAGCATTCCCTACTTGTAAGGGAATAGGTTCTGATTTAAAAACAAACACTAGTTGATTCCTGCCACTTGAGCAGAAGCTCTCCACCGAGAGAAGGAAGCTTGGGTGGGTGTGGTTAACCACAGAAAAAGTAATCTCAATATCTGCACAAGCTTTAGTAGCGTCCTTCCCCCCTTTCTGATAATCTTAATAGCTTCTAAACCAGTACAAAGGAGAAGAGAAATGCCCTTTCACAGCCCTGTGCTTGTTTCTGTTTTGTTTTGTTTTTTCTCTTTCTAAATCCCATTTCAGTTTCCTATAGGCCTTCTCAAGGTGACCAGGGTTTCTACAGTAAACACAGACTCATCTACAGCAGTTTCCCAGCAAACCCTATTTAGTAATGCTGCTGTTTTGAGAGACCCCCTAGACATATTAATTGGGAAAGGTCAAAATGGCCAGTTCTAACAGTTACGTTAAACTTTTTTTGTGATTTTATCAGATTTCTGGAGAAAATCAGGGACATCTTAAGGTTCTAGTCCAAGGAATGCAACACTGTTTCTCCTCTGCCTGACACCAGCTTTTCTGGGTTTCTATTCGGAATGTAACTTAACTGTGCTCCTTCTAGAAGTTTTTAATTTCCAATCAACATTAGCTTCCCATTTATTCAGTTTATTTTTAAAGCTGACTTTTCCAATTTTGAATGTAAGAAAATAATTTAGCTGGCCATCTTAAGTTGATATAACTTCTAGCTAAGCCTTTCTATTTCTCTAAGTATTGTACTTGTAAGTAAAGGTTTCCTATTAATTGTATGTCAGTAAGAATATTAATGGGGGCTGGGTTCTTGGAATTTCAAGCCCTTCAGGCATAATTTCCCATGTTGATTATAGTTTTCTTTTGAGATCTGTGGAGTTTGAATAAATGCCAAGGGATATATTTAAAAAAAAAATATTTTATTGATTTATAGAGAGAGAGGAAAGGAGAGGGACATTGATATAGAAACATCAATGATTGAGAAACATCTATCTGCTGCCTCTTGCACGTTCCTACATAGGGGGATGAGTCCGTAACCTGGGCATGTGTCCTGAGTTGGAATTGAACCAGTGACCCCATGATTCTTAGGTTGACACTCAACCATTGAGTCATACCAGTTGGGCTCTAGGAATATTTTGTAGTGGGTTAAAGTGTGCTGCTTGTAGATAGAGTTCTAAGAGGCTGTCACCTTCCAAATCATCTAAAAATCCTGTTACTTGTCTCAGTTTCTCTCCCTTTCTAGTACAACCTGAGCAGTTGGAGAACTAGACAACCAACCTTTATGTTCAGGTACCTAGACAAGACAATTATTAAATTGAAATTGAGTTGGAATTCCCTATGGGGCTCCTGTATGTAATGAGAGATACCTCTGACCCCTCCACAAAGATTCTTACTTGTCTAAAAATACCTGAGATTTGAGCTAGAGAAATGAAGTGCCCTTTCTCTTTAGAGCCAAACAAGTTCAGGCTCTCATTTATCCAGCAGAGGTTTTGTTCAGACCTTTAGAAAGCAATCCCAATTGAAAGCCAAAATTAAAAACTAGCCATGCATTTTTCTTCTGTCCTCAGTTATCTTGACTCTTATCATTTTTTAATCCTAACCCCAAGATATGTTTTTATTGATTTTTTTAGAGAGAGAGAGAGAGAGAGAGAAACATTGATCAGCTGTCTCCTGTACATGCTCTGACTGGGGATCAAACCTATAACCTTTTTTAGTATACAGGATGATTCTCCAACCAACATAACCACCCAGCCAGAAATTGACTCTTACATTTACCTTAGGTTCCGTCAACCTTTCATCTTCAACTCCACCTCAAGAATTTTAAGAAGCAGTTAAGAAGTCCTCCTCTTAAGTTAAAACAGGGAGATCTGTAATTCTAAGGAAAACTTACCCAAGTTCACCTGATACAAAGCAAGGAGTTGGTTGCACACAATGGGCCTCCATGGGTACCTAGCATGGGTCGGGTGTGCAAGGTGGTCCTGGGTGGGCTTCTCTGAAATCCTGTCACATTAAGCTATGACAATTCACAATCTGAGTACCACACCAATCTGGTGCATATGGTCAAAGGATTATACTCTTATGAACTACTTAGGATAAGAAATTAGGATAATTTAACCAAGACTGAACATGCATTGCTATTCTTCTCTACCTAATTACAATAAGAATAACTCTAATTCCAATCTTGGATTCACTGCACTTATATCTCTTGAATTCTCATTTGATTTAAAATTATTGTTATTCATTCCTGTAAGAAGGTACAAGAGATAGAAACCTATTTCAGATGACTTAGAAGAAATTTTATTTGCAAGTATATCACTAATTCTTCCATTATTAAAACTAAAAAAGAAAAATTAGAGATTGTAGAGACATTGTAGATAATTTATTCTAATACCCTGTTCTAAATGAATCTAAAATCTAGCCTTCTGAAAGGATTTGTTCATGAAGTATAAGCTAATTATTAGTATTGTCCCTGGTAGAAGACAGGTCTCTTTCATCTCAGGAAGAACACTTCCCACTCAGTAATACTTTTTGATTTTTATTATTCGTGAGAATCACCTACAGTGTCTATTGAAATGGATGTTCCTGGTCTCAACCTCAGAAATAGTGCTATATTAAGCAAGGTGAATAGGCAACTATCTTTTTAACAGTTATTGAGTGTGATTTGAATATAAGTTGTCCAAGGGCCACATTTTGTCTAAGAGAGTATAGTTTTCTGCTAGAAGGATTGATAAGTTAAGCAAATAATGATAACTAGCCTTAATTAATAAAGATAAAAGTCATTTACCCAGGCTTGATGACAGTTTCTGGGTTAATAAATATAGTCTTTAACATTCAGGAATCCCACTGGTTAGAGATGGTGACACATAGGCAAATCCACCACTATAGTATGTTTGATGATATGAAGCCAAGCACCCAGTAGAGAAAACATTAATGTGAAACAGAAACACTGATTCACTGCCTCTCATACGTCCCCCAACCTGGGATCGAAACCACACCTTCATATGTGCCCTGACCAAGAATGGAACCCACAGCCTTTTGGTGTATGGGATGAAGCTACCCGGCAGGACAGTTACCAAATAACTTATTTGAGTTTTGAGGATGTAGATTTATACTAATTTATTAGTACAACGACCTAATTTAGGAATCTCTAATATTTGAAGCTCAACCCTAAGAAAAGACTAAGTAAAAAGGCATCTAACTGCTTATTTAGGGGTAAAATTTACCCTATTGAAGCATATTATTGATACAATATTAATTGAATATTTTCTTTTAAAAATAAGTGGTATTGTTCATGATAAGAGATATTTCCAAGTAAGAGATTACAAAAAATGATCTTTAAGTGCTTAATTGGATTGTTGACTATCACAGAGCTGGGGCATAACTGCATTTTAAAATATGTCATGTCATTTATTTTAATCAAAAGCTTTTAGGTTCTCATTTAAAGAGAGCTTAACACATAGTTCTTGAATATTTATGTCATGCTATATATTTATAATACTGGTATAAATTTTATGCCAGATAATATTAACTTTTTGTACTATTTTCTATACTAAATACAAATAATGGCTATTATAGCAACCACAAGTATGGTAGGAGAAGCAGTTTTAACAATCTAACATCTTCATCTTTTGAATAACAATTGGTGTTTTATTAGGCCTTACACAATTGGGGGAGGAGCTGGGAAAGTAAAATTCTAGGAGAGTTGAAGAAGGCACTGATCACCAAATCTGAGAAGCCAACTGCGTAACTGCTGTTTTTAAGTGTGACCAAATGTGGCACTTTTAGGACCAATTTTTCTTTCCAAGAGCATTGCTTCTCTGTGTAGCTCCCATATCAGTAACTTCATAGCTGATCATCTGTGATGAACTTGGAGCTGCAGTTAGTTATTAGAGGCCATCAGTTAGGAAAAGGAGATGTACCTGAGGCAAAGGAGTGTAACTACCTGGAACCCACAGGGCACCTTTGCAGCTATTTGTCGCCATATCTGTCTGATAAAACACTGTCAGAGAGCTTTGGCAATCATTTCACTTCTGCTTTCTAAATCTCATGGTAGTTCAACTTTTACCCAACTCTAACCTGGACAACATAAAGGAGGGAATTCTTGGGAAACAGTTCTCAGCTTAACTAAGTTGCCACAGCATAATCAACCCATAACTAACATTGCAAGCTGCCTTCTTCACTTTACCTTTAGGAGTCAGAGTGGTTCCATATATAGTATGAAGTTGAATTTGATGAGAACGTAAGAATGCCAGTGAATCAGAATGGCAGCTTACTACTCCTACTCCAAATATAAATAGTATGTAGGAACTGTGGAAATTATTTACACACAGTTTAATTTTGTCTTCTTTGAAACATGAGAAGTGAGTAATATTTCCTTCCAACAGATGAGAGATTTGACATTAATAGATGGTGAGTTAACCAAATGATATGATCTTTCTACTAAAAAAACAAAAACTGATTAATTTGTTAGGTGAAGGGGTGTAGTCAAACCACCATGCTGTTGAAAGAAAAACCAGGATTTCATGATTCACCTAAGTAATGATGAGAAGACTGATCAGAGGCCTGGTAGTTGTTTATATACTTCTTCCTGGTGAAAGAGGACACACTTGTATCCCTTGATGTATTTAGGCCAGAGCTTTACAAAAAGGCCAACCAAAAGGTCCCAGCTCACCAAGGAAAGTGGACTGGGAGATATAGTGCAGAGCCTCATAGGTCTGTAAGACCTGAAAAGAAGTAAATTGTTTGCATAGGGAAAATAAGCCTTCTAATTTGGTAGCCATTGTGAACCTTTGTGTAAGTATGGAGAAGGAAGAATAGTAGCAAGTTCTAAATATAATTTTCAAAAATGAGAATAAGGAAGGGTTACCTTGAAGGGAGCCTAATTTTCCTTTTTAAGAGCATCGCTCCTATGTAAAGAAACTGCTTCTAAGAATTATGATCTTATTATGTATTTTCTAGAATAACCTGGCAGCTCATCTTAGTTGTGGAATCTGATAGGGAATTTGTTCTTAGAGCTTTATAAGGTGATCTCTGCACACAAAGTGGTGTGTGGACTTGGGATTAGAGAATGTGGGCAGTTGCTAGTTTCAGGGAAGAAAGGACAAATAATACCTGTCTAGTCTAGTTTAAACATGGATTGTATTTAAATATTAAGATAAACTAATAAAAAATCAAATTATATTCTACAAATGAAAACTATCTGTTATAGAAGGTATCTAACTTGATCAATAGACATTAACACCAAAAATAGGTTTAATTTGGGTTGGAATGTTTAATGCTGTGAACACAGTAGGATTCATGATAAAATGTATTCCTTTTCTATCTGCCCCCCTTTCCTCCTTCCCCTGCCACATAATAGTCCAGAGTGGTAGAAACACCTTGGAAACATCTCTCCCCCTTAATTCACCTCCCTTCATTTCCAGAAACATAACTTCAAAATTAAACTCTCCTTACAACTGCAAATTATCTGTTGGTGAGATATGGGAGAGTTAAAATTACAGTAAGTTTCTCTCTCATGGGAAGTTGCTACATTTTATGTAATTAAACCTTTAGCTTAATTTTAAAATGGCATCACAAATAACTAGTAAACAAGCTATACCTTAAAATATAAAATTTGTGCTACTTCCTTAACTATAAAAGGGATAATAGAACCTGCAATTTTCAGTTGTTTGTGTCATCATTTGGTATCATTTTTCCTAATGTAAATTTTGCTTGGTGCTATATAATGCTGAGAGTAATAAGTTTGAATCGTACAAATTTAGGAGCTAACTAAATAAGTTCTTAATTTATTTGGTACATTTTAGCATTCAAACATTCTGGATTTTTTTTTCTTCTATTCTAAGGACATTCAAAAACTCTTAAGAATAATTATGTAAGGGTACATTGAATTATAAAATTATTATTTTTATTTGTGAGATAGTCTTTTAAAACTATTCCTAATTTTTTTTCTTTTAATGTATTGGTATTGATTGAACTGAAATTGGCCTATACAAATCAATGCATAAGAAGACAAGAGTGCATGATGACAGTAATTCTATATGCAAGGTAACTGCCAAATGTCTGGGTACCAATGATTATATTCCAGCTAGCTGGTCAGCACAGGATAATTTGTCAGTAAACCATCTTGCTTTCTTTTGTTATAAAAAATGCTTAATTTCTTCAAAATATACATTTTACAGTATCAATATTATGTAATTGTATATGTAATATACATATATGTAATTATATACGTGTTATGATTATAAAGCTTGAAAATGCACATTTTTAAATTTGACTTTCTTTTCTTTTTTTTAGAGAATAGATGGTACCAGCATCCTCATGCGATCTGGTTTACAATGTTATTTTATGCAACAAGCTGCTTGTAGCCAGGTATAAGACAATGACATGCTACTATAGCTACTGAAATATTCTCTAATAGGGACATTTCTATGCACTGAGGCTAAAGAAAATAAAGGGAAGAAGAGAAGTAGATTACATTAGGAATTTCTATAAAGGGCTAACAAAGGAGAGCTAACAGATACCATTTAAAGAACCATGTTTTTGGGTGGGATTAGAAATCTTTAATCTATCCTCTGTGCTGTTCAGGAAGCCCACCAGGGTATCCCCCTACTCCATTCCACACACATGCACTCACTTCCTGGATTGAGAGCATTAATTATTAGACAGTGGAACACACTGTAAGAAATGATAAACATCATAGTTATAAGAAAAGCATCACTCAAAGGGATATACACTTGGGATTTTCAGCACAAGGGCAAGTAAACTTTTATGATCTTGCTTAGTTTCTTGATTCTTTTAGCTCAAATTTTAATATGAACATACAGTTTCTATTTTTAAAAACCATTTATGAGATGAGGCTGAAGCAGAGAGCAGAGGTGCTTTAAAAAATGCTAAAAAATGCCCACTTCAGTTTTAATTACTAGAATTGAAACCTATTATCCACTGAAATTGCAAAACACATCTCTTTTCTGATATGTAGACTTGTCCATTTTTAGTTAGAAGTGTAAATCCAAATATAATGCCATGTTAAATTTATTTTTACATTCGTTTTATGTTCCCTTGCAACTGATTATTTCATATAACTGAAGTTACCAACTTTTTATAAAGGTATTCTAGAGGCCCAGTGCACAAAATTTGTGCATGAGGGTGTGTCCGTCAGCCCATCCAATATCCTCTCCAATCTGGGACCCTTGAGGGATGTCTGACTGCTTGTTTAGGGCCAATCCTGCTGGCTCCCAACTGCTCATCTGCCTGGCTTCCTGATTGCCCCTAACCACTTCTGCCTGCCAGCCTGACCACCCACTAACCACTCCCCTGCCAGCCTGATTGATGCCTAATTGCTCCCTTGCCAGCCTGTCTGCCTCTAACTGCCCTGGCCTGCAGGACTAGTCACCCCTAACTGCCCTTCCCTGCAGGTTTGATTGCCTCTAACTGCCCACCCTTGCAAACCTGCTCCCTCCCAACTGCCCTCCCCTGCTGGCCATCTTGTGGCAGCCATTTTGTGTCCACATGGGGGCAGGATCTTTGACCACATGGGGGGAGCCATCCTGTGTGTTGGAGTGATGGTCAATTTCCATATTATTCTTTTATTAGATAGGATTAGATAGGATAGAGGCCTGGTGCACGGGTGAGAACCAGCTGGTTTGCCCTGAAGGGTGTTCTGGATCAGTGTAGAGGTTCTCTTGTGGCATGGGGAGGCCTGTGTGAGGGACCTATGGTGGTTTGCAGGCTGTCCATGCCCCCCAGCGACCCAAGCAGAGGCCCTGGTATCTGGGATTTATTTATCTTCTATAATTGAAACTGTGTAGCTTTAAGTGGAAGCCAAGGCAGGCCAGGGCAGGCAGAAAGCTTGACTTCCTCCATTGTCGGAGAAACTCAAGCCTCCTGCTCTCTCCACAGCCATGGCCATCTTGGCTGGGTTAATTTGCATCCTTGCTCTTGATTAGTGGGTGAGTATAGTGGAGGTACAGCCAATTTGCATATTACTCTTTTATTAGATAGGATATTTTAATTCAGGAATAGCTATATTTGTTTATTCATGGTTATTTTGTTTTAAACAGAGATTTCTTCAGAGACCATTTCTCCAAATATAACTAGCATTCTGTTTTGTTCACATAAGAAAAAAAGTAATATTAATGGAAAAGACCTAAGAATTCACAGAAGTCACATAATCTAAGGGATTTAAAATTGTTTTATCCAAATGTTTTTTGGTGTCTTTGAAGGAAAATTGATCAGTGATGTGTGTATTTCATGCTACTTTTTTTTCTCCTTTTGTTAAAACCCTGGATATTAATTGGCACTATGGGATATTAAATATCATTGGTTGGAAGAGTTGCACATTTAAAAAAATCTCACAATCTAGATATAGAAGAAGGTATTAGTCTCATCACATTTTTCAGAAATGGAAACTGAGGTTTAGATGGTTTAAATTATCCTGTGTTAGCCACGCTAATCAACAAAAGTGGTGTATATTAGTATTTTATCTCCTTAATGAATATTTCAAATTATTATCACTACTTCTACTAAATGGCAAAATGAATCATGCTGTATATAGATGTTGCCTCTTTACCCTAGAGCTAGTTTCTCAAGGTGCTTTTTAACTATGGAGCATCCATGTTTATGAAGGAGAAATACGGTCTACAGGAGTTAATTTCAACTGATGAAAATGTTGATTTTAAAACTGGATTCTATTTTTTTTAAAGTTTCAATTTTGTGATTTAGGAAATAAATGAGTTAATACAAGGGAGGTATTTTGAATGGTGCTTGGAATATAATGAATGTTGTATAATGAAAACAAAATGACCAGGAAGAAATTATTGCTCCTATTAATTTTTCATGGGTAGGACATTCTTTGAAAGAGCTCTTCAGCCATTACTCTGGGAGTTTGTAGGTGGTTAGTAAAAGGTGAAGAAACATGAAGGACTGTTATTTAGAAAATGATGATGATATGGCTTCAATGTCCAATGTAGGCTGTCAGTATTCCTTACTTTTTTTTTTCTGTCTCTACATTCCTAATTTCAATTTTTATGTATACTGTACAAATTAGGATTAGAGTCAACTCTTGCTAAAATTTGAGTTAAAACAGCAGTAAAATTGTAACAATTGTAAAAAAAAATACTTTATGTTTAGCAAAGGGGATTTTTTTGTAAAGTTGTATGTTCTAGCCGTATTGTCTAATATAGTCGCCATAGGCATGTGTGCTCTTCAGCACTTGAAACCTGACTAGTGTGATGGAGGAACTGAATTTTCAATTTCTTTCATTATAATTAATTTAAATTTAATAGCAATATATGGCTAGTGATCATCAAACTGGACAGTGATGTGTGTGGCTCTAGAGCTCATAAGTGGTTGCTGGAAATCCATGCCCCTACTGTTTTTTTTCTGAATCTGTGAGTGCTGGTTCTTTGTGAGGGGTCATTAAGCCCTGCCTCATTTACAAATTTAAGTCTTCAATTTCCCTAGTGTGGGCCCAGCTTGAAAAGCTAAATATTTATCTATGAAACTCTTTAGTTAGCCAATATCTCTTACTCACACTCTAGGTTTGAACCATTGGTGGTCTGTCTGCCTTCTCTGATTCTTGGATTCTGTTCCAATTTTGATTTATACTGAGAGCTACTAAGCATGACTTCTGACAGTTCTAGCCATTTACAGTTGGTGATTTGTGATTTTTGAGCATACAAGTTTCTTTTGATAATGTGCATTGGACATCTTGGTTGTGCTTGTTAGGGCTCTATAGCTAGCTTCTGTAGTCTGTCCTGGATCCCTCCATGACAAACTAGGTGACAAAGCTGTCATTTCTCATTTTGTTACTGTGCAGCTGGATCATTACTGGCTGTAGGACCTTGGCAAGTTATTTAATCCCCTTTGCTCCAGCTTCCTAACTTATAAAATGGAGAAAGTAATCCTGTGTAGCTCACTTGATTACTTGAGAAATAAATGAGTTAATAGAAGAGAGGTATTTTGAATGGTGCTTGGAATATAATGACTGTTGTATAAATAGCCATTATTAATAGTATTTCAGTAGTTTGCATCAGATCATCTAGTTAAAACTATTTTATTTCATTTTGCTTTTCATTTTAATTGTATGTCAAAAAGTATATTGATTTTTTGTTGTTGTTGTTAATTTAGAATAAAAAATTTGTCAGAGAGACTTAACCCCTGCCCTTTATCTTGGGAGATTAAATGTGTGTTTTCTTTTTCTTTCCTTACCTCATGCTGTACCATCCCTTCTGTTATTGCCTAGTTTAATAATAAATCCTGGGTCAATAGGAACTTCTTATAAAGTGGTCTACTGTGGCCTATTTTTAATTATACATGCCCTTTTGCATTTTGCCACTATTCTAAATGGTTTTAGAACTTTTTCTACACAGAATACCAAGCCCAAGACAGCTTTTAAAATTGCTTATAAAGAATGATATTTTCAGGTAATTATACTTTTAGTATAAAAATGATCATCTCTCAGGTTTGGAGTAAGTATTTTATCATTGCAGAGTTTGTATAAGGATCAGATTTCCTGAAGAAAAACCAAGCCAAGGACACTGCACTTATCTTTATTTGATACTACTGACTTTGTCTGTTGACCTTAAATCTGGATCTGTTTCTCTAAACATTCCATTTCTATATAAATATATATGTATATGTGCATACATATATATCTTAGTAATTGCTTATTTTTTCAAGCAATTATGTTCTATATACAGAAGAGAAGAAAAAAGTGAAAACTTGAATAATCTTGGCAGCTATGAATAGAAATATATAATTTTGTTTACAGAGCTAAATGATGAGTTTGTAAATGATGTTGTAAGAAATGGGTAGCCAACTAAACAGGGAAAAAATGGATCCATATTTCAAGCCATATGCCAAGATGAATAGTTAAAACATTTACATGTAATATGTGAAATCTTAAAAATATAAGAAGAAAACCTGAGAAAATTTGTAACCTTAAAATGGATCAGTCCTTTAGAATGAAAACTCCTTATCTGGAACCAATATAAGGAAGAATAATTACATTAGAAAAATAAAAAATATCAAAATCAAATAAATGCAAAGACAGGGAACATTATTTATAATTTATATCATAGAAATATGTTAATATTAAGATACTTTAGAAATAAAGAATAATATAGAAATTTAACCCGTATAAAACCATAAATTTAATGAAAGATGATAAAATGTTCTTAAACACAAAAAATATCCATCAGAATCCTCACAGGAATTCAAATTAAAGCAATGCTGATAAAGTGTTTTTATCGATTTGATTGATGAACATCTGTAAGCTTGTTAAACTCACATTACTGGTATGGTAGCAAATCAACACTCTCATATGTGGCCTGTGATATTAACAGTACATCTCACATGTTGGATGATTTCGCAAGAAATATAAATATTACAACTATATGCACACTTTCTTCTCCCTGAAAATTTTGCAATTCTATATTTACAAACACAAGAAATAAAGTTTGTACAAAATATTTTACTCAACCATTCAATTAAAAATAGGCAAATGACCTGAATAGACAATTTTCGGAAGAGGACATACAGATGGCCAATAGACATATAAAAAGATGCTCAACATAACTATCATCAGAGTGATGCAAATTAAAACCACAATGAGATATCAGATCATACTTGTGAGAATGGCTATCATTGATAAATCAACAAACAAGTGCCGGTGAGGATGTGGAGAAAAAGGAACCCTTGTGCACTGCTGATGGGAATGCAGACTGGTGCAGCCCCTTTGGAAGACAATATGGCATTTCCTCAAAAAATTAAAAGTGGAACTGCCATATGACCCAGTGTTTCCACTTCTGGGAATATAATTGAAAAAACACAAAACATGAATTCAAAAGACTATATGCACCCCTAGTTCAATGCAACATTATTTACAATAGCCAAGATTTAGAAGCAGCCCATTTGCCCATGAGTAGATGAGTGGATTTAAAAAGCTATGATACAGTTCTAAAAAGTTTTTAAGATGGCGGTGGAATAGACAGATGCGTCTGGAGCTTTGTCGCTGAGCAGAGGGAGAGAGAGCAGCTGAGAGTCGCATTGGGAGTGTTTGTTGGCAAGTTAAGAGTCAGTTATCCTCCAGGAGAAGGCAGGAACTGCTGGACGGGGCTCTCCTGGCCAGGCAGCCCCACTGCCACAGGGTTTTTATCGGCCGGAGCCACCAGCACAAATGCGGAGGCTGCGCCATCTTGCAGAGGGAGGAGGATGTCTGCGGCGGTCTGAAAGCTGCGGCTGGCTGAAACACCCACTGAGCAGCCGGGGACCCAGAACTCCGCTCTCCAATCGGTGCAGACACGCGGCGGATTCAGAGATCCACACGGCACACAGAAAGTTCAGATTTCGCCTGCGATAAGGTGAAGTCTCCTGCCCCTCAGAACAGAGATGCGCACACTGTGGGAGCCGGGCTTCGGGAAAGCTGCCTCTGGAGAGGTCCGAGGAGGTGGGCAGGGCATGATCCCTAAGTGTGGAGGCAAACTCTCCGAGCTGTTGACAGAGGGGAGCTCTGGAAAATGACTCGTTTTTTATCTGAGGCAGAGAGACAGCTTGGGAGTTATTACAGTGTCCCAGCTGCAAAATCCCAACAAACTGGTTTTAAGAACCACAGAGTAGCAGGATCTGAGCACAGCCTAGAGAGGTCCTGTGCTTTGTCTCAGAGATCAATTCCGAAACACTGCCACCCAGTGGATGACACACAAATTGACTCTCCCATAACCACAAAAGAATAAAGAGATAAAAACGTCAACAGTGCAACACAGGGAACCTCAATACCTTCCCTACTGGGAAACAGGAGTGCCAAGCAGAATAATAGTGGAAGTGAATGACCACTCTATTTTTTTTTCTTTTTCCTTTTTTCTATTTTTATTTTTATTTTTCATTTTTACATACTTTTTAATTAAAGACTATTTTTTTCTTTCCACCTCAATTGATTTTACCTTTTTGATTATTACATTTTTGTTTTCAACTAGTATTATTAATTACTACTAGTGTTCTACCTTTTTGGACATTCTATTTTCATCTTTCCTTTAGCATAATTTTACTCCAACTCAACTCTACCTTTATGCCAACATTTTCCTCCTAACTTTCCCCATTTTGTTGTCTTGTTTCTCTTTTCCTTTTCCAACTTTAGTTTCCCCCTATTCTTTCTCTTTCCTTGGTTAAAATTTCACCCTGCTTATATATCTAATTACAAATCCCCTACTACAAGTCCATACAAACCTCTCTCCTATTGCCTTCACTAGCCAAAAAGTTGTTTTTTATCTATGTCCTTTCGTTACTATTTGCCTGAACAATGATTATATCGATCTTTTGAACTTTTTCGTGAGATTGTTTTAGTGTATTCTACTTGTTGTATTTTGCTTTTTGCTTGCTTTGTTTTTTACCTCCCTTTTCCCTCACCTCCCTCAATACCAGTTGTTATCTGCAGTTTGTATTAATCTCTAGGTACTGGTTGCTGGCCTTTATTGGGAGTAGTGACTGTTCTATTGGAGTTTTCTTCTGACATCTATATTTTGTTCCCCTTTTCTCTGTTATCCGCTTTATTTTCTTTCTAACTTTGTTTCTCTTTCTCTTTTCTTTTTCTTCTTCTCCTTGTTTTAAATTTAATTTAATTTTATTTTTAGTTCATTTACTTATTTATTTTTTTCTCCCTCTCCCAATTTGATTTTGGCACTTCTTTCCTTCCTTTTTCCCTTAATTTCCTCTTCCTCTTTCTTTACTAACCCCTAATTTGTCTTTCATTGGTGGTCACCTTATTGGTGATTATTAACATTGTGAATACATTTCTGTTCAGTGCCTTGTGTGCTGTACCGAGTCGTATTGTAGTTCATGCCTTTGAATCGACGTAGGAAAGAGAACTACATAACCAGACACCCGAAGAAGAGAAACGATGGAAAGAAGAAGAAACAGCCCGCATACGACAAATAGGCAGGTATCACCAGAAAAGGAAGTAAACAAAATAGAAGCAGAAATAAGCCTGCCAGAGAAAGAGTTCAAAGAAATGATCATAAGGTGGATGAAAAGAATGGAAGACAAATTCAACATTGTGAGTAAGAGCCAAGAGGAAATGAAGAAGACCCAAGAGGAAATGATGAAGAAGCAAGAAGAAATGCAGAAGCAACAAGAAGAAATGCAAAAGAAGCAGGAAGAAATGTGGAAGAACCTAAAAGAATTGCAGAATAATCAAGAAGAAATGAAAAATGACATCACTGTTATAAAGAACTCAATAGAAAGCATCAAAAGTAGACTAGAAGAAGCAGAGGACGGCATAAGTGAGCTCTGAGACACGGTAGGAAAAAATACACAAGTACAGCAGCTTCTAGAAAAAAAAGGTAAAAAGAAAGAGGAGAGCCTAAGGGAACTTTGGGATAACATGAAACAAAACAACATCCACATATTTGGGGTGCCAGAAAGAGTGGAAACTGAACTAGGATTAGAGACCTGTTTGAAGAAATAATGACAGAAAATTTCCCCAAAATAGGAAAGAAAAAAACCCACACAAATCCAAGAAGCTCACAGAGTCCCAAGCAAAATGAACCCCAACAAACCAACACCAAGACACATTATAATTAAATTGGCAAACACTGACAACAAAGTAAGAATCTTAAAAGCAGCCAGAGAGAAACAGAAAGTTACCTACAAAGGAACCCCCATAAGACTAGCTACTGATTTCTCAACAGAAACTCATCAAGCCAGAAGGGAATGGAATGAAATATACAAAGTCATGCAAAGGAAGGGCTGAATCCAAGAATACTGTACCCTGCAAGGCTTTCAATCAAAATTGAAGGTGAAATCAGAAGCTTCACGGACAAAAAAGACTAAGGGAATATATTACCACCAAACCAGCAATGCAAGAAATGTTAAAGGGTCTGCTGTAATAAAAAGAAATGGGAAGCAAAGAAGGAACTCTGGGCTAAAGACTAAAAATGGCAACAGATAAATACCTATCAATAATAACTTTAAATGTAAACAGATTAAATGCTCCAATCAAGAGACATATGGTAATCGATTGGCTAAGAAAACATGTTCCACATATCTGTTCTCTACCTGAAACCTACCTCAGGAAAAGAGATGCCCACAGATTGAGGGTAAAGGGTTGGAAGATGGTGTTTCAGGCAAATGGAAATGAAAAAAAAAAAGCTGGGGTTTCAATACTTATATCTGACAAATGACATCTCAAAGTGAAGGACATAACAAGAGATAAAGAAGGCCACTTCATAATACTAAAGGGAACAATCCAACAAGAAGAAATAACTCTGGTAAACATATATGCACCCAATATAGTAGCAACTACATACATAAAAAAAAAACTCTTGGAGGATATTAAGGGAGAGATTGACAGCAATATAATCATAGTAGGAGACTTTAATACCCCACTGTCACCATTGGACAAATCCTCTAAACAAAAAATCAGGAAAGAAACATCAATCTTAAATGACACACCAGATCAGATGGAATTAATTGATATCTTCAGAACATTTCACACAAAAGCCACAGAATATACATTCTTCTCCAGTGCACATGGGTCATTTTTAAAGATAGATCATATGTTGGGTCATAAGAAAAGTCTCTTCAAATTCAAGAAGATAGAAATCATATCAAGCATTTTCTCAGACCGCACTGGCATAAAACTGGAAATCAACTATAATAAAAACAATAGAAAGAAATCAAACACATGGAGACTAAACAGCATGCTACTAAACAATGACTGGGTAACCAGAGGGATCAAGGAAGATATAAAAAACATCATGGCAATAAATGACAATGACAAAACAATACAAAATTTATGGGACACAGTGAAAGCAGTCTTGAGAGGGAAGTTCATAGCCCTACAAGCCTACTGCAGAAAACAGGAAACAATGACCTAACCCTCTAACTCAAAGAGCTAGAACTAGAGCAACAAGAAAAGCCCAGTGTACGCAGAAGGAAGGAAATAGTGAAGATCAGAGTGGAGATAAACAACTTGGAGACCAAAGAAATAATTCAAAAGATCAACAAAACCAAGAGCTGGTTCTTTGAAAGGATAAACAAGATTGATGGATCTTTAGCTAGGCTCACCAAGAAGCAAAGAGATAAGACCCAAATAAACAAAATCAGAAAAGAAAGAGGAGAAATAACAACAGACCCTGTGGAAATACAAATGATTGTTAAAAAATACTATGAACAACTCTATTCCAACAAACTGGACAACCTGGAAGAAATGGAAATTTTCCTAGAAAAATATAACCTTCCAAAACGCAATGAGGAGGAATCTAAACATCTCAATAGTCCAATAACTGTGGACTATGAGATGGCTACACAGGAGAGTTTTACCAAACATTCAAGGAAGAATTAAAACCTATCCTCCTTAGACTATTCAAAAACATTCAAGAAGAAGGAACACTTCCAAACACCTTCTATGAAGCCAGCATCACCCTAATACCAAAACCAGATAAAGACAACACAATAAAAGAGAATTAGAGGCCAATATCTCTCATGAACATAGATGCAAAAATCCTCAACAAAATTCTAGCAAATTGGATCCAGCAGTACATTGGAAAGATCATACACCATGACCAAGTAGGATTCATCTCAGGAATGCAGGGATGGTACAATATCTGCAAATCAATAAACGTGATACATCACATAAACAAATTGAGAGATAAAAATCACATAGTCATATCAATTGATGCAGGAAAAGCATTTGACAAAATCCAACACCCTTTCTTGATAAAACTCTCAGCAAAGTGGGAATAAAAGGAGCATACCTCAACATCATAAAAGCCATATATGATAAACCCACAGCTAACATCATACTCAATGGGCAAAAACTAAAACCATTTCCCCTAAGAACAGGAACAAGACAGGGATGCCCACTCTCCCCTCTCCTTTTTGACATAGTACTGGAAGTATTAGCCATTGCAATTAGACAAGAAGAAGAAATAAATGGCATCCAAATTGGAAAAGAAGGAGTAAAGCTGTCCTTACTTGCAGATGACATGATACTGTACATAAAATTCCCGAAGGACTCCATCCCAAAACTAATTGACTTAATTAATGAATTTGGCAATGTAGCAGGATACAAAATTTATGCTAAGAATTCTGTGGCATTTCTATACACTAATAGTGAAATTACAGAAAGAGAGACTAAAAAAGCAATCCCATTTACCATCGCACCAAAAAAATTAATATACCTAGGAATAAACCCTAACTAAAGAGGTAAAAGACCTATATGTAGAAAACTACAGGACACTGAAAAAAAGAGATAGAGGAAGATGTTAACAGATGTAAGAGCATACCATGCTCATGGATTGGGAGAATCCACATCATTAAAATGTCCATACTATCCAAAGCAATCTATAGATTTAATGCACTACCCATTAAAATACCAACGAAATATTTCACAGACCTACAAAGAATTCTTCATAGATTCATCTGGAACAAAAAAAGACCACAAATAGCTATAGCAATTCCGAGAAAGAAGCATAAAGTAGGTGGGATCTCAATACCAGATTTCAAGCTACACTACAAAGCAACTGTTCTCAAAACAGCCAACTGTTCTCAAGAACAGACATATAGACCAATGGAATAGAATAGAGAACCCAGATATCCACCCAAACCACTATGCTCAACTAATATTTGACAAAGGAGGCATGAACATTCAATGGACCCAAGATAGCCTCTTCAATAAATGGTGTTGGGAAAATTGGACAGATACATGCAAAAAAATGAAACTGGACCACCAACTTACACCAAATACAAAAATAAACTCAAAATGGATATAGGACTTAAACCTTAGAAGGGAAACCATAAAAATACTAGAGGAATCCACAGGCAGCACAATCTCAGATATATGCCGAAAGAACTTCTTCACTGATATTGCTCCAAGGCAATTGAAGCTAAAGAAAAAATAAACAAACTGGACTAAATCAAAATAAAAAGCTTTTGCACAGCAAAAGAAACCATCAACAAAGCAACAAGAAAGACCACTGTATGGGAGAACATATTTGCAAATGTTATCACTGATAAAGGTTTAATCTCTAATATCTACAGCCAACTTATACAACTTAATAAAAGGAAGATAAACAAAGAACATTATAAACTGATGAACAAAAGGATAGATACAGAGGCAGTAAAGCTTCAAACAGACTGTGAAATTTCAGCAGGAAGATTAAAGTTAGGTGAGGTAGATAAGAGATCAATTAAAGGATTTGTATGCATGTATATAAGCATAACCAATGAACACAGACACTGGCGGGGTGGATTATGCCTGGGAGGGAGGGGTGGCAATGGGGAGATATGTATAAAAAATTAATAAAATAAAAAAAAAGCTATGATACATTTTCACAATGTTGTACTACTTGGCCATAAAAAAGAAGGAAATTTTACCTTTTGTGAAAGGACCTAGAGAGTATTATAGTAAGTGGAATTAGCCCATCAGAGAAAGATGAGTACCATATGATTTCACTTGTATGTGGAATCTAATGAACAAAGTAAACCAACAGAATAGAAATGAATTCATAAATACAGAGAGAAGATTGCAGTTGTCAGAGGGGAGATGCTTTGGGAGGCTCAGTGAAAATGCTAAAGTGATTAGGCAAAAAAAACACCATAACTCATAGACACAGACAACAGTGTAATTATCAGGTAGAAATGAAGGTGGAAGAATTAGATAAACATCAAGGGGGAATGGTGATGGAAGGAGACTTGACTTGGGGTGATGAACACACATAATATACAGATGATGTATTATAGAATTGTACCTAAAACCTATATAATTTTAGTAACCAATGTCATTGGTTCATATTTTGAAAAAAGAAAAAATAAACTTTGTGAAAAAGAAAAAACAAACACTTTTCACATTATTGTTACAGCAGAAACAACATAAATTGTTAAGTGTTTGATGGTTAAACAAATTAAGGTTTGTCCATATAGTGGAAAGCTCTTCAATTCTAGTAATTAAAAAAAAAATAGAATAAGGAAGTTTTCTAAACAGATGTTAGAGACAACCAAGCTATACTGTTAGTCAAGCTCCTGTATTGCATGTAAAGTACAACAAAAGCAAAAGTGAGCCTGGCAGGATTGGCTCAGTTGGTTGGGCATCTTCCCCTGCACCAAAGGGTTGCCATTTCAATTCAGGCCCAGGCTCATGCCTGGGCACATGCAGGAGACAGATAATTTCTCTCTCTCTCTCTCTCTCTCTCTCTCTCTCTCTCTCTCTCTCTCT